>ONZH01028253.1:0-43742 GCA_900303285.1 Rhinella marina
ATGGCTGTGCTTGGTACTGCAACTCAAGTCCATTCACTTGAATAGGATGGAACTGTCCCTTGGCCATGTGGCTGATGTACTCGGTGTGGTGGGGACACATAGTAAATTTTGCTATGGGACCTTGTTAGACCTGTGTATGTCTGTGGTTTTGGTAGCTGAACTTCTGCTGATGTTACATTGACCTATTTGAAGGACGGATCATCAGTTCTTAAATCATGGAGAATCCACATAAAGCTAGAAATTCATTAAAATGTCCCTGATAGTATATATGTTTTTGTTATACAGTGGGGGAAAAAAGTATTTAGTCAGCCACAAATTGTGCAAGTTCTTCCACTTAAAAAGATGAGAGAGGCCTGTAATTGACATCATAGGTAGACCTCAACTATGAGAGACAAAATGAGAAAACAAATTCAGAAAATTGTCAAAATTGTCAATTGTCATTGTCAAATTTTTTAAGAATTTATTTGCAAATTATGGTGGAAAAGAAGTATTTGGTCACCTACAAACAAGCAAAATTTCTGTCTCTCGCAGACCTGTAACTTCTTTAAGAGGCTCCTCTGTCCTCCACTCATTATCTGTAGCAATGGCACCTGTTTGAACTTGTTATCAGTATAAAAGACACCTGTCCACAACCTCAAACAGTCACACTCCAAACTCCACTGTGGTGAAGACCAAAGAGCTGTCGATGGACACCAGATACAAAATTATAGACCTGTACCAGGCTAGAAAGACGGAATCTGCAATGGGCAAGCAGCTTGGTGTAAAGAAATCAACTGTGGGAGCAATAATTAGAAAATGGAAGACATACAACACCACTGATAATCTCCCTCGATCAGGGGCTCCATGCAAGATCTCACCCCATGGGGTCAAAATGATCACAAGAACTGTGAGCAAAAATCCCAGAACCACATGGTGAGACCTAGTTAATTACCTGCAGAAATCTGGGACCAATGTAACAAAGGCTACCGTCAGTAACATTCTACGCTGCCATGGACTCAGATCCTGCAGTGCCAGACGTGTCCACCTGCTTAAGCCAGTACATATTAGGGCCCATCTGAAGTTTGCTAGAGAGCATTTAAATGTTCCAGGAGAGTATCAGGAGAATGTCATATGGTCAGATGAAACCAAAGTAGAACTGTTTGGTAGAAACTCGTCGTGTTTGGAGGAGAGTGAATGCTAAGTTGCATCCAAAGAACACCATACCTACTGTGAAGCATGGGGGTGGCAACATCATGCTTTGGGGCTGTTTCTCTGCAAAGGGACCAGGACGACTGATCTGTGTACATAAAAGAATGAATGGGGCCATGTATCGTGAGATTTTGAGTGCAAACCTCCTTCCATCAGCAAGGGCATTGAAGATGAAACGTGGCTGGGTCTTTCAGCATGACAATGATCCCAAGCACACCACCAGGGCAACGAAGGAGTGGCTTCGTAAGAAGCATTTCAAGGTCCTGGAGTGGCCTAGCCAGTCTCCAGATCTCAAATCCATAGAAAACCTTTGGAGGGAGTTGAAAGTCCGTGTTGCCCAGCGACAGCCCCAAAACATCACTGCTCTAGAGGAGATCTGTATGGAGGAATGGGCCAACATACCAGCAACAGTGTGTGCCAACCTTGTGAAGACTTACAGAAAACGTTTGACCTCTGTCATTGCCAACAAAGGATATATAACAAAGTATTAAGATTAACTTTTGTTATTGACCAAATACTTATTTTCCACCATAATTTGCAAATAAATTCTTTAAAAATCAGACACATCAAAACACATTTGAAACAATAGAGGATATAATAGTATAATTGTTTTTTTTTTTTTTACAAATTTTTGATTCTGATATACCTGTACCTTTTCTTTCAGTTAAATGATCATCAGTTCTTAAATCATGGAGAATCCACATAAAACTAGAAAATCATTAAAATGTCCCTGATAGTATATATATTTTTGTTATATATGAGAAAAACACATTTGAAACGATAGTGGATATAATAGTATATATTTTATTTTTTTTACAAATTTTTAATTCTGTTATACTTTTTCTTTCAGCTAAATGATATTTTAAAGAAATTCAACGTGAAACAGATAGTTGTACTTTCATTTCAGTAAGTACCTTTCACTAAAGATTGGCCTACTCATACAGTGCCTTGCGAAAGTATTCGGCCCCCTGGAACTTTTCAACCTTTTGCCACATTTCCGGCTTCAAACAAAAAGATATAACATTTTAAATTTTTGGTGAAGAATCAACAACAAGTGGGTCACACTTGTGAAGTGGAGCGAAATTTATTGGATCATTTAAACTTTTTTGTAATAATAAAACTGAAAAGTTGGGCGTGCAAAATTATTCGGCCCATTTACTTTCAGTTCAGAAAACTCACTCCAGAAGTTCATTGAGGATTTCTGAATGATCCAATGTTGTCCTAAATGACTGATGAAGATAAATAGAATCCACCTGTGTGTAATCAAGTCTCCGTATAAATGCACCTGCTCTGTGATAGGCTCAGGGTTCTGTTTAAAGCACAGAGAGCATCATGAAGACCAAGGAACACACCAGGCAGGTCCGTGATACTGTTGTGGAGAAGTTTAAAGCCGGATTTGGATACCAAAAGATTTCCCAAGCTTTAAACATCAAAAGGAGCACTGTGCAAGCGATCATATTGAAATGGAAGGAGTATCAGACCACTGCAAATCTACCAAGACCCGGCTGTCCCTCTAAACTTTCATCTCAAACAAGGAGAAGACTGATCGGAGATGCAGCCAAGAGGTCCATGATCACTCTGGATGAACTGCAGAGATCTACAGCTGAGGTGGAAGAGTCTGTCCATAGGACAACAATCAGTCGAACACTTCACAAATCTGGCCTTTATGGAAGAGTGGCAAGAAGAAAGTCATTTCTCAAAGATATCCATAAAAAGCCTTGTTTACAGTTTGCCACAAGCCACCTGGGAGACACACCAAACATGTGGAAGAAGGTGCTCTGGTCAGATGAAACCAAAATCCAACTTTTTGGAAACAATGCAAAACGATATGTTTGGCGTAAAAGCAACACAGCTCATCACCCTGAACACACCATCCCCACTGTCAAACATGGTGGTGGCAGCATCATGGTTTGGGCCTGCTTTTCATCAGCAGGGACAGGGAAGATGGTTAAAATTGATGGGAAGATGGATGGAGCCAAATACAGGACCATTCTGGATAAAAACCTGTTGGAGTCTGCAAAAGACCTGAAACTAGGACGGAGATTTATCTTCCAACAATGATCCCAAACATAAAGCAACATCTACAATGGAATGGTTCAAAAATAAACGTATCCAGGTCTTAGAATGGCCAAGTCAAAGTCCAGACCTGAATCCAATTGAGAATATGTGGAAAGAGCTGAAAACTGCTGTTCACAAACGCTCTCCATCCATCCTCAAATAGCTCGAGCTGTTTTGCAAGGAATGGGCAAGAATTTCAATCTCTAGATGTGCAAAACTGATAGAGACATACCCCAAGCTACTTGCAGCTGTAATCGCAGCAAAAGGTGGCACAACAAAGTATTAATGCAAGGGGGACGAATAATTTTGCACGCCCCACTTTTCAGTTTTATTATTACAAAAAAAGTTTAAATGATCCAATAAATTTCGTTCCACTTCACAATTGTGACCCACTTGTTAATTCTTCACCAAAAATTTAAAATGTTATATCTTTTTGTTTAAAGCCACTCAGAGGCGCAGTGTAATTACAAGTGTTTGTTCTATCCATTTGAATGAGACGATCACTTGTAATTACACTGCACCACCACTGAAAGTGAGACGACGTGCAGTGTAATCTTGAAGAGGAAGCTGTGCCCTTATGAACGTCTCCTCCTGGAAGTGTTTGGAGCTGGACACACACTTATCAGATATTGATCTATCCTGAGTATAGGTAATCTATACAGTATGTACTGGCTGCACAACCCTTTTAAGTTCTACATTTTTTTATATGATGACCTCCTGCTTCTCTTTTGCAGACAAGGATCAGTGATTGGCATAGTAGAAACAGTTTTTGCTCCTGAAACTGCATCATATACTCAAGTGACTAAAGCAATAGTGGATAATAAAAATGCACTTGCAAATTTGAATCTTGTTTTGGATCCTCAATCTCTGTGTAAGTGGCAGACATCTTAATGTTTGTTTAAAAAAAAAAAATGGAATTAGATATCGATAGGTGTTTCTGGCAGCTGCCAACACTGGAAACTACGGTATACAGTTTAAACATCTGGACGTAGGCAGCACCGTACGCAATGTAGTGGCCATGCTGGGGTACTGCAGTTCAGCTGCCATTCACGTGAATGGGAGCTGAGCTGCTGTGTGCCAGCATAGGATACAAAGCCTTCTATTTTTAAACCATATTTAGTATAGTTGCCAGGGGCCACAGTGGCCTGAAACAGCTGATCGATGGGGGGGGGCTGAGTGTTCTTCCCCCTACTGATCTGATATTGATTACATATCCTGGGGATAGGGCATTAATGTCTCTAGTTAGGACAACCCCCTAAAAACTTTCATATTTTTTATTTTAACTTCTAATAATAGCTTATACTCCAGTCATGTATAAAGTCTGTAATCCCTTCTAGGCCTGGGTTACACGATGACTTTTTGTAACACTACTGATTGCTTTTAACTATTGAGTAACAGCTAATTCGACAAGATTGCATACAAATCAATGTATTCCTTTGGACTGCAGATGCACCTTGATAGTTAAACTCAATCTGTAGGGCTACAAAAGGTCATAGTGTGGCCCTAGCCTTCAGTACACCTTTCTTATATTGGGTAGGACTCTCCTTTTTCCATCATAAGAGCCCATATTTTCTTACCCTATTGATGAGATACATATGTCCATTTTCCACATTTTCTCTATAAACTGAAACTTTCTGTGTGACAGTCCCAGGAGATGCTCAAACCAAGTTGGCGGTGCCAAAAATGAATTGATATTAAGCACATTATTACTTCACACAGCAAGTGTTTTAATATTTTAACATTAATTGATCCTTTTCAAATAACTTTATTATTTCAGATACAAGTCCTAATGTACCAACCAATCCACCACCTCAGAGTTCTGTCCCAGGTTATGGAGTTGCAATTATTGTCATGTGTATCTTGCTGATATTGGCTATACCCATTGTCATATTCCTGGTAAGTTCCCATATGTAAATTGAAAATAGGGGGCTCTCATACACCGATTTTAGATATCGGAGGGTTCGCTACTGAGGAAGGAGTCAGGATTCCGAAACGTGTCTGGCAATTACCTAATTGGTTTCATTACCTTTTATTCCTTGCATGCAAGAGATTCGGACATTGTATTTTTTTGGCAATTTATTTTAAGTCTATAAACCTAATCTGTATACCTGACCACATACCCAATTAATGAGCGGTTCTACTGAGGCTGCAATCTGAATCTAATCAGTGGATGAGAGGAACATTGCGGCATACCACTTTGGTGAGAGGATTTCTCCCGAGACCAGACAGGAGGAGGAGTGGCGATTTACAGGTCACGCTACAAGCTATTCCTGACAGAAAATAAACGGCCTGATACAGATAATCCCCACCAAAAAGTGAAGATTTTGCCATGCTGTAAGTTGTTCTCCTTGAGAAAGATCATTCTGAGGTCCAGTAAGGAAAAGATTGCTATATATAGTCCCATGCTTTTATGTTTGGGATTTATAAGTTAACACGTGGAGAGACACCATCAGTAAGATGTCCTTAAACATTACAAGTATGAATACTTATATGGAAACAGTCTTGGCTACATTACTGGAGGAACATTGTTTGATACATATATGATATATATATATATATATATATATATATATATATATATATATACGTTTAAGCACAATGATTAAACAGTACCACATGATTTGTGACTAACATTAATATTGTAGGAACAACAACATTGTATGATTCATAACATAATTGCACTTGCTTTGGAGTAACTATAAGGCTCAATTGGTATGGAATGTATATCATCTCCGATTATATTGTGAGTTATGACTATTATTAATGTGGTCTAGTATTTTTATTGTTATTTTTCAACTGTGTACAAAGTCTTGAGAAATTGCTGCAATAGCCACCAGTTGCTACAACCCCCCTTTATTTGCAGCAACTCATCAATATATTTGGACTTTATTTTATTAGTGTATTCTATGTTTTTGGGGCCCCACCTTTTAAGTTTCCTTTATAATCATGTACTAAATATGGAGTAATCATGGTCAACTAATGAGGTATATATTTATATTTTTAGAGTTTTTGTATTGAATAAAACCCATAATTGCTTACACACAACCCAGAAGGAGGAGTGCCTATCATTATGTATATGCTATATAAGTTCCCATATGCGCTGTGTAGTACGATTGACATATACATGTGTAGGAATTGGCATATATATCTTACAGGTAGTTTATGTACAGTGACTATCTTGCAAAATGTAAGGCACTCAAATAAACTATATTTGTTTGGGGAAAGATACAAAATACATTTTTGTTTCATTTTAGTTAACCATAATTATGGTTTACAGATTGAGGTCCCTCATTCTGCATTTGTTGATGAAGCCTATAGACAAAACATATCTACACATTTCTTTTTAATGACTCTGTGATGACATTTTTATCAAACGTTTGTGCTTTTCTTCTCATGGGTGTAGTAAATGAGGGTGCAGAGGTAACGGTCACAGTCAAACTCTGGTGTCTGAGGGGACCCAGAGGCCCCTTTGCCACATCCACATGAATATACTAAATGGCGTATGATTGATGGCTCTGTTTCAAATTTTGGACTGAGACTCAGGAGTTTTATTTTCTTCCCAAAAGATCTCTTAAAGAGTGCTCCAACTCAGGAGCCAACCTGAGTCCCAGTGACCAAACAACCCAGTTATTTTTTTAAAGTATTAAACATAAGAAAAACTATATAAATTTGGTATCATTGGAATTGTACAGAATAAAGTCAACATGTAATTTTTAACACACAAAGAACACTAAAAATGAAAACCATAAAACAATAGTGACATTTTGTGGCTGTGTGAACAGAAAAAAAGAGTTATAGCTCATCATGGCTGGGAGTAAAAAAATGAAAATTGCTGCAACAAGAAAAGGTTGTTAGGCTGCAGATGTTTTCTGCTCTACATGTAACTAATTAAGTTCATTAATAGGAGCACATTACAGTAATGAACAGCAGTACAGTAACCCATGTGAATAGTTAGGATAATCCAGTACTGTAATGGATTGTGCTGTCTGGCTGCATATTTTTCACTTAAATGATTGTGATGTTTAGAATAAAAAGTACTTACTAAACTTAACTTGGGTTTACTTTCTTCAAAAATGCTCTTTTCTAAGAAAAATGCGCTGTATATTGTTATTGTACTGCAACATACGAGATGAGTCAAAAATTACCCACACACTTTGGCTGTGGAATTTATTTTAATCAACTTTCAGAAAACACAAATATATTATTTTATACTCTCCCTGCTTTTCAATATACTTTGTGTCAACAAGCTTTCATATTCCCTCATTAAAATGTTTTAGGCCGAGCTGTGAGCAGGGGTGCACCTAGCCTTTGTGGTGCCTGAGGCGAAAATTGAAATGAAGCCCTCCATGCAAAATTCTCAATCTAACCTCTTCCCTCCTAACATTGCATAGAGCACTGCAAAACTTACAGAGTAATCCAGTGCCATATACTTCATAGTCACATATCCAGTGACTTTTCCTCTGATGTAGATGTTCTAGTTCCTCATCTTTTCAAATCAGACCACCATGATGATTTCTTTCAGACATCTCTTGTCTCTGCTGAGTTTGACAAATAGACATCTTAGTTTTCTACTTTTCCGTCATCCTCCCAAAACCCCCATCCTGTCACCCCCAATACAGTGCCCACTGTGCTCCCCAATGCTACATGCAATATAACTATATATACAGAAACAGTCAACCTGAAAATTACTAGTACCACACACATAGTGTCCCTTACAATAATTTAGTGTCCTAAAAAATAGGTGTGCCAAGTTAATAGTGCCCTTGATACTAATAGTGTCGTAAACATAATGTCTCCCCAAAGAAATTGTGCTACATTAATACTGTGCCAGGGTGCCCTTCACCATTATTCATGCTAGTAATCATATTTCCCTTAGTCCCGCAGTAGTGATAAAGCTCACCATAATGCCCCTAAGTAGTGCTTATTTTCCTTATAATGTGTGACAGTAGAAAAAAGCCCACTAATGTGTGCCAGTACAAAAAATGCCCCCTTATAATGTGCTACAGTACAAAAAAATGCCCCTTTACAATGTGCGCTGGTACAAAATAGCCTCTTATAATGTGCGCTAGTACAAAAAATGCCCTATTATATGTGCTAGTACAAAAAATGCCCCCTTATAATGTGCCCAAGTGCAAAAAATGCCTTCTAATAATGTGTGCCATGCAAAAAATGCCCCATATAATTTGCACCAGTACAAAAAAAATGCCCCTTTCTGTGTGCCAGTACAAAAAATACCCCCTTAGTGCCCCAGTTTAGCTAACAGTAGTAGCCTGTAGTGCCCCCCCCATAGTGTGTGCCAGTAATAAGTGTCCCCATAATGCTCCTGTCCCCCTCCCCTTCCCCATGGTAGCCCAACAGCATGCTGCCAAATGAAAAAAAAAAAACAACTAAAATATTTGCTTCCATACAGCTGACAGCAATATGGTGAAGGCCTGTGTCCTGCGCTGTATGCTGCCTGGCTCAGGCAGTGCGATGATAATGACGTCATTGTGCCGTCTGCAGCTCACAATACAGTTGAAAATAGAGAAGCGCTCATTTTCCCCAGCCCTGCCGTCGCCCCCCCCCCAACTTATCTGTGGGGTTGTACCTCCTGAGGCGATCACCTCACCTATTTGGTGGTGCGGCCCTGGCTGCGAGCCACGAATACACTGCTGTCTTCACTTTTTCATCACATGTGAATCTTCATCCTCGTAGGGCTTCTTTGCCACATAATCCACTGTTGCTCATCTATCCAACAGAAGCAGTATATGCAGGGGCATAGCTAAAGGCTCATGGACCCTGGTGCAAGAGCTCAGCTTGGGCCCCCTTTCCCTCGGGGCTTTGTGGCCAGGGGCATGGAAGTACATAGTCTTCATGCTGCCTGAGTCGAAAATTGAAACGGCAACCCCCCCCATGCCAAATTTTTGACCTAACCCCTTCTCTCCAGCCACAAGTGTACCTTGTCCAGAAATTACTTTCTATAATACCGGTGTCTTCTTATTTGGCACAAGGGTTTTTGGGCCCCCTTGGGCTCCTGGGCCTGGTAGCGACTGCTACCTCCTCACCCCTTATAGCTACGCCCCTGAGTATATGTGCAGTGCACACTCACTTTTGTGTGAGATGCCAACGGGTGTCCAGCTCCATCTTCATGGCTGACACGTGTGCAAACTTTTTTAAACTTCTCTATCCATTCATACACACTTCTTTACGACAAAACATCGACTCCAAACTGTGCACAAAGTTTTCGATAAGCATCGGCACCAGACACAAGCTCAGACCAGAAAAAAAAAACAGAATCACTGCACAATGCTCTTCTTTCGTGCAAGTAACAAGTAGGGCAGCCATTGTTTCTCATACCGCAGTCACAAATGAACTGACATAACACAGTCAAACTGCACAGTAGTGACTAGGAAGATTATGTCAAAAAGTGATGTATTTAATAAATAAAATAAATTTTACAGGCAGAGTGTGGATAATTTTTGACTCATCCTCCTATATATGTGCCATTGTGCATGAATGCTTTCAAGGCACAGTTTCAAATGCTGTCCAGTAGGTTAACTAAATCTGTTTCTTTTCTTTTCATTGTTAGGCTTTGAAAACAGATTTGTGCCGGAAACTTTCTAATGCTTGCTCTCTTAAGACTCCATATAAGCGTTGTCATGAAAGTGCACCTTCTTTGAGCGTTTACAGGGTAAGTATATAGGTGGTCATTTATTAAACAGAGATATGCCTAAATTGGGTATATTTCTGGCGCAGATTTCGGCACAAAGATCCTTTGCACCGCAAATGGTGTTTTCTCCCCACTGACTCCAGGTCTAAATAAGCGGGCGTGGCGCAGGTGGGGAAGAGCCGGCAGGCCCGTCTCATTTACCTTTTTTCTACGCCTGTTTTATGTGTAGAAAATGGTCTAAATGTAAGACAACTTATTTAGAAGCAGCGAAGGATCTCCCAAGTTATGTAGAGGCTGCCTCTGGATCCACCGCCAGTGCAGGGCTTTATTAAGATCAGCAATCACCAGTCTTAAAGAGGACTTTTCACCGTTCCTGATATTACTGTTTTAATAGCTTCATGCATTCCCCATGTAACAACAATTCTGGAACATCTATTCTTATGTCTGTATGTTGAACCATTCCTTTATTATTTGCACTAGAAGTTATATGTGAATTGCTATTTACCTTCAGTAAAGGAACAGAGGGGAGGTAACCAGTTGGGGGGGGGGGGTGTACCTGCACAGTGGCAGCACTGATTGGATAGAGTGAGACTGTGCAGGTACACCCCCCCCCCCCAACTGGTTACCTCCCCTCTGTTCCTTTAGTGAAGGCAAATAGCAATTCATTCACAACTTCTAGTGCAAATAATAAAGGAATGGCACAACATACAGCCATAAGAATAGATGTTCCAGAATTGTTATTACATGGGGAATGCATGAAGCTAATAAAATAGGCATGTCAGGAGCGGTGAAAGGTCCTCTTTAATAAATGTGCCCTATAGTTTTGTAAATTTTTGATACTAAGGGTACAGTTAAAACACTTCTTATGACTTGACATTACTGCTTGGTGGTATTCATAGACATTACTTTATATACAGTAATCAAATTATGTAGAAATGACAGTATTCCTATAAGATTTCAAATCAAATTATTCTTTAATACCTCAATTCTGTAAGCAATAAGCTAATGATTTTAAATCCTTAATGACAAGCTATTTTTTCAGTTTTTGCCTCTCCATGTTTAAGCAGCCATAACAGTCTTATTTTTTCATTGACATGGCTGTCTGAGGCCTCATATGGGATAAATCACATTGTTGTTTTTTGCTGCTGTGAGTACACAAAAATTACTCTGTAATGTATATATTTTTTTGCATCACAAATATAGAAAATACTGTTTTTAGCATGTTTTTACTTTATTGTTTATACAGTACACATTTCACACTGAATACACTGAACCTGTTAAATGAGGTGCTACCCTCTCCAGTCTCCTCCCTGGCAGAGGAAGGGGTTGATGCTAAAGAAAGGCCTGAGCTAGCTGCCCTTCTCTCTCTCAAAAGGCTGGTACCCTGGCCAAAGGCTTGTAGTTTAGGGTCTGTGGCAAAGTATTCCCGTCTCAGCGTCTTCTTCTGTTCACTCAAGTAGTCTTGCAGAGTCACCTCTTCTAAGTGATGTTTTCTAACTGCAGAACACTAGGGGCTCTGACTGCTCTTCTTATACACAGTATCTAGCTGAACTAGAGCCTTCTAGTAGGTGGGGTGGAGTGGAGACAAACAAATACAATGTCTCTCATAGACTTTCATTAGAGCATTAGACGTAATAAGACAGATAAACCAGACATTTAAAAGGTCAGTCTGCCTGGTTTTGGTGGTAAACAAATCTGGCTTTTTCCCTCCAAAACATACCATTCTTCAAACCTGGCTGAATTTATTTTTCCTTCACATTATACACTGCTCGTTTTCATGGTTATGACCACCCTGCAATCCAGCAGTGGTGACCATGCTTGTACACTATAGAAAAAAGCACCAGTCTATGTGAGCTTCCACAGTCCTGGCAAACAACAGCTCTAAAGAGTTTTCAGAACCCCTCCCCATTTATAATGCTGATCATACGAGCACAGCATCAACTGCAATCACCTTAAGATAAGGCACAGGATGAAATACAGAATAATTTTGTCAATTCACACTACCTTAAATAATTATCCTTTTTTTAATTCTCTCCATTTTCTAGACTCATTACTATAATGTTTCCTAATAATCATCCAAAAGAATAAAGAAGAACCTCACAATTACATCCATTTGACGGATAAAACATATTGGAATTATGTAATTATGTACAACATCAACTCAACTTCCATTAATTCTTAGAAAGGAAGAAGAATCATTGTTTTCTCCATAAAACGAGTTCTTTATGAAAAAATTCAACAAAAGACTTGATGACTCTGACACTTTATTGAGCAAGTGGAACATTTCTGCAAAGGAGAAAAAGAATTAATGTGGTCATGTAATCAATTCATTCATTTTCTTTGCTAATGTTGAGTTCTTAAATATGCCAATTAATATTTCTACCATGATTTCTCCAGTGATTTCCAACCATATACCATAAACATGGTGGGATCACTGAGACAGCTTCTCACTCCCTGGGAACCATTACTCCCTTTCCTACCTCAATGAAACTTTTTTTGGGAGCAGTAGAAAGCATTTTATATCTATGTATATTGGCTGTGGTGTGTTGGCTTCTTCAGCAGCTCCTATACCAAGCATCTTTGAGCAGCCTTGGTTTCCCATACATACTGTCCTGTTGTTGTTTTCTGGGAGCCTCTGATCAGATTCTAGGAAACCCTGACTGAGAATCACTGCTTTAGCAAGCATGGTTTTCTTTGTAGAATACATATAATAAGTATTTTGAAACAAGGATTTCTTGACTTGATTTCCGTTATCTATGGTGAATGGGGCATTTTCTATTCTTTGCCCTCCTCCCCTTCCTTGTGATGTCAACACAACCAGAACAATGAAAGTTCCACTTCTAACTCATTTAATAGCAAGAAAATTTTAGTTCTGTATGAATAAGCAATTAAAGCGGCTCTGTCACCGGAATCAACCGTATACAACCAGGCATGTAGCTGACGCTGACTAAACAATACCTATCGTTTACCTGTAGGTAGTAGAGTTGTGATGAAATTTGAACTTTTATAAATATCCTGAGTTTTTGGAGCACTAGGAGGCAGGCTTATGTAGTTCAAGCTCCTGCAACACCCCTTGTGCTCCATACTGATGCACCTCCCCTTCAAATCATGGCCCCCCTTCCTTTAGATTGACAGCTTGTGCACTCGCAGTGTAGAACAGCATGTGCACACAACATCTTTGGATTCATCCCAATGAGCGAAGATGCATACTGCGCACGTGCCATTGGGATGAAGCCAAAGATGTTGTACAAAGGCGCCATTCTAGAGAACATGAGCGCAGACGCAAGATTTTAGCGCTAGACCAGAGGTCTAGTGCTGTCAATCTAAAGAGAGGGGGTGTAATCCAGGTGACAAAGCCACTTAAGTCATGATAAGCTTTTGACAGTAATGTGTTTACAGTGTGATTACTGCATCTAGCAACATTGTATGACCAACCTAAAATCAAATGAATGCTCCACCATGATTTCTTACCCTGTATGATGACTGAATGAAAGTCAGAAGGGTTAAACATGATAGAATATGTGGAGAATAGCAAATTATTTCTATTAAAATTAAATGTCTATATATGTTATCTTTTTGTGATATTTGTACAAAAGTGATGAAATTCCAATGATATGCTCAGCTGCACATGACCAAGTAGCTTCTGAGTCTATGGGGACCTTCTGTAGATCTTCAAGCCTTTCATTTCACAGTTTTCCTTTGCACACTACACATGGCTCTACCACTGTCATACACTGGATACGGGTGTGATGGATGGGGCTATCTGCCCTTCACTAGCTGTAAGTCTCTGACAAAGTTATCAAAGCCACAACTGTCCTATGAGAAGATAAATGTAAAGCTCCATGAAATTTGTATGACATTTAAAACTATCCTGAAAACAGGGAAACTTTATTGTCCAACTATACCCTTATTGGTTCTCTTGTTTCTGATATTGAAATTACTCTTGAAAGCAAAACAGGAGCTCCTGGTTGTGTGTACTCTCTTTCCCTCACAATGGAAGAAATGACCAGTAGAACTTGGCATATTTTGTCATACCCTATACCAGGGACGTCAGACTCGTGACCCTCCAGCTTCCATCATGCCCAGCCTACATCTATCTGGGTATGCTGGGGGTTGCAATTTGCAACAGCTGGAGGGCCACAAGTTTCACACTCCTGCCTTATACTTAGTGTTGCCAGCTTCTGTTCCACATAACAACTACTACCTAGTGATGATTAGCTTATTGGAAAGTGTGGTAGCTCTGAGTTTAACAATTAATAGTACTTTAGCTGGATGTAGAACTTCAGTGAGGGCATTTTCCCACCTCCACATTTCTGCATGGAAACAATATACTGGCATCATAAGGAGATTGAAGCCAGTCATAGAAATGCAAGTAAGCCTTTAGCAAATATGCAAGGTACAAGTATTTAGCTTCTGGTGCTGACATGTAAACATGAAGATTGAAGAATTTTGCTCCTGACCCATGTAAAAAGGGTTTATGCCTCTAACATAAATGTATCCAACCCAACATATATCGCTTTTATATTGTATCACTTGACTCTAAATTATTAACCTACCATGGCACCCTGTGGCAAATCTGTTTTCATTTTCAGTTACTTTTGGTTACGTCCTGCATTTGAACCTTGTAATGTGGGATGCACAAGTTTCGTTAGTAAGAATGAAAGGCATGGTTAGTATTGCACGTCCTGCTGATGTCAGGACACATCTTACTGCCCTAAGGCATAATGGCACAGCAGACACATGACAAACCAGGAAGTAGGTTTCAAGCCCGGCGTATAGGAAAAATAACCTATAATGTGAATGTGAAAAAATATATATATCCATGAAGGAATAGGAGCTAGAATAATTGATGAAAATACAAGTAAGAGTGAAGAGTAGTTTATAGCAAAACCCTTTTAAACTTTATCAAACTCCACACACGAATAGTCCTTTACTGTAGTCCTGCTGGGGATTCACAGATGTGTTGCTTCTGTTTATGATCAATCCTGCGGCTCACTTGTCCTCATTATTTTCACGCATAGTGATATTTGAGAAGGTATTGGGAATTAGGATTAATCGTAATTATTGTGAACTTCTTAGTCTGGGAACTCTCTCCACTCGGAAAAGACCTTCTATCTCTTCAAGAGGAAAAGCAAACTTCTTCATGTCTCGAATGTATAGGAATTAAAGTAGGCAGAATGGTAGAGTCTTTGTGTAATCTCAGTTATCTGCCACTCATTATTAACAACTCAAACGATGGGACCATTTGCCAATAAACATACTGAGAAGGGTTCATCTCATGAAGATGATGTTTCTTCAAATTATTGTACAATCTTCAGACTATTCTGATCCTTTTGCATTACGCTGATTCAACCACCTTTTTATGGGCAGGGAAACTACCCCTTATTTCTCTGGGGAAGTTGACGTTATCTAAGCATCAGCGTGGTATAAACATGCCCAGTGTTAGAACTTATAACTAGAGATGAGCGAGCATGCTCGGGCCGAGCATACTCGGGAGCAATTTTCGAGTAGTAGCGTACGCATTTTCTAATCTGTACGCTAATGCGCACGCATCTTGAAATTTGTACGCATTAGCGTAAAAATGTATAAGATGCGTACGCATTAGTGTACAGATTATAAGATGCCTATGCATTAGCGTACAGATTATAAAATGCGTACGCTACTACTCGAAAATTGCTCCCGAGTACGCTCAGCTGAGCATGCTCGCTCATCTCTACTTATAACCTATCATGAAAAAAAACTATTAAAAAAGAGTGCATAAATATATAATATAGCCTATACTCTTGATTCCCATACAGTAAGGGAACAAGAAAAACACTCTCAAAAAACAAAAAAAAATTTATAATAAAATATAAAGTTTATTGAAATATAAATGTAAGTAAAAATCAACAATTCATGACAGCAGTAAAAGGGAAAACCCAAGCAAGATCCAGGAGGTCAATGAACCTCCAAATGCTGGATGGAGACATAGGTTATGGGGCTCAGCCCCCCCAGAACAAGATGTTAAATATGTCACACTTGTGGGTAAGTATTCAATCATGCATATACAGATCATAAAAATAAGTCCATAGATGGAGACTACTAATGGCCAGTCAGAAGTCAACAGATATAATAATCCTAATAAGTATAGATAAAAATAGGGTATCCTCAGAACTCACCAAGGGACATGATCTGGGGGGCTAGACAGAGCACCAAAATCCTCAAGGATTTGCAGTGGTTATTTTGGTGATCTGTCTAGCCCCCCAGATCATGTAATTTTTTTATGATTGAATTATACTCATTTTTGTCTAAAAATTATTATTTCAATTGGCCAAAATAAAGATATTGAGCCGTTTTGCCACAGATTCAACTGTTTTTCTAGCTGTGTGACTGTTGCTTACACTTTCACTTTGTGCCAGTCATCTAATAAACCTTATCTCTAAACTACTAAGAGGCTATAAACACTTATTTAAAGTGTACCTGTCATATTTTTTTTTTCATTTGCTAGTTCATTACAGCCAGGTATATATACCTTATAACAACAGCTTTCATTAATGTCCCCTGTCCCTTTCCACTGGTCCCTTAAAAGACAGTTGCTATGGCTCATCTAAGAACACAGGAAGACAGAGGGGCAGTCCTTCACATTGCATGCCTGCATTAGGCTTAAGAGTGAGGAGGCGTGTCTCTGTCATCCAATCTGATTAGCTGGCAGGAAGCTTGAGCTTGCTGTGTAGGTGGGCTGTGTATAAGTGGAGTTTAAAGAACCGGAGTGCTGGTACTGAGTGTGACTTGGTTGGAGTGACTGCAAATAACTGTCTATAGTTTATTGGAAAAGTCCTAACATTTAAACCTTTTTTTTTTTTTTTTTTTCTCTGCTGTGTACCTGGTGAAGGGGAGTGGTTTCTGATCGCAGGTGCTATAAATTACATAGCTAACTCTTCTAGAGCTTGCTGTGTAAGTGGGCTGTGTATAAGTGGAGTTTAAAGAACCGGAGTTTAAGACAAGGAGAAAAAAGTAAGGTTGGAGGGATTTACCTTGTTTGTTGGTAACTTGATCTGAGCTGGTCCTTTAACTACAGCAAAACCGCATCTTATCACATATTTACTGTTTTTCTGTACTGTACTATATATCCCCATCTAGCAGGTGCTCCATGGACAATGCTACTAAGTGTGTGTCCTGTGCAATGTATGCATGCCTTGAAGAGCCATTCGAGGGTGAATACATTTGCACTAGATGCAATCACGTTGCATATTTGGAAGCCCAGATCTTGGATCTAAATAAGCAGCTTGGCATACTTAGGGGCATTGAACACCTGGAGAGAGGCTTAGACCTCACAGTGCAGGCACTGGCTGGGGTTAGTGAAGAGCAGGAGGATGGAGATGGGCAAGATCAGGACTATCAAGTCAGCAGCTGGGTAAATGTAGTAAGAAGGGGTAGAGGGAAAAGTGCCAGGGAGGCTAGTCCTGAGCCGGAACGCCCTAGTAAATATGCCTGTTTGGCTGATATTAGGGATGAAAGCCCAGGACCAGCGACACTGCAGCAGGCCGTTTCTCCTAGAAACCAGGAGGATGACCGCTGCAGGAAGGATGGGAAAAGGAGAGCAGCAAAGGACAGACAGATACTGGTGGTAGGGGACTCTATTATTAGGAGGACAGACAGGGTCATCTGTCGCCGAGACCGTGAATGCCGAACAGTGTGTTGTCTCCCAGGTGCTCGGGTTCGGCATATTGTGGACCGGATTGACAGATTGCTGGGTGGGGCTGGGGAAGACCCGGCGGTCATGGTACACGTTGGCACCAATGACAAAGTCAGGGGGAGATGGAAGGTCCTTAAAAATGATTTTAGGGAACTAGGTGAGAAGCTAAAGTCCAGGACCTCCAAGGTAGTGTTTTCAGAAATACTACCAGTGCCACGAGCGTCACTACAGAGACAACGGGAGATTAGGGAGTTAAATAAGTGGCTCAGAGGCTGGTGCAGGAAGGAAGGGTTTGGGTTCATGGAGAACTGGGCCGACTTCTCTGTCGGCTACAGACTCTACAGTAGGGATGGGCTGCACCTTAATGGGGAGGGTGCAACTGCCCTGGGGGAAAAATGCTTAGACGGCTGGAGGAGCTTTTAAACTAGGATCGGGGGGGGGGGGGGTGCCCATACTAATAAGGGGGTAGATAGTGTAGATAGAGAGTGGGTCATAGGAAGGAAAAGTGGGGGGTTAGTGGGGGCTGGGGTTAGTAAGGAATGTAGGGAGAAGACTGTGCAAAACAACAACCAAAGTAACCCAAGAACCCCGGATATTCATATTCATAAGTAATAGTAAATTGACAAACGGGGTAAAAAATATACATAGACCTCCTAATTGTATGTACACTAATGCCAGAAGCCTAACTAATAAAATTGGTGAACTGGAATTAGTGATGTGTGAGGAGGACTATGACATAGTGGGAATAACTGAGACATGGCTGAATGATAGCTATGACTGGGCAGTTAATGTACAGGGTTACAATCTTTTTAGAAAGGATCGTCAAAACCAGCGAGGGGGAGGGGTCTGCCTTTATGTAAAGTCCTGTCTAAAGCCCACACTGCGGGAAGATATAAGTGAGGGACATGAAGATGTGGAGTCACTGTGGGTAGAAATAAATGGAGCCAAAAACAATAATACTAATAGGAGTTTATTATAAACCACCTAATATATCAGAGGCCACAGAAAATCGACTTCTAAATGAAATAGACGAAGCGGCAAATCAGAATGAGGTTCTTATTATGGGGGACTTCAACTACCCAGATATAGACTGGGAAACTGAAACCTGTATATCTCATAAAGGAAACAGGTTCTTGGCAATAACCAAAGACAATTACCTTTCCCAACTGGTTCAGGACCCAACTAGAGGGACGGCCATACTGGACTTAGTATTAACCAATAGACCTGACAGAACAACAGATGTGCATGTTGGGGGACACCTGGGTAACAGTGACCATAAAATAATAACCTTTAAATTGTCATTAAAAAAAAGCATTTCTTCAGGGAGGAACAAAAATACCAAACTTCAAAAATGCAAAATTTAGCCATCTAAGGGAGGCCATAGGTCTAACTAACTGGGACAAAATCCTCGAAAATAAAAATACAGCCACAAAATGGGATATTTTTAAAAGCATCCTAATATCTAATTGTGAGAGGTACATACCGTATAGGAATAAAATGATAAGAAACAAGAAAAAACCAATGTGGATAAATAGAACTGTAAAAAAAGCAATAAATGACAAAAAAGAAAGCATTTAAATCACTAAAACAGGAGGGGAGCGAGGAAGCATTGAAAAACTATAAGGAAAAAAATTGAATTTGTAAAAGACAAATAAAAGCAGCTAAACTAGAGACTGAAAGACTAATTGCTAAAGAGAGTAAAACTAACCCTAAAATGTTCTTCAATTATATAAATACTAAAAAGTATAAATCTGAAGGTGTCGGCCCCTTACAGAGTAATGAAGGGGGAGTAGCAGAGAGCGATGAGGAGAAAGCAAAACTCTTAAATATTTTTTTCTCCACTGTATTCACTGAGGAAAATAAACTGTCAGATGAAATGCAGAATATAAAAGTGAATTCCCCTTTAAAAGTGTCCTGTCTGACTCAGGAAGAAGTACTGGGGCGTCTTAAAAAGATTAAAATAGACAAATCGCCAGGACCGGATGGCATACACCCACGTATCCTAAGAGAATTAAGTAATGTCATTGCCAGACCCTTATTTCTGATATTTAAGGACTCTATACTGACGGGGAGTGTTCCACAGGATTGGCACATAGCAAATGTGGTGCCAATATTCAAAAAGGGTCCAAAAACAGAGCCTGGGAACTATAGGCCAGTAAGTTTAACATCTGTAGTGGGTAAACTGTTTGAAGGTTTTCTAAGAGATGCTATATTGGAGTACCTCAATGAAAATAAGCAAATAACTCAATATCAGCATGGCTTCATGAGGGATCGGTCGTGTCAAACCAATTTAATCAGTTTCTATGAGGAGGTAAGTTCTAGACTTGACCGCAGGGAATCAATGGATGTCGTATATCTGGACTTCTCCAAAGCATTTGACACTGTACCACATAAAAGGTTAGTATATAAAATGAGAATGCTTGGCCTTGGAGAAAATGTCTGTATGTGGGTAAGTAAATGGCTCAGTGATAGAAAACAGAGGGTGGTTATTAATGGTACATACTCAGATTGGGTCACTGTAACTAGTGGGGTACCACAGGGGTCAGTATTGGGCCCTATTCTCTTCAATATATTTATTAATGATCTGGTAGAAGGCTTGCACAGTAAAATATCAATTTTTGCAGATGACACTAAACTGTGTAAAGTAATTAACACAGAAGAGGACAGTACACTGCTACAGATGGATCTGGATAGACTGGAGGCTTGGGCAGAGAAGTGGCAGATGAGGTTTAACACTGACAAATGTAAGGTTATGCATATGGGAAGGAATAATGCAAGTCACCAGTACATACTAAATGGTAAAACATTGGGTAACTCTGACATGGAAAAGGACCTAGGAATTTTAGTGAACAGCAAACTAAGCTGCAGAAACCAGTGTCAGACAGCTGCTGCCAAGGCCAATAAGATAATGGGTTGCATCAAAAGGGGCATAGATGCCCGTGATGAGAACATAGTCCTGCCACTTTACAAATCACTAGTCAGACCACACATGGAGTACTGTGTACAGTTTTGGGGTCCTGTGAACAAGGCAGACATAGCAGAGCTGGAGAGGGTTCAGAGGAGGGCAACTAAAGTCATAGCTGGAATGGGTGGACTACAGTACCCAGAAAGATTATCAAAATTAGGGTTATTCACTTTAGAAAAAAGACGACTGAGGGGAGATCTAATAACTATGTATAAATATATCAGGGGTCAGTACAGAGATCTCTCCCATGATCTCTTTATCCCAAGGACAGTGACCATGACGAGGGGACATCCTCTGCGCCTGGAGGAAAGAAGTTTTGTTCACAAAAATAGAAGAGGATTCTTTACGGTAAGAGCAGTGAGACTATGGAACTCTCTGCCTGAGGAGGTGGTGATGGTAAGTTCACTAAAAGAGTTCAAGAGGGGCCTGGATGTATTTCTGGAGGGTAATAATATTACAGGTTATAGTTACTAGATATGGGTTGTTGTTGATCCAGGGAGTAATTCTGATTGCTGATTGGAGTCGGGAAGGAATTTTTTCCCCTAAAGTGAGGAAAATTGGCTTCTACCGCACAGAGGTTTTTTGCCTTCCTCTGGAACAACTTGTAGGAAAACAGGTCGAACTGGATGGACAGTTGTCTTTTTTTGGCCTTATAAACTATGTTACTATGTTACTATGGTACTATGTGTGTGAAGTGAAGGAAGGTGGTTTTGGCCTCAGAGAACTGGCAGAGGAGCAATCTTGAGAAGATCCTTATCCTTGCAAGGGGGGGGGGGGGGTTCAATTTTTGATTTGGCCGGCAGAAAAGCTAGGTGCACCAGCGCGGGGGGGCGGGGGGGGGCCATGCGCCTTTAGCTACGCCCCTGGGGAGGTGCTATATATCCCAGAGGTGACTTGCAAAAACATATGGTAAGTGAAAAATGGTGCAAGTTGCCTTTCAATTTTGCTTAATGTGCCTCTTCTTCCATCCACTTCAGACATCACCCAACAATTAAAATGCTATAAAGATAAAAAGATGCAAAGACAGCAGCTTCTTTAAGAAATGAAAGCAATATATTGTTACTTTTCTTGCGCAATATGAAATCTCAAATCTAGTAACCCGATTTCTAATTACCACATGGTATCAAATAAAAGCTCATAAGGGGTCTTTGTGAACACTGCTGCAAAACAATTAATGGTGTCCTAGTTAGTTTCTTAATATGATGTACTGTACCTGTGATTAATTTTGTTTTTTGTTTTTACAGGTTCTTTATGTTGCTTAGATACACGGGTCAGAAGATGTGATCTTCTTCATATATAAATATATATATATATATATATATATATATATATATATATATACAGTGCCTTGCGAAAGCATTCGGCCCCCTGGAACTTTTCAAACTTTTGCTACATTTCAGGCTTCAAACAAAAAGATATAACATTTTAAATTTTTGGTGAAGAATCAACAACAAGTGGGTCACAATTGTGAAGTGGAACGAAATTTATTGGATCATTTAAACTTTTTTTGTAATAATAAAACTGAAAAGTGGGGCGTGCAAAATTATTCGGCCCCCTTGCATTAATACTTTGTTGCGCCACCTTTTGCTGCGATTACAGCTGCAAGTCGCTTGGGGTATGTCTCTATCAGTTTTGCACATCTAGAGACTGAAATTCTTGCCCATTCTTCCTTGCAAAACAGCTCGAGCTCTTTGAGGTTGATGGAGAGCGTTTGTGAATAGCAGTTTTCAGCTCTTTCCACATATTCTCAATTGGATTCAGTTCTGGACTTTGACTTGGCCATTCTAAGACCTGGATACATTTATTTTTGAAACATTCCATTGTAGATTTTGCTTTATGTTTGGGATCATTGTCTTATTGGAAGATAAATCTCTGTCCTAGTCTCAGGTCTTTTGCAGACTCCAACAGGTTTTTATCCAGAATGGTCCTGTATTTGGCTCCATCCATCTTTCCATCAATTTTAACCATCTTCCCTGTCACTGCTGATGAAAAGCAGGCCCAAACCATGATGCTGTCACCACCATGTTTGACAGTGGGGATGGTGTGTTCAGGGTGATGAGCTGTGTTGCTTTTATGCCAAACATATCGTTTTGCATTGTTTCCAAAAAGTTTGATTTTGGTTTCATCTGACCACATTTCTCCCAGGTGGCTTGTGGCAAACTGTAAATGAGACTTTTTATGGATATCTTTGAGAAATGGCTTTCTTCTTGCCTCTCTTCCATAAAGGCCAGATTTGTGAAGTGTTCGACTGATTGTTGTCCTATGGACAGACTGTCCCACCTCAGCTGTAGATCTCTGCAGTTCATCCAGAGTAATCATGGGCCTCTTGGCTGCATCTCTGATCAGTCTTCTCCTTGTTTGAGATGAAAGTTTAGAGGGACGGCCGGGTCTTGGTAGATTTGCAGTGGTTTGATACTTCCATTTCAATATGATCGCTTGCAAAGTGCTCCTTGGGATGTTTAAAGGTTGGGAAATCTTTTGGTATCCAAATCCAGCTTTAAACTTATCCACAACAGTATCATGGACCTGCCTGGTGTGTTCCTTGGTCTTCATGATGCTCTCTGTGCTTTAAACAGAACCCTGAGACTATCACAGAGCAGGTGCATTTATATGGAGACTTAAATACACACAAGTGGATTCTATTTATCTTCATCAGTCATTTAGGACAACACTGGATCATTCAGAGATCCTCAAAGAACTTCTGTAGTGAGTTTGCTGAACTGAAAGTAAATGGGCCGAATAATTTTGCACGCCCAACTTTTCGGTTTTATTATTACAAAAAAAATTAAATGATCCAATAAATTTTGTTCCACTTCACAATTGTGACCCACTTGTTGTTGATTCTTCACCAAAAATTTAAAATGTTATATCTTTTTGTTTGAAGCCGGAAATGTGGCAAAAGGTTGAAAAGTTCCAGGGGGCCAAATACTTTCGCAAGGCACTGTATATACATATATTATATATCTTACATTTTAAAGAATATACACTGCACTTATAATATATCCATCTCTGGTAGTGATGAGTGGAACAGTGGATGTTCGTGTTCGATGAAACTTTGTTTCAAAATTCGGGTCCTGAACTTGACCCCGAAACCCATTGAAGTGAATGGGGATCTGAACTTTGGGGCTGAAAAATGGCTGTAAAAAGGTCATAGAAAGGGCTAGAGGGCTGCAAAAGGAACCAACGTGCTTGTCAGAGCAGTAAAATTGCCCTATAAACAAATGTGGATAGGGAAATGTAAAAATAAAAAATAATCTTGAACCAGGAGGCAGAGGTCTAAGAGGAGTAGGATGTTGAGGAGGCTGTAGAAGTGGCGGTGTAGGTGGAAGAGATGGAGGAGGAAGCCAACACTGTTTTTGTGGGTTTTCTTTTTTTTTTTTTTTTAATTTGTCTTCTAATTCTGTGTGTGACCTATAGCAATTTTTTGGGGGTGACGCCAGTATACTTCTCTACTTTGCCAATATAGCAAATAATAATCTTGAACCAGGAGTTGGAAGTCTAAGTAGAGGGGGAGGTGGACTAGACGGGGGAGAAAGCCAACACTGTTTCTGCTTTGTTTTTTTAAATGTGTCTATCAATTCTGTGCGTGATCTTTAGCCAGTTTTGCAGCCGGTATGCTTCTCTACTCTGCCAATATAAGACATACTACTATTGAGCCAGGAGGTGGAGGTCTGAGTGGAGGAGGAGGGGGACGTGGTGATGTAGGTGGAAGAGGCAGAGGAGGTATCCAACTTATCTAACTCCTCTAACTATAATGTGTCGCATTCCCAAAGTCTGTGTCAGGACCGGCAGTAATTGCACCCGTTCTGCTGGTCCTGCCCCTGACTCTGGTGGCGAGGTGGTTGCCCGGGGTCAGGCTTCATCCTCTATTTCGGCAGGCTCCTCCTCCAGCCGGCGGTCTCTGGCTGTGGATGCGCGTCCCAGGCAGGGGACGCGCGCGACGGTCATAGGTGCCAGGGACGTGGCTGGTGCGCACTCTCGCTCGCGGCCTGTTACTGGTCGCCGGAAAACGCGAGCAATATAGTGTTTGTTTATTTTCTGTTTATTTGGTATCTCAGGAGTTAAGTTTTGGTTCTTGCTTTATCCTCCCAGTCAGCTGATTGGGTGGGGTCTGCTAGGTATTTAAGGCCCTCTGGTTTTTACCTAGCTGCCAGTGTTTGGAGTTCCTTGCTACTACCTGGTTTGCTATTTTTTGCTCTGCAGTTTTGACTCTTGATGTTCTTTGACCCTTGGCGTGTTTTTGACTACTCTTTGCTTGCTGATTTTGTTCCTGACGTACTCTCCTTGTTTTGACGCAGCTACCTGACTACCCATTTGGTTCTTGTTTGTCTGTCTTGTTTGTCTTCCCATCCCCCGCACTTTTGCTAGTGTATTTACAGTCTTCAGGTTGTCGGTTCAGGGGTTAGCCTGAGCGGGCAATAGGCAGGGAAAGGGGTTGGGAATAAGCTTAGGGATCACTTACCCCTTATCTGTGTATCCCAGCCCTGACAGAAACACTGGCCCAAAAGAGGCCTGCAACCTGCATACGTCCAGCGACGTTCACTCCACCTATGGAGCCTATGTCAGCTGTGGTCGCGCAGGTCCAGGCTTTGACCAAGTTGGTTCAAGATCTGGCTATCCGCCTTCAGGTTCAGGAAGACATGTATGCTATGGTCCCGGTGCCACCTCCGGCCGTTCAGTCACCTGCACCTGAACCTAAGGTTCCCCTTCCCGACCTTTTTTCCGGCGACCGTAAGAAATATTTTTCATTTCGGGAAGGGTGTAAACTTTATTTTTCTTTACGACCTCGGCCCTTTGGGACAGAAGCACAAAAGGTGGGGTTGGTTATGTCTCTCCTGCGGGGTGACCTGCAAAATTGGGCGCTTTCCTTACCTCCTGATTCACCTCTGCGTTCTTCTCTGGACAGTTTTTTTTTCTGCACTGAGTCAGATTTATGATGAACCAGACCGACCTGCGTTAGCGGTTTCCCACTTGTTATCCCTCTGTCAGGGTAGACTAATGGCGGAAGAATATTTTGCTACGTTCAGACAGTACGTGACGGACTCGGGGTGGAACGATCAGGCCTTGAAAGACCTATTCATGACCGGCCTCTCAGACCAGGTAAAAGACTTATTAGCTCATGCAGAACCTAAAACTCTTGACGAAGCTATGACCCTCACCATCCGGGCAGATCGACGCCTAAGGTCCAGGCTACCACCTCGGGTGTCCCCCGCTCCTCGGCCGACCTTCAGTACAGTCTCATCTCTACCTGGGCCTGAACCAATGGAGCTTGGCAGTATCACCCCAGAGCAGAGGAGGGAACATCGCCGGAAGAATCGACTATGTTTCTACTGTGGGAGTCCCGAACATCAGCTAAATGCCTGTCCCAAGGAGTCACAGCAGGAAAAACTTCCGCTCCTAGGCAGTTGTCGGGAGGACTGCCTAGGAGCTCAGGTACTCCCTAAAATTTCTAAAATGTTTTTGCCCTGCACTATTGAGGTCCAGTCAGCCTCATGTACAGGTCTGGCTTTTCTGGACTCGGGTGCAGCCGCTAATTTCATCGACTTGGATTTCGTGTCCCAGGTTTTGTCTTCCATGATTCCGTTGTCCCCTCCTATCCTAGTATCAAGTGTGGATATGACCCCATTGCGTGCTGGTTTGGTCAAATTCCGCACCCCCGAGATAGAATTGGTGGTGGGTGCTTTCGCAGATGTATTCTCCAAACCCCTGTCTCAAGTCCTTCTTCCTCATAGGGATTTTGACTGTAAGATAGATCTCTTGCCCAAAGTCAAGCTGCCTAAGGGTCGTATTTATAATCTGTCTGTACCTGAAAGAGAGTCGCTTAAGCAGTATATTGATGAAAGCTTGGCTATTGGGCATATTAGACCTTTTGAGTCCCCAACGGGGCTGGGTTCTTTTTTGTGGAGAAAAAAGATGGTGGGCTAAGGCCGTGTATTGATTACCGCGAATAAAATAAAATCACGGTCAAGAACTCTGGACCTCTTCCTCTTATTCCGGACCTTCTGAATCAGGTTTCTGGGGCCAATTGGTTCTCCAAATTAGATCTAAGGGGAGCGTATAATCTGATTCGGATTCGGGAAGGAGATGAGTGGAAGACTGCTTTTAACACACCACTGGGGCACTTTGAATATCTTGTTATGCCTTTCGGTCTGAGTAATGCCCCGGCAGTCTTCCAAGGTTTTATGAATACCATTTTTCATGATGTTATTGGGGTCTTTATGGTGGTCTATCTGGATGACATCCTGATTTTTTCTCCAGATCTGCCCACCCATCATGAATATCTTCGCCTTGTGTTGTCCCGGTTGCGAAAAAACTCTTTGTTCGCAAAGTTGGAAAAATGTATTTTTTGTGTGCAAAAGGTTTTATTTCTGGGTTATGTGGTCACTCCTTCCGATGTACAGATGGATCCGTGTAAGGTTCAGGCGATAGCAGAGTGGGTCCGCCCCACTGACTTAAAATCCCTTCAACGGTTTCTAGGTTTTGCCAATTACTACAGAAACTTTATAAAAAACTTTTCCGTAATCGCCAAACCACTCACGGATCTTACCTGCAAGGGGGCTGATCCTAGCAACTGGTCTCCTGCAGCATACTCTGCGTTTCATGAGCTCAAGAAAGCCTTTTCTACAGCCCCTGTGTTGATTCAGCCTGATCTCTCTCAACCCTTCATTGTAGAGGTAGATGCTTCTGAGGTCGGTGTGGGGGCAGTATTATCTCAAGGGTCTTCTGCTCTCACAAACCTCAGGCCATGTGCATTTTTCTCCAAAAAATTCTCTTCATGTGAAAGAAATTATGATATTGGGAATCGCGAGCTCCTTGCCATCAAATGGGCTTTTGAAGTGTGGCGCCATTTTTTGGAGGGAGCTCTTCACCCAGTGACAGTGATCACAGACCATAAAAACCTGGTGTATCTTGATAGTGCAAAACGTCTCAATGCTCGTCAGGCCAGATGGGCCTTGTTTTTCTCACGTTTTAATTTTGTTGTTACCTACTGACCGGGTACGAAAAATGTTTAAGCTGATGCTTTATCCCGGAGTTTCGGTATTCCTGAGGGTTCAGAGTCTGAGTCTGGTAACATTTTACCTCCAGGTATTGTACTGGCAGCTGTCTCCTCTCACCTCTCTTCTCAAATTCTTGCTGAACAAAATTCTGCTCCTAAAGACCTTCCGGAAGGCAAATTGTTTGTTCCCATGTCTTGCCGTTTCAGAGTGTTAGAGGAGACACATTGTTCAGTGCTAGCAGTGTCACCCAGGTGTTCGGGGAACCTTAGAGTTACTGAAAAGAAATTATTGGTGGCCACGTATGCATACTGACGTTTATGCTTTTGTTCAGGCTTGTCAAGTCTTTGCGCGGGGAAAGATCCCCAGGAGTCGTCCTGAGGGACCTCTTCTCCCGCTCCCAGTGCCAGACAAACCCTGGTCTAACATTTCCATGGACTTTGTTGCCGATTTGCCACCATCCCAGGGGTGCACTGTCATTTGGGTGGTGGTGGATCGGTTCTCTAAAATGGGTCATTTCATTCCGTTGAGAAAACTGCCATCAGCAGAAGAATTGGCTGATCTGTTTATCCAGCATGTGGTTCGTCTCCATGGTATTCCTGATGAGGTGGTATCCGACAGGGGGGTACAATTTGTGGCTAAGTTTTGGCGAGCTTTCTGTTCGAAATTAGAAGTTAAATTGTCCTTTTCTTCTGCCTTTCACCCTGAAACCAATGGGCAGACGGAGAGGATGAATCAGAAGCTGATCCAGTACCTTCGTCTCTTTATCTCTGACTGTCAGCATCAGTGGGCCTCATATCTCCCGCTAGCTGAATTTGCTATCAACAATCACACTAGTTCATCCACACTCACATCACCCTTTTACTGTAATTATGGTTTTCACCCCAGGTTTTCTTTCTCATCGTGTTCTGTTTCTGATACTCCTCGGGCAGAATCCATAACTAACCAACTGTGCACAGTGTGGTCACGAGTTCAGCAGAACTTGAAAAAATCACAAAGCCAAATGGTCCACCATTCCAGGAATAAACATACTGTCTCTGAAACTTTTGTTGTGGGAGATAAAGTCTTGTTGTCTACTAAAAACCTCAAATTGATAGTCCCGTCTCTGAAATTTGCTCCTAGGTTCATCGGTCCTTTTGTCATAACTCATGTGTTTAATCCGGTTTCTTTCAAGGTTGCGTTGCCCCCTGAATGGCGGGTCCACAATACTTTTCATAAAAATCTGCTAAAGCGCTATGTTGACCCTGTTGTACCCCTCCCTGACCCTCCCTCTCCGTCTGTTGTGGATGGAGATCTTGAGTATGAGGTGGAGAGGGTTCTGGACTCTAGGTTGGTGAGGAATTCCCTTCAGTACCTCATCCATTGGAAGGGATTCAGTCCAGAAGATAGATCTTGGGTCCCTGCTAGGGATGTGCATGCATCCCGCTTAGTGAGATGGTTTCACCAGAGTCATCCGTCTAAACCATCTCTGAGTTCTAAGGGTCCGGAGGCCCCTCCTGGAGGGGGGGGTACTGTCAGGACCGGCAGTCATTGCACCCGTTCTGCTGGTCCTGCCCCTGACTCTGGTGGCGAGGTGGTTGCCCGGGGTCAGGCTTCGTCCGCTATTTCGGCAGGCTCCTCCTCCAGCCGGCGGTCTCTGGCTGTGGATGCGCGTCCCAGGCAGGGGACGCGCGCGACGGTCATAGGTGCCAGGGACGTGGCTGGTGCGCACTCTCGCTCGCGGCCTGTTACTGGTCGCCGGAAAACGCGAGCAATATAGTGTTTGTTTATTTTCTGTTTATTTGGTATCTCAGGAGTTAAGTTTTGGTTCTTGCTTTATCCTCCCAGTCAGCTGATTGGGTGGGGTCTGCTAGGTATTTAAGGCCCTCTGGTTTTTACCTAGCTGCCAGTGTTTGGAGTTCCTTGCTACTACCTGGTTTGCTATTTTTTGCTCTGCAGTTTTGACTCTTGATGTTCTTTGACCCTTGGCGTGTTTTTGACTACTCTTTGCTTGCTGATTTTGTTCCTGACTTACTCTCCTGGTTTTGACGTGGCTACCTGACTACCCATTTGGTTCTTGTTTGTCTGTCTTGTTTGTCTTCCCATCCCCCGCACTTTTGCTAGTGTATTTCCAGTCTTCAGGTTGTCGGCTCAGGGGTTAGCCTGAGCGGGCAATAGGCAGGGAAAGGGGTTGGGATTAAGCTTAGGGATCACTTACCCCTTATCTGTGTATCCCAGCCCTGACAGTCTGCTCTACCTGAGAGCAGAGATACCGGAAAAGCTGAAAAGGGACCTATCAGAGTAATTCCTTGCCAGCGATCGATCTGATTGGTTAGTTTGTGCAGACTAACTAATCGGAGTGCGGCAGTGTGAAAATGTTGGTTTCAGGCTCTGATCTCCACGCTGGAGATCAGAGCCTGAAATCAGGCATGGCCCCCTTAGTGCCCCAATTCTATCTCTATTGTCCCCTGCACCCCCCTTATTTGCGGCCCCCCGTATTGCAACATGTAGCTGACACTCTGCAATGGCCGAAAACAGTGCTGGCATTGATCTCTCCCATTTAACCCCTATCGTACCACCTGCAGCATCCATGGGGCTCCCTCTCTTCCCTGTTGGGCACCGCGTTGCGATGGCAGTGGCCCGATGATTACAAAGGCATCCAGGCTTGCCCTGTACCTAAGTGTGACAGACCCTGAGTGTCTGATAAGGCATAGTACCAGTATAGTTAGTCAGCAATAACATCAGCCCCATCCCCTTGTTGAGCCAGGAAAAACTCCTTATTCCCCTGCACCACAAACTACTCATCCATAGGTCATGGGTGTTCAACCGTATTGGTCCCCAACAGCCACATGGCAGAATGCAAGATGTAGAAGCTGTTCTTATACCAATACCATTCTTATAAATATCAGAGGGATGATATTATTGATGTACTCACAGAACCGGTGTCCTCTGCAATGAGCCCGAGTACACAACACATATCCTTGATGGGCGTCCAGTGTCTGAGCACAATATAACTCATGCTCGCTGTTGTGGTCATCTGGTGCATGTGTATTGCTAACATAATAAGCAACTTGCTAACAAACACACTATTTCAGGTTCTGATACTCTTTAACCACTTCACGTCCGCCCATAGTACATAAACATCCGTGAAGTGGTTATCTACTTCTGAATGGACGTTTCTGAACGTCCATTCAGAAATAGCAGCTGCACGCTAATCGTGCAGCTGCACAGTGGGGTACCTGCTGTTCCCCTGGGAACGGTCCCTGCCTTGTAGATAGCTGTATACACAGCTCTCACCGAGCGCTGTGTATACAGAGCAGGAAGCGCTATTGGGCCAGGAGCGTGCAGGAGCTGCCGGGTCTCTCATAGACCCAATCAGCCCTGCACTGAGGCTGTACTATGTCAGCCCCAGTTACAGGAGAAATCAAGTATAAAAAAAAATAAGTGAAGTTAAATGTCCCCCTGAGGTCTTGTATGACACACAGTGTAAAATAAAAAAATAATTAAAAAAATAAAGTATTATATAAAAAAAAATCACATATAAAAAAAAAATAATTTCACCCCAAATATGTCATAAAAAAAATGTTACAAATAAAAATAAATAAATAAAATAGACATATTTGGTATCACCGCGTCCGAAACGACCGGCTCTATAAAAATATCACATGATCTACCCCATCAAGTGAGCTGCGTAAAAAAAATATAATAAAATTTATGCCAAAACAGCTTTTTTTTGTCTCCTCACCTACCAAAAAACATAATATCAAACAATCAAAAAGTCGTATGCATCCCAAAATGATATTAATAAAAACGTCACCTCATCCCGCAAAAAATGAGCCCCCACACAAGATCATAGCCAGAAAAATGAAAAAAAAAAGCTCTTAAAAAATTGCAACACAAAAACATGATTTTTTTCTAAAAATGCTCTTATTGTGTAAAAAGCAAAAAAAAAAATAGACATATTTGGTATTGTTGCGTCCATAACAACTGGCTCTACAAAAATATCACATGATCTACCCCATCAACTGAACGGTGTAAAAAAAATATAGAAAAATGACCCTAAACTGCTTTTTTTTTTTAGTTAACCTCCCAAAAATTAGATTAAAAAGTGATCAGAAAGCCGGATGTACCCCAAAATGGTGCCAATAAAAAGCACAGCTTGTCCTGCAAAAAATAAGACCTCACGCGGCTCAGTCAACAAAAAAATTAAAAAGATATCGCTCCTAAAAACCATGACGAAAAATTCCATGTTAGAAAATGCAAATGCTGCTCCTCCCCTTCTGAGCCCTAGAGTATCCCCAAATAACAGTTTACGACGACGTGTGGGGTGTTTCTGCAAACTGCAGAATCGGGGTAATAAATATTGAGTTTTGTTTTGTTGTTAACTCTTGATGTGTTACAGGAAAAAAAATGATTAAAATGGAAAATCTGCAAAAAAAGTGAAATTTCACATCTATTTTGCTTTAATTCTTGTGGAATACTTAAAGGGTTAACAACATTTCTAAAACCAGTTTTGAATAGTTTGAGGGGTGTAGTTTCTAAAATGGGGTAATTTATGGGTGGTTTTTATTATGTAAGCCTCACAAACTGACTTCAGAACTGAACTGGTCCTTAAAAAAGTTGATTTTGCAAATTTGCAAAAATTGCGTCTAAAATTCTAAACCTTCTACTGTCCTGAAAAAATAAAATGACACTACCAAAATGATGCCAACATAAAGTAGACATATGGGGAATGTAAATTAAAAAGGATTTTATGGGGTATCACTATCTGTCTTAAAAGCAGAGAGATTGAAATTTAGAAAACAGTGAATTTTTTAAAATTTTCGTTAACGTTTGGATTTTTTTATAAATAAAATGAAAACTTATCGACTCAAATTTGCCATTAACTTGATGTACAATGTGTCACGAGAAAACAATCTCAGAATCGCTTGGATAAGTAAAAGCGTTCCAAAGTTATTACCACATGAAGTCACACATGTCAGATTTGCAAAATTAGGCCTGGTCAGGAAGGGGGTAAATGGCCCGGATGGGAAGTGGTTAAAGAGAGAAAATAAAGGGCTAACAATTGACAGTTGGCAAAAACAAGTAGGCGTCCACAAATACAACATGTCTCACAGTGAAAAATGGGCGTTAAATGAAAAATAACAAACTTTTATTTGATTTAATAATGAAAACACAGGTGAATAGACACGGCCAAAAGTACCAAGCGCTACTGACAATTGGCGCTGAATGGTATTATTGAGTGAAGGAGTGTAACAAGGCAGACACCTGCCTCATATATCTTGTCACAGGTACCCAATGAATTCCTCTGGGTGGTGTGTAAATAGCTATTTGTCCCACCACTATTCCAGGAAAATTGGGTCTAGTAAAAGGGATCTAGCCCACCATATAGCCTGACTAGCAATAGTTAGCTATCTCATATCCCTATACCCCTGACAAAACTAATCAGTGCTGCTAACTAAGTGGCAAAAACAAAGGAGGCAACTGGCTTGAAATACTGGGCTCAACGCGTTTCTGGATACAAGCGCTATCCTCATCAGGAGCTACAAGTACTACTGCTGCCTAATAACACAAACAAACAAACAAACAAATAAGTAGAGCAGCGAGCGCACGCCACTTCTGACTGTGGCGACGCCTCCGGCACTGTTGCGGCCGTAGCGCGGCCACTGAATCTCCTGGGTAAAATAGGTGTGTCTCCACCCCCAAAAACAGCACCAGCCAATCAGCTCCCCTCCATCCCACACACCAGAGCGCTGAATCACAGACGCCCCAGGGATGAGAACGGAGCCGTCACCAACCGCTGGTAAGCTGCCTAGGTCAGTTGTACTGACTGACATATAAACACAGGGGACCAATCGGCGGTATAAAAGTGTCATAACTAGTGAGCATCAAAGATCAAAGTTAGGTAAGAGGAAAAGGCGGCCATACAATATGTGTGTAATATGATCAGGGCACAATGCAGTACAGCAACAATACCGCATCATCATATGGCTATACTATGAATCAGGACATCATGCGATATCAATATATCATAAGTTTTACAATTGACATAAGTACACACCATATCCCATCTGATGTAACCAGGGCATTTATACACCGTCCAGCAAATACCTAGGGCCGTGGTTAAAAGAGACCGAAAGCAACCTAGATGTAGTTGCTAAAAAATGGACAGTCCATATTAAAATGATGTAAGTATGCCCGGACCCCTTATATTACATTGGATATGTGCACATTCTCACACTAGCTGCGTGCTATCACATGTTATAAAAAACACGTGTATGAGATGTGTTCATTCAAACCGTCCGGACGTACAGTCATTAAGCAAAAAGTCCATTGGGCCTCTTTTTGTAGTAAAAGTCTGTCCAAGTCGCCCCCCCCCCTCGGGGATGGTCTAACAACCTCAATGCCCAGGAAACGTAAGGTGTGACTCTTTGTCGCATGCTTCTGGGCCATGTGTCGAGCAATGGGGGTATCCGCATTTTTCCGGATGTCCCCCAAATGCTCGCCAATATGTCTCCTAAACTCTCTAATGGTCTTACACACGTATTGGGTGCCGCAGGAGCATGTGGCCAGATATACTAGGCCTGTAGTTTTACATGTAATGAATGTCCTGATATCATATATAAGGCCCGTTTTGGTGCTCTGAAAGGTGTTTCCTTTCATAATGGAGCTGCACACAATACAGTTACCGCATTTAAAAGTGCCCTTGGGTGGATTAGGGAGCCATTGGCGGGGGCCTGGTATCGACTGGTGGAAGCTATGTACCAGCCGCTCCTTGATATTGCGACTACGGCGGAAGGAAATTGATGGGACCTCCCCCACCAAGTGTCCAACATCAGGGTCAGTCCGTAAAATGCCCCAAAACTCCGAAAGCACATTTTTAATCATACTATGTGCTTCATCAAAGTTGCCAATAATTCTGAAGGAATCTGTCTCTTTCTCTTTTTCCCATGGATTGAGGAGAGGTGCTCTCTCACTCCCCAGGGCCTGTTGGTATGCCTGATTAAGGATTGGGGCTGGATAGCCACGGTGTTTGAACCTAAAATCACTGATCCCAGAGCAATTGCGTCGAAGATGCAAATACTGGCCCTTCGGGATCCCTCGTTTTAGGGATGGTGGATGACAGCTTTCCCAGTTGAGCAAGCTATTAGTGGCTATGGCTTTTCTGAAAAGGCTTGTGTCCAAGGTATTATCAGTATTCTTAAAGATCGTAAGATCTAAAACGTAATGCTGGTTTCATGTATTTCACTGGTAAAATCAAAGCCCCAATCATTCTCGTTCAACTTGTGAACGAACAAATCAAAGGATGTCTTGTCCCCCTGCCACAGGATCAAGACGTCATCGATATACCGTAGCCACACGACAATCGATGACGTGAATTCTGTAAGTGCGTCACCAAAGACTATGTCCCGCTCCTATTGCCCCAGATATACAGTAAATTGGCGAAAGTAGGGGCACACGGGCTCCCCATCGCCACACCTTGTAGCTGATGATAGTACCTATTGTTGAATAGGAACGTATTGTGTTCTAGAATAAACTTCATGAGTTGCAACACAAACTCACTATGCTGACTAAGGTGTGTACCACGCTCCTGTAGATACAGGGCGATCATCTCACATCCCTTGGCATGGGGAATGGAGCTATACAATGCCTCTACATCCAAGCTAGCCAGCATAGTTACTGGTTCCACATGGATGCCCTCAACTCTTTTTATGACATCCATGGAGTCCCTAACGTACGAGGGCAGAGCTGTCACAAATGGCCGCAGTATCTGGTCCACATAGGTACTGATAGGATGTGTAAGACTATTGGTACCAGACACTATTGGCCTACCCTTAAGTGGCTGAAGCCCCTTGTGGACTTTAGAGAGACAATAGAAACAAGCTGCTAGTGGAATCAATTAAGTCATCTTTACACTTGATGACCCTTCTCCTTGAGGAAGAACGATGCGTGTATGAGCGTACCGGCTCCCAGCTTAAGGAATAGATCAAGGGTGTCAAATCATTTTCTAAACATCCTGATTTTCCTCGTAAGGAGCAAACACTACAGCAAACGGTGGAACGGTTTACGGCTCAGATTAAGGAGCGTAAGCATTTCCAATATGTGAGGGACACTACTGATTTTAAAGACGGCCACATCTTTGATTACAGTCAAAAACCCAGTAAGGCCCTTGAGATAGACACCTAACCCTCCTCTTCAGAAGGGGAATCTGACAGTGGTTCCAGAAACTTTTTCCCCCCAGTGATCAGTCCACCAATTTTCGTGGGAGACCATATAGGGGGAGACGTAACAGAGGCCCCCGATCCCGTGGGAATTTTTTAGGGAGAAGTCAGCCAATATCGGACTATCTTCTCCGCAATCGAAAAAGGAGATCTGATTTCAACAACAAGTCGCCATCAGATGAGATGCAGGTGATCAACCTGTCTAATAGGGTTTTGGGGGCATCTGAAAGGGAGGTATTAGGGAAGGGATTGTCATTTGTCCCCACAAACAAATTTATTCTGTTTGATTGGGTCAAAGATCTGCATCTGTTCATATGTAAACTAAAATGGAAAAAGTTCTTCGCCAAACATGACAGGGCAGAATGTGAGTCCCTGGACATTAATATCGAAGAACTAGTGGATGTACAGATACTTGCAGATCTCTGGGCAGAAGGTGAATAGAGGCCTAGGTGAAGGGCCATTCACCAACCTGAAACCTAAATCCTCTAAAAATCCACCGATCGGGGATAATACTCCTTGTGACATATTTTTAAAAGTTATCACGGACCGATTGAGGATGTTAGAAGGTCAGACATGTGTTGGTAATAACCTTACACGTGCCCAAGCTGAGGCCTTAAGGTCCCTTGAGTCAGATCACTCAATTGTGATCAAGCCCTCCGATAAGGGGGGCAATTTTGTGATCTTGGAGCAGGCACAGTATGTTGAGATGTGCCTAACCATCCTCAGGGACTCCCGATGTTACAACACCCTTCCCTCCAACCCTATGCCACAGGATCGTAGTGCACTCAATGTGATTTGTCTCAAGCCCTACAGAAGCGATTGATCAGTAAGGCTGAGTATGGATTCCTCTTGCCTCCACATCCACTAGCAGCTTGTTTCTATTGTCTCCCTAAAGTCCACAAGCAGCTTCAGCCACTTAAAGGTAGGCCAACAGTGTCTGGTACCAATAGTCTTACACATCCTATCAGTACCTATGTGGATCAGACAGCTCTGCCCTCGTACGTTAGGGACTCCATGGATCTCATAAAAAGAGTTGAGGGCATCCATGTGGAACCAGGAACTATGCTGGCTAGTTTGGATGTGGAGGCATTGTATAGCTCCATTCCCCATGCCAAGGGATGTGAGATGATCGCCCTGTATCTACAGGAGCGTGGTACACACCTTAGTCAGCATAGTGAGTTTGTGTTGCAACTCATGAAGTTTATTCTAGAACACAATACGTTCCTATTCAACAGTAGGTACTATCATCAGCTACAAGGTGTGGCGATGGGGAGCCCGTGTGCCCCTACGTTCGCCAATTTACTGTATATCTGGGGCGATAGGAGCGGGACAGATGTCTTTGGTGACGCACTTACAGAATTCACGTCATCGATTGTCGTGTGGCTACGGTATATCGATGACGCCTTGATCCTGTGGCAGGGGGACAAGACATCCTTTGATTTGTTCGTTCACAAGTTGAACGAGAATGATTGGGGCCTTGATTTTACAAGTGAAATACATTAAACCAGCATTACGTTTTTAGATCTTACGATCTTTAAAAATACTGATAATACCTTGGGCACACGCCTTTTCAGAAAAGCCACAGCCACTAATAGCTTGCTCAACTGGGAAAGCTGTCATCCACCATCCCTAAAACGAGGGATCCCGAAGGGCCAGTATTTGCATCTTCGACGCAATTGCTCTGGGATCAGTGATTTTAGGATGGCAGCTGATGAGCTACAAAAGCGGTTCAAACACCGTAGCTATCCAGCCCCAATCCTTAATCAGGCATACCAACAGGCCCTGGGGAGTTAGAGAGCACCTCTCCTCAATCCACAGGAAAGGGAGAAAGAGACCATCAGAATTATTGGCAACTTTGATGAAGCACATAGTATGATTAAAAATGTGCTTTCGGAGTTTTGGGGCATTTTACGGACTGACCCTAATATTGGACACTTGGTGGGGAAGGTCCCATCAATTTCCTTCCGCCGTAGTCGCAATATAAAGGATCGGCTGGTACATAGCTTCCACCAGCCGATACCAGGCCCCCGCCAATGGCTCCCTAATCCACCCAAGGGCACTTTTAAATGTGGTAACTGTATTGTGTGCAGCTCCATTATGAAAGGAAACACCTTTCAGAGCACCAAAACGGGCCTTATATATGATATCAGGACATTCATTACATGTAAAACTACAGGCCTAGTATATCTGGCCACATGCTCCTGCGGCACCCAAAACGTGTGTAAGACCATTAGAGAGTTTAGGAGACATATTGGCGAGCATTTGGGGGACATCCGGAAAAATGCGGATACCCCCATTGCTCGACACATGGCCCAGAAGCATGCGACAAAGAGTCACACCTTACGTTTCCTGGGCATTGAGGTTGTTAGACCATCCCCGAGGGGGGGGCGACTTGGACAGACTTTTACTACAAAAAGAGGCCCAATGGACTTTTTGCTTAATGACTGTACGTCCGGACGGTTTGAATGAACACATCTCATACACGTGTTTTTTATAACATGTGATAGCACGCAGCTAGTGTGAGAATGTGCACATATCCTATGTAATATAAGGGGTCCGGGCATACTTACATCATTTTAATATGGACTGTCCATTTTTTAGCAACTACATCTAGTTCCTTCAAAGGTTGCTTTCGGTCTCTTTTATCCACGACCCTAGGTATTTGCTGGACGGTGTATAAATGCCCTGGTTACATGAGATGGGATATGGTGTGTACTTATGTCAATTATAAAACTTATGACATATTGATATCGCATGTGCACACCCCCCCTGTGGCAATTACAATGCCACTATGATGTCCTGATTCATAGTATAGCCATATGATGATGCAGTATTGTTGCTGTACTGCATTGTGCCCTTATCATATTACACACATATTGTATGGCCGCCTTTTCCTCTTACCTAACTTTGATCTTTGATTTTTGATGCTCACTAGTTATGACACTTTTATACCGCCGATTGGTCCCCTGTGTTTATATGTCAGTCAGTGCAACTGACCTAGGCAGCTTACCAGCGGTTGGTGACGGCTCCGTTCTCATCCCTGGGGCGTCTGTGATTCAGCGCTCTGGTGTGTGGGATGGAGGGGAGCTGATTGGCTGGTGCTGTTTTTGGGGGTGGAGACACACCTATTTTACCCAGGAGATTCAGCGGCCACGCTATGGTCGCACCAGTGCCGGAGGCGCCGCCACAGTCAGAGGTGGCGTGCGCTCGCTGCTCTACTTATTTGTTTGTTTATTTGTGGCTATTAGGCAGCAGTAGTACTTGTAGCTCCTGATGAGGATAGCGCTTGTATCCAGAAACGCGTTGAGCCCAGTATTTCAAGCCAGTTGCCTCCTTTGTTTTTGCCACTTAGTTAGCAGCACTGATTAGTTTTGTCAGGGGTATAGGGATATGAGATAGCTAACTATTGCTAGTCAGGCTATATGGTGGGCTAGATCCCTTTTACTAGACCCAATTTCCCTGGAATAGTGGTGGGACAAATAGCTATTTACACACCAACCAGAGGAATTCATTGGGTACCTGTGACAAGATATATGAGGCAGGTGTCTGCCTTGTTACACTCCTTCACTCAATAATACCATTCAGCGCCAATTGTCAGTAGCACTTGGTACTTTTGGGCGTGTTTATTCACCTGTGTTTTAATTATTAAATCAAATAAAAGTTTGTTATTTTTCTTTTAGCACCCATTTTTCACTGTGAGACATTTAAAGAGAGAGAACCCACACCACTTTAAGAATAGTAAAATAATTAAGTAAATTTATTAAGGCAATAAGGATAATTAGGCAAATATGTGTCCTTTTTAGAAAAATTTGGTAAATACACCAACACCAAATAGAAAATTTACAATAAACAAAAGACAATACACTACAGCTACTAATTACATAATTACAACCACACTTCCTCTAGAGTCCTGACTACATCCACAGTAAAAGTACTTACATCCCCAATTGAGTTTAGCATCATCTGACAGCAACACACATCAGCTGGATAGCCCTTTCAGAGAAAGTAGTCAGAGACTCAATTGGGAAAAACATTTTTCTAAGCAGGTATGTCTATCTCATAGACTCCAATGGCTTGCTGAAACAGTCCAGCTTTTATACTGTTTTAACCAAAGAGCTTCAAACCCTAATGGAATGTAGCTAGATTACGCAATCTATAATTGTCATTGTGAATATCTTGGTTTTCTGGTATTATTTTGGACCTTGGAGTGGTCAGTTCTTAGGTTCACAATAAATCAGGCCACCCTATGCTGCACCTTACCACACCTGGTGTTGTTTACTTGGGCAGCACTTGGGTGCTGTTGAGGTTCAGTCCTGGCTCTAATAAACAGCTGATACAGCCTGCACTCAAGTTAGAATTGCAGTTAAACTTGACTAGTAGAAATAACTTAGTTTTAAAATAAATTGATTCCAATTAGCTCATTCCATGCATTTCAAAACAGTCCAAAATCAATCAGTCTATGTTATGGTAGGTAGTTGATTTGGTTTCACTTCTCATCACCCCCATATCAGATAAACAAAAACAAACAAATGTCCTTTTAACCTTTGTTAGTTCAACACTGCCTGCAAATAATTGCCCAATGGAACCATAGAGGTCTTCTGTTAAAGCAAAATAAATATCATTAAACCCTACACCTAATCTAATTATCTCTGTATTAACACATAATCACATATTCTTAATTTATCATATACTTGATTGATAATTCTTCAAACGTTTATATATTTAGCAATTTAAAGGTCATACAGGTCTTTATCTTTATTGTTGACACAGCAAACAATGGTAATCAGTATTGTCCCATGGCCTTCACTGGCCTTTGTAGCTAGATAACACTGTGCCACAGTTCTCCCTTGCTCAATTACATCACTTCATACCCTTTGTCATGCTCCTATATGTAACTGCCCATACGGCATAGATAGGTTAGCGTTATGTCCCGTGCCACTTTGAGATACCTTGACGGGGTGCACGAGCTCCGGTATGTTCTTGATATAAGAATATATTGACGACAGTCTCATTTTAACATCAGTGTGAGGTTTAGCCATATTTTGTCAATTACATTTACCATTGTAGTGCACCATTTTGCGTGAATTGCTGTTTTATATAGTTTGTCACATCCGCATATTTGGCTACCCTGTGTAGGATGTCTTTGTGGTACATGTGGTCTGCTGCAGGCATCCTCCATTGTATGCATTTTTGCTGGGGATTGCGGTCAGCAGCAGATCACATGTGCGGGATTTGCTCCCCCGGTTAGAAATGCACAACAGCATATGGGGTTTTGAGCATTTTCTGCCATTTAAGACCACTTTTTTCCGTGAGTTTGTTCATTCACAGATCTAACCAGGTTTCCTCGAAAAAAATATATTTTTCCATAAAGGGCTATATAAAACTTTCTACAAACATGTCCGCACCAGCTTCTTTGCCCATTTCATGAGACCTAAATATGCAAGGTCTCAAATAATCAGTTAAGGCAAATAACAAGAACACATTAAGTACAATCATTGCCAAACATTCTTCAATGCATTCAGAGTAGAGATGAGCGAGCACTAAAATGCTCGGGTGCTCGTTATTCGAGTCGAACTTTTCCCGATGCTCGGGTGTTCGTTTCGAGTAACGAACCCCATTGAAGTCAATGGGAGACTCGAGCATTTTTTGCAGGGGACCGGGGCTCTGCCTAGGGAAGGCTGGGTGAAAACCTGGAAACCTCAGAAAATGATGGAAACACCACGGAAATAGACAGGAAACAGCAGGGGCAGCATGCATGGATGCCTCTGAGGCTGCTTAATCCCACCATTACCCCAAATTCTCAGGCAACAGCCTGGTGGTTACCCTCATGGCAATTGAGCTCACCCAGACCAAGAAAGGCGAGGCAAATACCCATCACATGTTAGGGAAGCACCCAACTAGGTGCAACGAAGGTCCATCACCGCCTGCAGGTGACACCACTGCTCATGCTGGCACTGCAGCTGACATCAAGTTTAGTATCTGTTCTTATCAGTTGCTGTGGCTGTTGGTGGTATAGTGGTGAGCATAGCTGCTTCCCAAGCAGTTGACCCGGGTTCGATTCCTATCTATCGCAGGAGGCAATTAAAAGAAGATCTAAAAAAAAATCAGTACAATATCTAATACGTCCCCTACCCGGGTAAATAGTTTGGAGAGAGGGCCTATAGGTGGGGGGCAGGCTGGGGGGAAGGAGATTTCGCTGGAAGAGCCAGAGGCGTGCACCCTGGGCTAGCGTGTGTGGTGGTGACAACAGCCGGAATGGAAAAACTGTATACGTCCCCTTCGACCACGGAAAACGGAAAAAGAGCTTGCTCTGGCCAGGGGAGTTTCTTTCCCACTGCAGCTAAGGGGACGTGTCCATGCTCTGCCTATCACAGGTCAGCCGGATGGATTTAGAATGACGACGCAGGACCCCAACTTAAACATTTAGCATCAACCGGTACAGTCGTAAATTATGAGATTGATCAAGTGTGGTTTGTCTTCTATGTATACTACTCAGTTTAATACCGTATATGGCAGCTATCTGGAAAAATAGTTTGGAGAGAGAGAAAGATAGGACAAATACGTAAATTCTTTGGAGAGAGGGCCTGTAGGTGGGGGGGCAGGCTGGGGGGAAGGAGGTTTCACTGGAAGAGCCAGAGGAGTGCCCCCTGGCTAGCGTGTGTGGTGGTGACAACAGCCGGATGTAGTTAGAATGACGACGCAGGACCCCAACTTAAAAATTTAGCATCAACCAGTACAATTGTCAATTATGAGCTCGATCAAGTGTGGCATGACTTTTAAATGGATATTGCATGTGGTCACGTACTCCCTGGAACCCCATAGTCACCCCTTCCCTGATGTGCTAGCCCAGAACATTCTCTGCCCCCAATTCGCAAGACCTTTTGCTGTTTCCGTGTGCTGACAGTGGGGATTTACCAGTGTTGTCTGAGGAGGTGGTGGACAATGGCGAGACATAGGTGTCGGGGGGTGAGGTAGTTGTATGGGAAGCAAGTTACAGTGGGGACTCCTTGGGGGGACTTTCTCATGATGGGACAGATTCAACTTGGGTGGATCAGGCACAGGAACAGATCAATTTTTTTTGTGTTTATTTAACTTTTATTTAGCAAAAATAACCAGAGATATTTATTCGTTATCTTCTCTGCGCAGTCTGGCGTTGGGTTCGTCACTTTGATGCGAGCTGTGCCGCTCTCTCCACAATGATCTTTAGGTTCTTAGATGGAGACGTTGTGGCGACTTTCAGCACAGAAGGACTGTTGCTCATCAACAGAACCTCGACCTCCTTGACATTGTGGACCAGGAATTTGCGGGTGGACCAGGAATTTGCGGAACCCTGTTGGCAGCATGTGTTTGGTCTTCTACTTGCTACCGTATCCAATGTTGGGCAATATAGATACGCAGGTAATATTATTTTTCACACCTATCCCAAAAAATAATAATTTACGCAGTTTGCGCAAATAAAACTGGAAACTGGAATTGGAGAGAGGCCTAGGTGACCTCCGAAAAATGTAGAGAGGACTGTAGGTGGACCTCCGGAAAAATTTTTGAAGAGATGGACTGTAGTGACCTCCGGAAAAATTTTGGAGAGAGGCCTGTAGTGGACCTCTGGAAAAATTGTTTGAAGAGAAGGAAAAAATTGTTTGAAGAGAGGGACTGTAGGTGGACCTCCGGAAAATTTTTTGGAGAGAGGGTGTAGGTGACCTCTGGAAAAATTGTTTGATAGAGGGCCTGTAGTGACCTCCGGAAAAATTGTTTGACAGAGGGCCTGTAGGTGGACCTCGGAAAATTTTTGGACAGAGGCCTTAGGTGAACCTCCGGAAAATTGTTGGACAGAGGGCCTGTAGGTGGACCTCCGGAAAAATTGTTTGAAGAGAGGACTGTAGGGGCCTCCTGAAAATTGTGGTAAAAGAGTGCCAGTTGACCTCTAAAAAATGGCGTTTTTTGGGTCAGCGTTAGGCAAAGACGATATAAGTAGGAGGAGTAGAAGAGGATCGGATACATAAAGTTATTTAAA
>ONZH01028255.1:0-26182 GCA_900303285.1 Rhinella marina
AAAAAAACTCTAAAAACTTTATTTCCCAGCATTGCCATATTCTGCAGACCATAACATTTTACTGTTCATGGGGTTGGTTAAGGGGCTTGTTTCTTGCAGGGTGAGATGTATTTTCTAGTGATGCAATTTTGGGTTGTGTGACACTTATACTAGTTATTCCATTTTTTATGTGGAAAATGATATGTTTTTGTTTAATAATTTTTATTTATTTTTTTAATATATAAATTCCTATGGGTAAAATAGGACAATGGGTTTTTTAAAACATTTGTTTTTTTTCCTTTTTTTTTTGTTCTGTCACTTAAAGGGAATGTCCGGGTTCAGAGCTGATCCCGGACATACCCAGGTTCTCACTCCGGCAGCCCTCCTGAACAGGGCATCGGAGCATCTCATGCGCCGATGCCCTGCGCTGGATTGCGCAGGGCAAGGGCTCTTTTGTTTGTAAACATTCACTGCCGGGCGGAGGCTTCCGCCCGGCAGTGAGTTCGGTGACGTCACCGGCCATAATGGGCAGGCTTTAGCACTGCCCTAGCCGTTTGAATGGCTAGGGCAGCGCTAAAGCCCGCCCATCAGCGCCCATGACGTCACCGGGCTCACTGCCGGGCGGAAGCCTCCGCTTTGCAGAGCCCGGTATGTCACCGGAACCGGGCTAAATTCCTTTGCCCTGCGCTAATTAGGCAAAGGAGGGCATAGGATGCTCCGATGCCCTGTTCAGGCGAGCTGCCTGGGTGAATTGAAAGGTATGTCCGGGTTTAGCTCTGAACCCGGACAACCCCTTTAAGGGGCCTTAAAGTGTTATTCCCATTCAAGATAATGGGGGCATTTCACTAGGATATGCCCCTATTGACTTATTGGTCCGGGTCCCATCGCTGCCCCCAAAGTGACGAAGGATGCACTGTGCATGCCCTCCATTCATTTCTATGGGGCCAACGAAAATAGCCAATCGCTGGCTCAGCTATTTCCATCCGCTACATAGAAATGAATGGGAGCGTTGGCCGCGCACGCACGGCGCGCTCCCATTAATTTCTATGAGAGCAGTAAGGTGCTTTGCCTGCTGGTGTCCAGACCCCAGGAAACTAGAGGTCCCCCAGGCACAGAGCTCCCTGCTCCGTTCTCTATATAGGTGCGGGGCCCACCGCTGGGGCAGACATTTAAGATGCGATCATCAGATCGCTTCCGCCTTATACTGAAATATATCTGCATTCTAGTATAGTGCTTGTTTCCATGGTTATCTATGAAGCCCGGCCACTGGCAGAGCTTCAAAGGCAACCGTTATTAGCAGCCCTTGGGACCTTCACAAGGTCCCATGCTGACATAGCCACTGGTTGGCACCTCATGATTTCACTGTGGGGATGCCGGTTGGGGGACAGAAGGAGCGATCTAAGGCTACTTTCACACTTGCGCTATCAGGATCCGTTTGTGAGATCTGTCCCAGGGTCTCACAAACGGTCCTGAACTGATCCGTTTGCCTCTAATGCATTCTGAATGGATCCGTTCAGAATGCATCAGTTTGCCTCTGTTCCGTCTCCTTTCCGCTCTGGAGACGGACACCAAAATGCTGCAAGCAGCGTTTTGGTGTCCGCTTGACCGAGCGGAATGGACACGGATCTGTCTTGACTCCAATGGGAGTGGATCCGTTTGCTCATGCACAATAGTAAACGGATCCGTTCCCCATTGACTTTCAATGGAGATCAGAACGGATCCGTTTTGCCTATGTAAAAGTTAAGGCAAATGGATCCATCCAACGCTCGTGTGAAAGTAGCCTAAGGCCTCTTTTACACTAGCGGCATTCCGGATCCGGCAGGTGAAGGGTGCCGTCGGATCCGGACTGGCACAGGGACATGTGTGGGGCAGGAACCGCGTTCCGGACCCACACATGTCACACAGTACCAATTACAGACATACAAACACATACATACTCCAGGCAGGCAGGCCACACACCCTGCTGGGCACTGTAGGGAATAGTCATAGCGGCGCGCCTCCTGGGCATGAAGATGTGCGGCCTGCCTGCCTGGAGTATGTAAGTATGTATGTGTATGTATGTTTGTATGTATGTCTGTATGTATGTATGTATGTGTAGGTGACGGATCCGTCCTGAACTCCATTGAAAGTCATGGGAGGGCGGATCCGTTTACCATTGTATCACACCAGACGGATCCACCCCCACTGACTTGCATTGGGGGTCATTCCGGATCCGTCTTGGTGCGGATGCCTGGACCGGAGAGAAAACCGCAGCATGCTTTTAGGAGAACTCCTTTGTCTTCAGTTCAGTTTTGTCCCCATTGACAATGAATAGGGACAAAACTGAAGCGTTTTTTTCCGGTATTGAGCCCCTATGACGGAACGCAATACCGGAATTTAAAAACGCTAATGTGAAAGTAGCCTTACTCTGTCTGGCTTATCTGCTGCCTCTATTGCTATTTAGCGTGGCATCAGAAACAAGTAATGGCATTCCAAGGCCACAAAAGCTTGATAACAGAAGTCCTTGGCTCCATAGGTGGGGCCTCTCAGGGGTAAGGCATTTCAGCTGTCCTAGAGATGACAGTATTGTGGGTCACTGCTTCTGCTCATAATGGAGAGGTATGTTCAGCCTTGCGTTTGCCGTCAAAGGACTGATTTTAAAGTGACATACGCGGACATGCCCTTAAATTCACCCAGGCAGCCCGCCTGATGTTTGCATCGGAGCATCCTATGCTTTGATGCCCTCCTTTGCCCTGCGCTAATTAGCGCAGGGCAAAGGCATTTAGCCCGCTTCCGCCCAGCAGTGAGCCCGTTGACGTCGCCGGCGCTGATGGACGGGCTTTAGAGCTGCCCTAGCCAATAAAACGGAAGCCTCTGCCTGGCAGTGTGTATTATGTAAACAAAAGAGCCCTTGCCCTGCGCTGGATCGCGCATAGGATGCTGCCTGGGTGAATTTAAGGGTATGTCCGGGTTCAGCTCTAAACCCGGACAACCCTTTTAACAGTATGATGAGGTAGATTAATGTTGAATAGGCTATATGACATATGTAAATTTTATGATGAATATATTGTTGAATTAACATATATATATATATATATATATATATATATATATATATTTCTTTTTTTGCTAGGACCTTCCATTGTGTGAAGAGTCAAAAACAAAATTATTTGATTCTATTTTGTCATTGAATAAAGCAATTTCTTCTTTGGAGGAAGCTTCAAAATCCAATTTTATAAATGTACACAAGTCCAAACATTTTGGCAATGAAGGTAGTGATCTTTTCCAGTTGGTATCTGTAGTGAATGTACACATAACAGTTTTTAAACTACTTTGTTGATTTTAGAAATCAAGGCTACTGGTGCAGAGAGAATTTTTTGGAGAAGCCCAAATGTGAAGGGTGACCCGTTGATTTCTTTTACTGGTGTTCCTTATATCATCGTTGGAAGAAAAACTCTTCAGTGTCATTTGGGGAAAGAACTGAAGCGTAGCAGTAACACTGATGATAAAAATCAGGTATCCTTATGAATCCTGTATGCTATGCTCTTAATATAGGTCTAAAAAAACCCTATTATTTTTTTTTTTTTTATAAAAAGACAATGTAGTTTAGAATAACTTGTGGAAGTATTACACTATGTAGCTGTTTAAATTAGTTTAAGTAACATGATAATCTAGTCTATTAAATATAACTTTATACGCGAACATTATGTAGGGTGTGAATAATATGCTGGATTTGCTGTGGGCTATCCGCAGCATCCAGCTTTCAAACATATTGGACAAGATGTCAACATATCTTGTGCACATGTTGAAGGAAATCCTGCAGCTGTGTCCTGCTGACGCTGCTGCAGATATGAACTGTTGATTGTAGTCTTTGAATACAGGCTGCAATCAGCTGGTGGCCGCTGGCATTCCAAGGCTGTGTAGGTCGTCTGTGACGCTGCATGTTCAAAGCAGCCAAACAGTCCTTTTTGCACCCATATATTTTGAAGTAAAAAAAAGTAAATACAGTGATCCCTAGCCTAAGATTACAGAGACGTCTAACAAATTAAGTCCTTAACAATACATGACAGTAGTGTTTGTGAGATATATGGCATAGGAGCACCTGCTGGCACCATTCCATACACTATAGGTGTTGGCTGTATAATATTGCCAACACCTGTTGTCAAGGGACTGGAGAGAACTCTTGGCCATTTTAAGTTGTGGTGGCACGGGGAAGAGGCACAAATGGCAATAAGACAAACGTTTCATTGCCATCTGCAAAATGCTGATCGCATTGGCTTATATGGTATGTACAATATTAGGTTTTTTAGGAGGTTGTATACAGATGCCTTGAATTGATAACATGGATTTTACAAATTTATAGTACAATATATTCATAATGCTTTACTCATTGTGTTTTGTCTGTATCTAATCTTCTAGCATCAAGACCATTCCTTTCAAATAAGAATAATACAAAATACAAAGAAAATGGGTTGTACAGCAGAAATCGCCATTTTACATATTATTAGATTTCCTGACTTCAAGGTTAAACAAAGTTTATTTGTGTGTATTGTCGGTTATTACTAATAGTTCAATATATTTTTACTAACAATTAAAATAGAAGCTGTTACAATGTTCTATTTTCTGCACAATGCATATGATGTATGGAAAGTTATGTGCTTAAAACATTTGTTTAATTACAGATTATTTAAATTAAGCTACCTAAAAGTGCTTTTTATTTGTAAAAATCCATTAAAAATAAAAAATATTTTCTTATGTGTTTTCATTATTGTCCATCTAAAACACACAAATTATATAATGTGCATTTTAGGTGTCCCTTAAAACTCTACACATGACCTGGTTGCTATTTTTAGCGGTCACTGTTTTTCACACTCAACGATCACTACAAATTCCTGCACAATGCAGGCTCACCAATCTGTGCTAGGGCAACTAAATTCTTGTAGTCAACCAATGCACACAGGCACACTTGTATTCAACCGGTTATTACTTCTAAGTATTATATTATTTCTTTTTAGGTTGTAAGTTCACAGTAGCAAAAAGAATTCCAATGGTTACAATTGTGTAATAAAATAGACATACATCTAAGAATACAGTTACAGATTTAAACAGTAATAATGTAATTTATTAAATCAGTAAAGCAATTATTCCATATAGAATCCACTGAAAAGTGAACAGTGCTACAATCTTTTATATATTAATATAATGTTGAGATTATATGAACAGCAACACTTGATTACCAAATACTTAAAATAAATAAAGTTAATTTGCACTAATTCTTTCTATTTTGAAAATTAAAAAAAATACCCAAATTGGCAGTGTAGCAAGACAGAGAAGAATGATGTGAAAAAGGCCTTATAGAGAATGGGGCGCTCATCCATGGTCATCAGCCTGTGTAAAATATCCTGCAATCATATGAATAACTAACAATTGATTTCCTGTCAGAAAGATGATAGTTGTGGGTAATATTTCCTCATGCTAGTAGTAAATGTACTGTTGGCAATAATGCAAACTACCAAGGATCTTGTTCAACCCACACAACACAGATACAGCAATGTGAACAGACTAACTACATTTATCGACCTCTTATGCAAAACAATTTAATTCTTACAAGAGTTTGTTCATATCAAGATCACAAAAAATCTGATCTCTAAACTAAAAATGATTACAAAGCATTTTAAGTAGTCCAATAAGACTGGATCTCTTATGACATAGCGGCAGTACATATAAATTGTTTGGATTTCTGAAAATAATCCAAAATAATATATTGCTTTGGAATATAGCAGACAAATGTCAGTATAGCTTTTTTCTTCAAATGCTAGGACTATATAGTCAATGCTTAATGTTTATACGTTTCCAAACATTATATATCTTCTTATACAGGATATCTTCTTTCTGAAGAGTGAATTTACACCAACATATTCTGGCCAATAATTGTTCGGAAAAAAAATCACAGAAAAAATACCATTAAAACTAGCCTTTATTAGATATGCATTAAAAGAGACTGGTATTATATATTCCCAAACAAAATAAAAAAAGGAAAATAACAAAAATTAAATATACCAAGGTGAGTAACAGGTAGTTTGTGTAGAATATTTATTTAATCGGGCTGGCTGGTATAGCCAATTGATCTGATTGTCTTAACTGATACAAAACTAATCTAAAGAAAACATTTGTGTAAGCATCCATGTCTGACCAATGTCATCTGTAAGATCAGACCATCTGTTGTAAAAACCCCTTATTAAATATTTAATTTTTTTGGTTGATAAAACTGTTGTGAATAGAACAATCCTCCTACAACCCCATAATAACACAGAACAAGATCCTGGTTATGTTTTCGTTTGTTCATGTTTACAAGTTTGTTAGTATAAGGGGGCGCATACACAGCCATGCCGTTGCAGGTTTGTTGTGTAACAAACCTGCAGCATTTAACCCCTTCGCGCCCAGCGCCCATCGCTGGGGCGATGCGGGCACATGGCGCCCGCTCGCAAGTGCGGCGAGCGTCATGGCCGGCAAGTCTCTGCTGTTTCTAACAGCAGAGACTTGCCGCTACTTACCGCCATCGGCGGCGTCTTCCTGGGAGTTTAGATGCCGTGATCACACGTGATCACGGCATCTAGTTGCGTCGGTGGTGTACAGACACCCCGTGTGGCCAATCGGGGTATCTGTACACCATATGAAAACTGTAATCCTCGCTGGTGAGGATTATAGTTTTCAAAGTGCAATTCTGGCCACTAGATGGCAGGCCAGGATAAGAAATGAGCAATTCTTGGATTTCTGAGTCTATAAAATCCCTGATTGCTCATAAAGAAAAAAAAAAAGCCACAATATATAAGCCCATATTTGAGCTTTCAAATAGTAAAAAAAAATTTTTTTAAAAATGTTAAAAAATATATAAAAAATAAAAAAGATATAAAAGTTCAAATCACCCCCCTTTCCGTATAATTAAAAATAAATACCTAAATAACAATAAATATAGACATCATGGGTATCACTGTGACCGAAAACGCCCATACTTTTAAAATATAAAAAAAAAAAATCCAATAAGGCGAATTGTGTGGCGGAAAAAAGCGTCCAAATGGCGATTTGCCGTTTTTTGTCGCTTTTTTTTCTAAAAAAGAAATTAAATAAAAAGTGATCAAAAAGTCATACACACCCCAGAATGGTATCAATAAAAACTTCAGATCGTCCTGCAAAAAATGAGCCCCCATACAGCTCTGTACATATAAATACCAAAAAGTTATAGGGGTCAAGATTTGACAAGGAAAAAAAAAAAAGGGCAACTTTCTAATTATTTTATCACTATGAAAACGCAGGAAAAACTATACATATTAGGTATTGCGGATTCGTACTGACCAGTAGAATGAAAGTAACGGATCAGTTTTAATGCACATCGAACGCTGTAAATAAGAAACCCGTAGAACTGTAGCGGAATAGCGTTTTCTTTGCAATTTCACCCGGTTTGGAATTTTTTCCCGCTTCCCACTACACCATATGCAATATTAAATGGTGGCGTTGGAAAGTACAACTTGTCCCGCAAAAAACAAGCCCTCGTACAGCTATGTGAACAGAAAAATAAAAGAGTTATGGCTGTTTGAAGGCAGGGAGCGCAAAACGAAAATGCATAACCGAAAAAACCTCCGGGCGCGAAAGGGTTAAAGTAGCAGCATAGTTGATAAGATATGAACTTATCTCATCAACCAGCAGTGAAAATAGTGGCAATATTTTAGTAATATATTTTCAGCATGGTAATTTATGCTGCGGCTTGCCGTGTCGCGATGCAGACATTGTGGCGGCTTTGTGGAGTTTGGGACCTTACTACATGCAGGGCTGCATGTTCGCTGCGGGTTTTTCTTTGCAGAAAACCTATGTGTGTGCGCACCCTAATGGTTAATTCGCAATTCATGATCACATTGGTCCAGATTTACTAATGGTGTCTAATTCTTATACAATGTGCTACATAGTCTTGAAATACATATTGATAATAAATCTGTCTTAATTAAGGACTGACTAGTCCAAGTATACACCACTTATCAGCTGGCTTAGTTATGCAAAATAACCCCTTTTCTATAAGCCACAACCCCCTGTCGAATGAGTTGGAAACTCAAGTAAAAAAGTGTGTAAGACTTATTAAATGTACTGAAAACCATTTACATGGTATATGTATTTGTGGCATGAATTGGAGTTTATATGCTTTAGTAAATCTGGGCCATCATGTTCCTAATTATCATAAATAATCAAATATTTTGTGTATATTTTAAATTAGATTGCAGTTGATACAGAAAAAAGAAGAAAAAATTATTCCAAGAAATTAAAATTAGAGCTTTTAAAGAATATAGACAATGTAAAAGCTAGTCATGGATACGTAGCCAGATTTCCAGTGCAGTCTGACCATACATTTCATGCAACTACTGGAGAGGTATGTTTTAGATGTATGTAATGTAAATAGAATTATGTGGTTTTTAGGGGAATGTGTTGTCCATATTATTATTTCTAATAACCAAATATTGAATCATATTGCTTTATTTCTAATTTATCATTTTTATTGTTGATTTTTTTTGTTTTATTATATATTATGAACATGATTAGGGGGCAACCATCTTAACAGCATTTTAAGATATTATTTACAACAGCCTCATTATAGGCACCAAAAGACTGTAGGGGACCCATTGACTTCTATAGCAGAATATACTAGACATGTTCAGTGACCTGTGCAGAGGTCATTGTGTAGGATAGGGCAGTGATATCACCTATGATGAGGTAGTGTTATCTATATAATGTAGGTGTCAACTGCCATTGTTCCCCTGTCTACGATATGATAATGAGGACATGGCAGTCTACTGTTAGGACTAGTGACCGGAGTGAGATTACACCTTTTTGTATAGCAAAAATAAAACAAACATTATAGTGCTGACTATTATTAGATGCTTTGTAATGTATAGAAGGACAGTATGTCATGGATAAGACATTATTAGCAAACCCAAAGGCCATTCAAGCACATGGAATCCTAAATAATGCGTCTCTCCAAGCCGTTGTAAAATTACAACTCCCAACCCTGCTGTAGGCTGTCCAGGCATGGTGGGAGTTGTAGTTTTGCAACAACTGGAGGGCTGTAGGTTGGGTATCCCTGACATAGCATAATCTCTTATATGCCACTTTTCTATCCTCGAATTGCATAATTTTAATAACTTTTTAAAGATTTTTTTTTCTCTGTGTATTCAATATAATCCTGTATTTCAATGTATTGTGCTGCCACTTAGGGCAGTCTATTTGGCTCTGCAATAGCAGAGCCTAATAGATAGCCATGCAAGCAGACCAGATGCCATCATCAGGCCTCTGGCTGCTATGGCAACTGTCAGCACCAGTGATTGTATTGGGGGGATGTCTATGGATGACTGATGAAGCCCCTTCCATCTGTCAATGCCTTAGATGATGAGCATTTAAGGCGTTAACGGCCATGATCTGCACTAGGCTGACCGTGGCCGTTGCAGTGGGAGCCTGGCTGTGTAATGCAGCCATCTTCCGCTGTGATGAGTGTCCATGCCCTGGCGCCAGACCAGTACTAGTCCACCTGTCCACCCCTGTCCTATAATATAATACATTATAATATAGAAGACTCCTGTGATCTGTCTAAAGGCTAATGCACAACATGTACTGCATGGTAGGTATGGTCCTTGTGTGGACCATATGTCCCATGCAGCACACAGTGTGTTTTATCTTTAATACATAAAATCTCCCTTACATACTGGCGCTGAGGCGGAAACTACTATAGTATAGTATAAGACTATCATACAGCATAATAATAACAATAATGGTAAATTGGCTCCTGTGTATCTGTGTAATACATATTTCTCATGCACTGGAGGAATTTATTTTAGTATAATATAGTACAATATAATGTAATATAGTATAGAGGCTTCTGTACCCTCGCTAACACATACCTTCCTACAAAAGGGCATACAGTTACTTGATGGAAGACAAGTATTAAGCAAGTTAATACAGTGGACTTGCTTCGTCCATGACATGTTAGCTGTGTATTATAGCTTACTCTAGCTGCTGGCCAAGATTAGCGATAACTACAATCCTGGCCGTTTAACCACCTAGATTCTGCGGTCAAGTGCGACCACGGCATCCAGGAGGTTGCTTTTGCTTCTGACGGCAATATCGGGCCTTGAACTACACCCTCAGGCCGATCGGTTGTCATGGCAGCTAGGGGCCTTCTAAATACCCCATGACTGCCATATTTGTGCACCTTATTACATCCTACGGCAGGATGTTATAGCAATAGTGTTGTTAAAGAAATTAAGTAATTGAACAAAATTGTGCTAAGTTGTATTACATTATCAAATAGACACCCTCTTTTTATTAATCTTCATTAGATGCCACTTTTATGCTTAAAAATAAATATGAGTCATAGTCATTTGATATGTCTATAGGAAAAGAGGAACTTACAGAACTTGATATATGCATATGGAATTTCCCAGATAAAATTGGCTCTCTGGGTGTGTCTGCTCAGAGAGAGAGCTGACATAACCATCAATGGGGAAACACGAAACAGAAGAATCTCGGGGCACAAAGGAACCAGCCGATGGTAGTTAGGTCCAAATACAGTTCTTTATTAGCATGTACAACGCATTTCAGGGGTTCAAGACCCCCTTCATCAGGTAAAGAAAGATGCCATAGACCCTATACCTGATGATGGGGGTCGTGAACCCCTGAAACGCGTTGTACATGCTAATAAAGAACTGTATTTGGACCTAACTACCATCGGCTGGTTCCTTTGCGCCGTGGGATTCTTCTGTTTTGTGTTTCCTGATTCTTCGCCACTGTTGGAGGGCTCCTGGCATCCTCACGTGGCCCATATCCCTTGGCTGCATCACCAACCAATTCTTGAACACACCATTGTTCTTCAAAGTGCCTATACTAGTGTTGTGCCTATGTTTTGCACAACCTGTCAAGGTGAGCCTCCAATTGGAGTATCGTTTTATTTCTGAGTATCAACAATACTACCCTATGGTGCGCCTTTTCTGTTTCCTATAGTGAAACGACGCCTGCAAACTACGATGACCAGCAACGGAGTCTGGACGTGCCTTTCTTAGGTGGCCCCCCTTCCCCAACCCCAAGGGGAAAACTTAACATAATTTGAACCCCACAGACAACTGAGTGAAGTCTCCTAATTTGGGACTTGTCCTAGATTGCAGTGACAGTGGAAAAATTCAGTACACTGCTATATATTGATGTAGTAGTGTAGTGTACTGAACAAGCGATCAAGTGACTATAGGACTACAACGGACTATAAGTACAATTATAAAAATAAATTGCAAAAAATAATAAAATGTTAAAGAAAAAGCTTTTCCCATTTTTAAAATAAAAGTGTGACCCTTCTGTAAAAACAATCAAAACAAATTTGGTATTGCTATGTCCATAAAAGTCTTCACTATAAAAATATTTTATTTTTTTTATCCCAAAACAATAAAAATGGTGTATTTACACATGTTACCAATTAAAAGCACAGACTGTCCAGCAAAAAACTAGACCCCACACAAACATTTTTTTTTTGTAAAGAGGTTTTATTTGTTAAAAGTGGTAAATTAAAATCTTGGTATCAGCATAATCATACTGACAAGTAGAATAAAGTTGTCATGTCATTTGTACTGGAAAAGGTACAGAGCAAAAACCAGAATCCAATTGTTTGCACCTTTACCACCTTTATTTTACAGAATATTTTTTTTCAAGCTTTCCTATAGCATTTTTGAAACATTAAATGGCACCATGAGAAAGTATGACTCTTCACACAAAAAATAAGTTGTCATACTCCAACGTTAAAGGGAAATTAAAAAATGATAGCATTTGGAAGATGGGGAGGAAAAAACAAAATAGTTAAAAAAAATGTAACAACAAAAGTTGTGAGACATGAAGGGGTTAAACACAAAGAAGGTACTGTCTGGATTGGAATATCCCATGAATCAGTCTGGTGTAATGCATTAGAATATCAGATTAACAATTTTGTCATTTTTATTTTCAGGTAGCCAACTTACGTGAAAAAATTGACATTAGAGTAAAAGAAAAAATTATAAATTTACACAGAAACGGTGTTCGGAAAGTGAGCGAGATGAGGCGTCACATTAATACATATGTGACTACTGAAATGTTTCCTGGTACAGATCCACCTGAGGAATATTGTCGATGGTTCTATCCAACTAGAAAAGATATTTGTAATGTAATGGCTAAAGCCAAATCCATAACCAAAAATTCTTCAATTGATCAATCTAATCTCATTCAGATTGTAAATGCATGGCAGAAAGAAAATTCTAATCTTAACATTTATTTGCGACTAAACACAGCCATTGGTGAAGAGCGCACTAAAAACACATTTTTGTTTTGCTATCAAACAGAGTGGCAAAAAAGGCTGTTGCAGAGATATGGAAATGACGTGACACTTTTTGATGCTACATACCGAACCACACGGTATGCTCTGCCACTGTTTTTCCTATGTGTAAAGACAAATGTGTGCTATGTTGTAGTAGGTGCCTTTGTCACCCAGTATGAAAATTCGGAAAGCATACTGGAAGCGTTAAGTATTTTTAAGTCCTGGAATGAGAATTGGAATCCATCTTGCTTTTTAGTTGATTTCTGCCTGGAAGAGATAAATCACAAAATTATTTCCTGGTAAGTAAATAGAATTATGACATTTTGCATACTAAATACAGAAGATTACAAAAAAACCAAACATTTTCTTGTTTGTTCTTAAAGGGGTTGTCCGGGTTCAGAGCCCTTCATGAACCCGGACATACCCTTCATTTCACCCAGGCAGCAGGCTGGATCACACAGGGCAAGGGCTGTTCTATTTACAAATACACACTGCCAGGCGGAGGCTTCCGCACGGCAGTGAGTTCGGTGACGTCACCGGCTGCAAGGAGCAGGCTTTAGCGCTGCCCTAGCCGTTTGAATGGCTAGGGCAGCGCTAAAGCCCGCCCATCAGCGCCGGTGACGTCACCAGGCTCATTGCTGGGTGGAAGCCTCAGCCCAGCAGAGCCCGGTTCGTCACAGGAACCAGGATAAATGCCTTTTAGGATGCTCAGGCGGGCTTCCTGGGTAAATTTATAGGTATGTCTGGGTTTAGCTCTGAACCCGGACAACCCCTTTAATTATTCTCACCTTTAGACCTGACATACACGCCATATTATGTGTTTGACCAAGATTACACACTCATATTCAATGTCTATTTGTGGCTTTAATATGCTGTGTGAAGTTAGTCAAAGACTAGATTTGTGCAGCATGTTTGAAGCACAAAGTGAATTGCATACCTAACCAGACAAGCAGCTATATCTCTATAGTTCACCTTGTTCTGCTGGCTACCATGGTGGCACTTCACATGTGTGTGAATCCAGCCTAAGGTTGCTTTCACGCAAGCGTGTTGTACCCTCTGGCGCATGAATATAAGGATACATTCACATGGGCGTTGGTTTCCTGGCATCTGAGCCACATATTTTGCAGCTCAAATGGGGACCCATTCATGTCTATGAGGCCGCAAAAGATGCGAATAGCACACAGTGTATGTATTAGATAACTGTGACAGCATTATGTCAGTGTTATCCAATACATTCCAGAACTGCAAGGGTTACATCATAAATCAATAAAATGCCATGCGACAGTGCCAGGAGTATAGGACGTGAGCTGTGTTATACTCACACTCCGAGTTCGCTCCTGTGAAAGCAGCCTAAAAAATAACATTCATGCATTACATAATACTGAAGGTTTTTTTCTTAGTAGGAAACTTAGGACATTTTAAAGTCAATGTAGTTGAGGAAAAAAAGGTGACATTTTTCTCATCACAATAAATGTCAACATTTGTGTGCATGACACCTAAAACAAATGTGATAGCAGTTCTAGGTGTATTGTTAGGGTAACATTGTAATGTTTTATATTTAATACAGTATTTTTTTAATTAACCTTTGTTTTGTAGATTCAAATATATTACTTTGCGATTTTCATCGTGAAAAAGCTTGGACAGAATGGGTAGCCAAAAAAGATCACAAAGTTCGAAATTTCCGTAAAAGTGTTTTAAAGATGCTTCGTGGCATTGCAAATGCCCGAACTATGGAGGAACATAATGTTGCTCTTCAAACTTTGAAGACTTCTACAGTATGGAAAACAACTATGGAACTGAGGCAGTGGTTTTCCAATAAATGGCTGCCTGAAATAAGGGTAAAAGTTCTACAGATAATTTTTTATGTATTTGGTTACAATATTCAATATAAGATTTTGTGTATAGATATAAAAATATATATACCCACCTTATGTAGCTAGAACAGCTTGCACTCTTCAAGGAAGGTTTTCCACAAGGTTTAAGATGTGTTTGTGGTAAGCTTTCTCCATTTAAATTTCTGAGGTCAGACACTGATGTTGAAGAAGTCCTGTCTCACAGTCCAAGGGCGGATTGGCCATAGACCTTACAGGGAATTTTCCGCCCAAGCCTTTCTTATGGTCACTGAGTATAAGTTTTTGGGACTGTATTCTGTGGGACTGTGGTATTTGGCTCTGTTGGAGCAGTATAATGTGCCACAATATGGTATTGATGGCCCTACCTTCCATAAATTTGGACCAGACTACAAAATGGGGCCGCTCTTAGTATTTTTTCCAGGGCCACTTTAAGTTCCCAGTCCGCCCTGGCTCACAGTCTATGCTTTCATTTATCCCATTCTGTGGGATGAAGGTCAGAACTCCGTACCAAACTACAGCAGTCATGTCAGCCATAGATCTTGTGCACTAGTGAGCAGTTAGGTAGAAACAGGAAAGGTCTATCTCCAAACTGTTCCCACAAACTTAGGCCACTTTCACACTAGCGACAGCACAGATCCAGTGGTTGAAGGGTGCCACCGGATCCGTGCTGCCGCAGGTGCACGTATGGGGTCAGAACCGCCCCACATATGTCAGACAGTCTCATACATATATATACTTATATAGGCCAGGACAGCAGGAGGAGGACAGCGCACAAAGAAAGGGAAGATTCCCCACAGCGCCCTCTGCTGGAGGGAGCTGTGGGGAAAAGTGCAGGTAACTGATCCATCATGAACTCCATTAAAATTCAAGGGAGGACAGGTCCGTTTACTATTGTGTTACACCGAACGGATCCGTCCCCATTGATTTGCATTGGGTGTCATGACGGATCCGTCTCAGTGTGGATGCCCAGACCGGAGAGCAAACCACAGTATGTTGCAGATTGGTCTCCGGTCTGGAGACTGAAGGGAATGCTTCTAGGAGCCTCCGTTGTCTTCAGTTCAGTTTTGTCCCCATTGACAATGAATGGGCGCAAAACTGAAGCGTTTTATCATGGTATTACCGGAATTCAAAAATGCTAATGTGAAAGTAGCCTTAGGAGCATGAAATTATCCAGAATCTCTAGTTATTCTTAAGTATAAAGGTTACATTGATATGACAAACAGACATGTGAAGGACTTTTTTTTTTTTTTTTTTAACGGCCATCACATGTCCATTTTTACACCAATGGTAGTTTATTCACACAGCAGTTTTTGTTGATGGTCAGTGAAAAACGGACGTATAAAAAATATAAAGTTATATCTTGCCCGTTTTTCACTAATTAACTGTCCCATACAATCGAATGGATACGTTTTTACTGTCTGTTTCTCAGAAAGTGGAAAGAAAATCTGTTAAAATGGACAGTTTATCCATTTTTAATGGACATTTTTTCAATGTTGTGTGCATGTAGCCCAAGAATTCCTTTCACTAGAGCTGTTACTTTCCCCCACCATGATCCACACTCCACCAGGCTGTACACATGAGACAATGCAGTCAGACAAGTACTGTTATCCTTGCAACTGCAAACCCATAGAATTACCAGAGATGTGTGATTGGTTGCTCTTCTTTTCAATTACTTCAGCTTAGATAAATCTCCCCTATGTCTATGGTGTATTTTTTTGTGTGCTGTGTTTAGGAAAACTGTATGTTTTCTGTGCCATTTTGGCAGATATGTCCTGATATCTTACTGTTATTACATGGGACTGCATAGACTGATGATAATGATTGTGCATAATATCTACATATATTTAAAAAAAAAAAAAAACTGCTTTAGTTTGATTGGACTACTACAGTACAAATATTTTGATATGCATAATAAGGTAATTAATATCACTATGTGTTTATTTTAATTCTTGAGCAGAAATGGGCACGTGTTTACCGACACGGTGTATTACAAGTTGGAATACACACAAACAACGGACTTGAGCGACAACATGAAATCCTAAAATATTGTCACCTAGAGGGATACAAAAACTGTTCCCTTAGTGAAATGATCACTGTACTTCATTCAAGTTTCTTTCCAAACACATACAAAAAGTAAGATCTTGAGCTGTTTAATAGAATAATGCAATATTCGAAGTTAAAGGGAACCTGTCATCAACTTTATGCTGACTGTACTGGAGGCAATATAAAGTAGTGACAGAAATGCTGATTTCAGCGGTGTGTCACTCATGAGCTAAATGTATGTGGTTGCCAAGAACCAGCATCATAATCATTACAGCTCAGGCCTAGAAGAGAGTCAAATCTACCTGAGAAGAGTCCAGGTTATTCATAATCTCCTGCTTTCCTGCCCATCTGCTGATGACTGGCAGTTCTCTCCAACAGAGAAAAGGAGAAAACTAGGTAGAGGACTGTTAGTCATCAGCAGGTGGGCGAGGAGAGCAGGAATAACCAGGACTCTTTTCAGGTGGCCAAGACTCTTTTCCAGGCCCAGTCTGCAATGATTGTGATGTTCGTTTGCAGCAACCACTTACTTTTAACTTATAAATGACAGAAAGCATTAGTATGGGCAGCATAAAGGTGATGACAGGTTCACTTTAATTATACAACTTTTTAATGCTTAAAAGGGTTGTCCTATCTAGGACATTTATGGCATGTTTATAGACCATAATCATGTATTGATATTTCAGGTTGTACCCGGAGGGTCAGAGTGACTGCTCCATTGTGAGCTATATGATTTATTATTGGAACGCATTTACTTGTAGTTTGATTCAAATTTGCTGATGAGCATGCTTTCTTGTTTGCTATTGTTATGTCATCCCTTCTACTGATGAACCCGGGGGTAAACCTGTGAGCTATATGTGCTGTATTTATAATGTATTTTGTAATTTGTATGTAAGATTCAGTCTTATCTATTTACATAACTATTAAGTGAATGGGATTGGTGCAAACTGGGTAAATCAGCATTGTGGGCTTTTTCAACACTCTTTGCAACCTCTGGTGGCAAGGGAAACCACATTGTCAAGATAGATACAGTCCCGCACTTATAGGATACTTATAGCATATTCTGTGAATAAGCCATAATTTCTAAGTGGGACAACTCCCTAACAGCAGACTTGTTGAGTGATTTGTGCTGCCATGCTAAAGAGACTGTAGTGTTAAGGTAATGAAGATTGTTTTTCTTATATGTGATTTGCAGCAGTATTTCTGAATAAATACTGACAACTCCTAGGATAAACAGTAAGTGGAGGTCCTCACGTGACTACAGATCCACAGCTTTTAATGTACAAGTATAGGGGATGGATCTAACATGTTTCATCCATAAATGCCTACAATATCCAGAGCAAAACCATCAGTATTTGTAGGTGACCTATAGGTTTGATATCCAGTGTTTTCATAGGGATATATAACTCAATAATGTAAATAAATACATTTTTAAATAATTATTGTTATAACACAGAATGAGCTTGAAGATGTTTGCAGCATTAAAAAAATATATATTTTTTTAAAATATGAATATTTTATTTAAAGTAAATGTTCAATGTACAATTAGCATTTTTAATGACAATTTATCTATTTATTACCCAGGTATGTTGAGCTAAATGTGCAAAGCTCTGAATATTACCAGAAGTATAAACAGGAAATTCCAAGTTTTCTAAAAAATCGCCCAAGGGAAATAATTACTCACATTATGAGGAGAATGGAGAGCAACCTGGATCTAAACAGCATTGTATGTGTGAACAGTACTAGTGGGATTTTTAACGTGCAAAGTGAAACCCACAAAGCAAAAACTTACACAGTGAATTTAGGAGGACAAACTCCATTCTGCACATGTGAAGACTGGGGAAACTTTGTACTTCCATGTAAAGATATATGCTGCATTTTAAAATTTATCCCTGAATGGGGATGGCATAGACTAGATAAGTCTTACACATATAACCCACTGTTTTCACTGGACGTACAGTGTTTTTCAAAAGAAGTAAAAGAGGGCCATCCCCATTTTCCAGACTTAACAATACCGCCAGCAGAAGATATACTGGACCTAGCACCTCGGCGGAGAGCACTCCGAACAACAAAAATTAGAAATTGTCACATACTCATCAAACAGTTAGTAGACTCCTTGTATCTAATAAAAGATGTTTCTGATTTGAATAAAGCTGAGGAGGACCTGGAGAGATTGGTCACCAATGTACAGAGTTTGGTGCCAAAAGATGAAGGTTTACCATTGTTAGAGTCTCCAAAGAGAAAAAAGGGTGCATTAGTGAATTATGAACCACTGCCAAAACGTGCATATGGGCGCCCAAAACATCCATCTGCTCAAAGAGTTGGAACAAAAGCTGATATGCTTAGGGAAGAGGTATGGGATGTTGAAGAAGAAAGAACATCCATAAACCAGTTTAGCACTTTGGACAGTGGTATTGGACAAGATTTATGCAATGACACCTGGAAAGTAATAAATGGCATCAAATTAACTTACCAGGATAAGTTAGATATTGAAGGGAACAAGTGGCTTGACGACAAAGTAATTAATGTTTGTCAACATCTAATTTCTATTCAATTCCCTCATGTGCTTGGTCTATTTGACACATTGCTCTTGGCACATAATAAAGTCGGCCAAGCTACCAAAAATGAAAACATTATTCAGATTCATCATTCAGGAGCACATTGGCTGGTATCTCATGGATCTGCAGCTGATGTCATAGTGTATGACTCACTAAAAACAACTGCCATAGACACTTTAAAAAAACAAATTGTACATTTGTATAAAGATTTTTTTTGATGGTGAATACTCAGTACTTGACCTACAGTGCTTGACATTTCAAAAACAAAAAGGCGCAAATGACTGTGGGCCATTTGCAATAGCAAATGCAGTTTGTTTGGTATATGGAGTGAGCTTAAGTGATGTTGTCTTTGACCAAAGTAAAATGAGGGCTCATATTGTTTACTGCATTGAGGCACAAGAAATTTCAATGTTTCCCCATTCAGTGCTAGCAAAATCACGCTCCCCAATTTATTCCAAAAAAATTACACTAAGCACCTATTGCTTATGTCAGCTTTATAACCCTAAATATCAAATGGTGGAATGCTCAGCTTGTGGAATGTGGTACCACTTTCAGTGTGTTGGAGTCAGCCAACTATCTTCTTGCATTAAAACAAAAAACAAAAATTATATTTGCAACAAATGTGGTACTTCATAATTGAAGTCTGTATGGTAAATCCATATGTTAAGTTATTAGCAGTTCTGAGCAACCAGGCTGTTGTATGCATCCTGCTTGTGTCTCCTACTCCCCAAATTCACACATCACATAGAGGGATGATGATACCTATCAAGAGAGATATTCACCATTCACCCTACCTGTGGTGTTCAGTTTCTGCATCAGAACACTCTCCCCCTCCTCGATCGTACCAGCCTCTAATAACAATCAAATTAGTGCTGGTTTCCCCTCATATTGATTTGGTAGAGGGGAGCTTTTGTAATATCAGACTACCATATATATATATTACATATAGATTAACAGAGTGTGTCTAGATGCAATAGAGGTTATATTCTTTATAATTCCTGTTAGATTTGGGTTTTTTTTTTGTCTTACCTATTTTAAGGGAACTATCAAAGACTTTATTATTTTTAGAGTCATCTGTTAATGTAAGTCTGTGTATATGAAGCAAACTACATTTACGCTATCTATTGTTAAAGAATACATATGTTAAGTTATCAACCACAGAAGGTTATCAAACGTTATTACATGTTAAATATAGTTTTATTAAATTAAATGCTTTATTAAACTAAAAATCAGCTTATTTTTATTTATGAAAAAAATCAAGTAACTCATAGGTCCATAATGACCTACAGTTCTACTGATGATGGCATAGGACATTGTGTAATTATAGAAGAGTATAGTCTATGGGTGCTGTCACGAAATCGGCTTGTGACTGACGAAGACAGGCACTGAGCAATAGGAGTTGTCATCGGTGAGCAGTTTATTGAAGACACATGAAGTCTCAGGTAAGATAACAGATATTCCAAGGTCCCATATTAGGCAAATCCACGAGGAGAGAACGCCTCAGCTTGTTCTTACATCTCCCAACATCTGACTACTACCCCCAGTCTCAGGCATATCCAGAAACACATCCACCCCTCCCCTATTTGTGATATCACTAGCAGGGGCCGGGTTTCACAACCCCCACGAGAGGAATGCAGCATTGAAGCATGGCCAGACCCCTGTAGTAGTGTAGATTTCCCAAACCTAACATTTCCTGAGGGTCACAGAGGTCATCAGCATACCTTATCTCTGGTACCAAAGAGATGTGAAGACCATCCCTACAATCCCTACTATATAAGGCCTCTTTCACACTAGCGTTAGCACGGATCCGGCACCTAAAGGGTGCCAACGGATCCATGCTAACGCTGATACATGTGTGGAGCCGGAGCAGCGCTCCGGCCCCACACATGTTAACATGGAACAAGACACAGACATACACACATACATACTCACATACTCCAGGGACGCCGGCAGAACGTCTTCACGTGCCTCCTGCGCGCAGTGATGACGATTCCCCACAGCGCCCTCTGCTGGGCACAGTGGGGAAACGTCATAGCTGCGCGCAGGAGGCGCATGAAGACATGCTGCTGGCGTCCCTGGAGTATGTGAGTATGTATGTGTGTATGTATTTATGTATGTGTCTAGCTCTGTAGCCGGATCCGGAATGATCCCCCATTGCAAATCAATGGAGGACAGATCCGGATTACTGGTGTGTCCACACCAAACCGATCCGTCCCCATTGACTTGCATTGGGGGTCATTCCGGATCCGTCTTGGTGCGGATCCCTGGACCAGAGAGCAAACTGCAGCATGCTGCGGTTTGTTCTCCGGTCTGAAGACGGAACGGAATGCTTTCAGGAGCATTCCGTTGTCTTCAGTTCAGTTTTGTCCCCATTGACAATGAATGGGGACAAAACTGAAGCGTTTTATTCCAGTATTGAGCCCCTATGATGGAACTCAATACCGGAATTTTAAAAGCTAGTGTGAAAGTAGCCTTATACAAAACACACTGACTAATAGCACATTGACCAGAAATATACAAGATCATATGAATTTGACATAGTCCACTGTGAGAGGTGCAAACACGTTACAGAAACGCAGCAGATTTTGCTGTTCCCTAAGTAAGTCTATATTAGCAAGTGAAAATATGCAGCACTTCTGTTATATGTTCACATCCTAAGTGAGAATTGTGAGTCATGAGTGCAGAACATAGATGTGGGACTAGTAAGAGCATGACTATTTGTGGCATAATTGGCATTTAGGCTACTTTCACACTAGCGTTTTTAATTTCCGGTATTGAGTTCCGTCATAGGGGCTCAATACCGGAAAAAAATGCTTCAGTTTTGTCCCCATTCATTGTCAATGGGGACAAAACTGAACTGAAGACAACGGAGGCTCCTGAAAGCATTCCGTTCCGTCTTCAGACCGGAGAACAAACCGCAGCATGCTGCGGTTTTCTCTCCGGTCCAGGCATCCGCACCAAGACGGATCCGGAATGACCCCCAATGCAAGTCAATGGGGACGGATCCGTTTGGTGTGACACACCAGTAATCCGGATCTGTCCTCCATTGACTTGCAATGGGGGGTCATTCCGGATCCGGCTACACATATACACAAATACATACAGACAGACATACATACTCACACATACACACAAACACATACATACTCACATACTCGAGGCAGGGACGTCGGCAGCATGTCTTTACGCGCCTCCTGCCCACAGCTATGACATTTCCCCACTGTGCCCAGCAGAGGGCGCTGTGGGGAATCGTCATCACTGCGCGCAGGAGGCGCGTGAAGACGTTCTGCCGGCGTCCCTGGCTGGAGTATGTAAGTATGTATGTGTGTATGTATGTTCTCTGTGTCTGTGTCAACATGCGTGGGGCCAGAGCGCTGCTCTGGCTCCACACATGTATCAGCGGCAGTACGGATCCGTCGGCACCCTTTAGGTGCCGGATCCGTGCTGCCGCTAGTGTGAAAGAGGCCTTAATTGAAATTTAGTGTGACAACTAGATAAATTGTAATGAGCTGTCTAAACTTACTGATGGTTATATCACCTAATCAGAAGTAGGTAACGGCTGACCAGGCAGAAAAGAGTCTATAAAACAAGTCTCAAAGGGTCAGGCAAGAGCAGTGTCTGAATATAGGCCAAGGTAGTCAGTCATCTAGTCAGGGCCGGTAGCATAGGTGCAGTCAGGAGCGGGATTTCAGAACAGGGATTATAGGTCAAATAACTAACACACACCCTCTTATAAGAAAATGCACTTTCCTTATAAATATCAGGAACTATCACACGCCGCCCTACGGGCAGACACTGCAGCCTCAGTTAAGACAAGTGCATGTGTATCCCAAAGTGGAAGAGCAGTAAACAGACAGCATATATGGAAATTAACATGGTTGCTATGTCTGCTAGAAGTAGTACGCTGGCTGACACAGACCGTCGGCATTACATAAATATATCTGTCTTTTGATATGTGATAAGTTAATTTTGCAAATATATTTTTACTATAATACACACGCTGCTTAATATGTTTGCAATGGACACCTAGAAATAGTAAATTTAAAAGGGGTTTTCCAGTTTATATAAGTGTGCCGTGCACTATGGAGTCAATTTCCAATTTTAGTCTACTGAAAAGCGACAGTACACAGCCTCGCTACAGCATAATAGATGGGGTCTATTCTAAGAGTACTTAAGAGGATATTTACTTGTAAACACTGGAAAACATCTTTAATGATGTACAAGGTTGATTACATTTCAATGGTATGTCCTCAGATTGGTTTTTAAATATCTGTTAGAAGAAACAAAGGCCAAGTTTATAAAGTGAATCATCGGTGCATATATGTGCTACTAATCTCTCAGAAGAATCTCGGCCTAACCACAAGTAAAACAATGAAAAAGGAAAAGGTCCTTCTGGAGTCCGGAAAATAGTCATTTCTATATGAGCTGGCTAAATCCCATCACTCACAGGGACCTCTCCTACATGACACCTTCTCAGTATATACCATCTGAAAAAGGTCCTTCTGGAGTCTGGGAAATAGTCATTTCTATATGAGCTGGCTAAATCCCATGACTGAGGCCCCTTTAACCAGGCATGTATATATATATATATATATATATATATATATATATATATCTATATATATATGACCCCACGTTGGGGTCTCTGGCCCCATATGCATGTTTGGGCCTCAGATGGCCCCATAGTCCCCTTTATGTGCCCCCATTCATGCCCCATCAGTCCCAATGTGCCTGATACATATAGATGTATGTATATATGCCCCAGATGTATGTATATACATCTATATGTATATAATATTCCCCAAATGTATATAGATACATGTGCATGATTCCCAGTCATGAACATGTATCTAAGATACATGTATACAGCCGGGTGCCCCCCCCATAGCCCCCAGCAGATGGACAATCGCCCCTCTGCTGGGGACAGATGGAGACCTGATGACTGGTCCAGTCTCAGGTACTTCAAAGGGACAGAAGATCATATCGATCTTCTGTCCCTTCTGTTAATTACCCTCAGCACTGCTGGGGGTGATTAACAAGACAGGGAAACAAAAGGTTTCCCTGTCCCTGTCCTCCTCCGGCGCTGTAATTACAGCGCCGGAGATACGAGGGTGATTCACAGGCAGGAGGATCAAAGAGATCCTCCGCCTGTGAATTCCTGTGCGCTCGTGATGGCGCAGTGACGTCATTTCACTGCGCCAGACCACGTGCGCACAGGGCTGCCGGCGTGCGCTCGCAAGCGCGCACATCGGCAGCGCGGGAAGACGGGAGCGCGGGCGATCGGGTTTAAAAACCCCGATCGCCCTGTGCTCATCAGTTGAGCCGTGCTACCCCACAAGGAAGCGAGAATCCGCCCCTTACAACGAGCAAGAAGCGAGAATCTGCCCCTGGAGACGAGCAACCCCCCTGGAGACGAGCTACCCCCCTGGAGACGAGCTGGAACCCCCCATAGGACTGGCTGAGTACCCTTGGTTCCCCTGAACCACCAATGCGTGTTTTAACCCCTTGATTGCCCTGCCAGTGCCCCTGCACCCCTGCTGCCCTGCCATATCCCAATCCCTGCCTTAACCCCTTGATTGCCCCTGCCATATCCCAATCCCTTCCTTAACCCCTTGTACCCCTGCTTTGCTGGATTCAATGCCCCAGCCTTGGCATTAACCCCTTTCAGTATACCCTACCCCTGGCATTTACCACAGCACAGAGCCCTGCTCTCTGTTAACCCCTTCACCCACTATAATAACCCTTTGTTCTCCAGCGGCTCGTGCTTCCTAGGGACAGTAAGTGTAGGATTGGGAGGGTGTCGCAAGTGTGTATGTGTTAGATTTAGCTTGTGGGTGGAATTATTAGTGGGAGTGTGTAGTGTAGTCAGTGCATAATATTGTATTGTATGTGGATATATATATATATATATATATGTATATATTTATATACGTTGATATAAATATATATAGATATAGCCCTAAGAATTAGACGGTAGACATTGTTTTGTTTAATAAAGCCTTTTATTGTTTAAATTACAGTGTATGTGGTTTTCATAGTCGTCGCTACAATATAAGGTACACATAGCGTGTAGGGAATAGAACAGTGTGGGAAATAAATAGGCGGAGCTAGCGTCAGCCGGTTACGCCTACTTATGATTATTAATTAATAATATTCAACAAAATATTATTCATTAATTAATTAACCCTTTAACATTTGGCAAGCCAGCCCGAACTGGTTATGGACTGTTGTTCTGTGAAAACGCGCCACAATTGTGTTATCGCGTCAACTAAGATAGGCGGATAGGGAGCGGACAAATAGCGGAGGGACACGGTGCAGTGTCGTGCTATATTGTGCTCCTCGACCTTGAAGTTGGACGGATAGCACAGGTGTGGGTGGCAGTTTGCACAGGAAGCGTCCACAAACAGCGAACCTAAAAGTAACGTGTTTTTATTCCTTTGCACGACTGACCGGCGAGAGTCAATTCACGCTTCGGGTGGATCCAGAAGAGTCAACGGCAGCCGTTCCGGAGGAAGAGGATCTTTCTCCAAGCAGCGTAGATGGGTGAAGGTCTCCGGCTGGACGGGAAAAAGAAGTTCCAAAACTAGAAGGACGCAGACGATTCCACGCAGAATGGCCACCGAAAAAGTGAGTATGACCTTTGCCACACTGCAGCACTTTTCACCCCATACTCCCAACCTCATACAAGTCCACGGAGATGCTTTGGTCTGCTTTGTTAGACCAAGCCTTTGCACACGACAAAGTGTGCATAAGCAAAAGCATCTTTCACAAAACCACAAAACGCCTCCAGATGCTGGGCAAATTAGTTCACACTTTTGAGGACAGCATCTGGAAGCCACAACACGTGGAGACAGTAAATGCAGCACAGACAGGGAAGGTCTCCACCCCGGAGAACTTACACTGCCAGTGCTGTGTAGACAATTCTAAGCACATAGCCACACTTGAGACTCAACTAGAAGAAGGGACCCAGTGTACAGCCGAGAGGGGTAGAGAAATCTGTGTGTTGGAATCTAGACTCTTGGAGGAGAGCTATTATTCCGACATGGACAGAGAGCTCCTCCGGCTATACACTGAGATAAATCAGTTTAAAAACAGAGCCTCATCCATGGATGCGCTGGCTAACTCTCTTAGAGAGGATTTGGCTGCAAAGACGCAAACCATTGCGGATTTGCAGCAGGTTATTAGTAACCTGTCACGGCTTGGTACTGAGAGTAGGTTACCCTTGCCTACGAAACAGGTTTGTGTTTCGGGAACGGCACAGGGGGAGGCGATGGCAACGGAGGCCACGTCTCATACGGATCACAGATTCGGGGCTTCAGATACGGGAGGACAGGTGGAACGGAGGCTACGCTTTACTCCTACTCCGACGGAGTATAGACATAGCAACCGCTTCCAGGGTCAGGACA
>ONZH01028256.1:0-17930 GCA_900303285.1 Rhinella marina
CTTGATGTAGCAGAAGTAATTGGGGCAGATCTCTGGATCTATGTGAGGTGCAGGGCTGTTTCTCGCTTTGTTAAAAAGAGATTGCCAATGTACTATAATATTATGTCATGTATGACACATTTTTGTTAAATATTTTGGGGTAACACAAGTTTTTACTTCTTTCACTACCTTGATTTTAAAATTATTGTGATATGCCTGCTTCACTAACCATTTGGAGAACATAATGTATACACAGTCTAGTTATCAATAACATGTTGGGTGACATGATCCTAGTGCTTGAAAATATTACACTTCTGTGAATTAGGGGTTTGTACTTACAGGACACACATACTGGGTGGTCTTCCCATGTGCCTGGGGAAAACTCGATATCCCCCCTGACGGTTGGAGCTATAAAAGATAAAACATAAAATTAGCTTGTATTTTGAAGACAGAAGGGCCACCCATTACACTTTTTATTTTACCTACCTTCTTCCTCTGGTAGCTGGGCTGGGGGTGTATGAGGGCCAGGTGGGGTCCTCTCAGGGTGGGGTGGAGGAGGGGCAGAGGAGCTCCTCTCTGGTGCAGCAGCTGTCAAAATTTAAATAATGGCATTACATTCAACTCAAATGAACAGTTGTAACTTCTGATGTTGATACATCTGAATAGTTTGGGGCTGGATCCCATTCCTAACCACTAGTGCTCTTATATCACTGCTGCTGCACTCCCACGTAGCCTGGATTAAAAATAAATTAAATATGTTTACACTTACCAGAAGGTCCTTCAGGGGCCGTCTGGGCACGTCCCTGCTGTCGACGCCTTTCGACGTCGCTGACGTTGCTCTGCAACATAAATCCATACACAATTGTTATGATGACCGTTTTAATACTAACAATGTATACTACTATGAAAATATTATGGGTGAGAGGAGGGTGATATGATGGGGAGTGAAGGGAACATAGAATATCTGGGGTGCATAATTGATGGAGGGAGCATTTGTTGGGAGGGGTGGGGGGATTGAATGAATGAATAAACGATGTCTGTGTGTCACATTCTGCAGGTACAAACATAACAAATATAAATACAGCACATACAATGCACTAGTATACCATAGCTCCAGTCCCAACCGTTCCGGATTCGGCAGGACAGTCAGGATTTTAGCGGCTGTGTCCGGGAACGGGTGGCTATGTCCCGTGGTCAGCTGTCTTTGCATCCATAGGAAGCAGAGACGGGTGACGGTAAGCAGGGAGCAGTCCCTTCACCTTCCCCGACGTCCAATATAATGTCTCCTTGTGGCCCCCCATACAGTATAATGTCTCCTTGTGGCTGCTCCCATACAGTATAATGTCTTCAACTTGTGGCCCAAAGTGTTTTTTTCTTCTAAATGGGTATTTATTGTGATAAATTTCTTAATATCGTTATCGTGGGAATATATTTTAAATCACGCACTCCAGACACATTAGCTGCAGCATGAGCACGTCTTTGAGTCTGTGTGTAGGAGGAGGAAGAGCTAACTATGAAGGGGCATATAAGGGTACTTTCACACTAGCGCTAGAGATCCGGCGGGCTGTTATGGCCGGGAACAGCCCACCGGATCTGTCCGGATCCGGCATTTGTCTGACACAAAAGAGAGAACGGCGAGCACCATTAACAATAATGGGGGACGGCGCTGATCCGACCGCTATCCGCAAGAACGCCGGGAATTGGCAGGACAAATACCGTGGAACAGCCTGCCAGATCAATGCCACATATGTGAATGTAGCCTAAGGCAAATTACTGGGAAGGGGCACGTATCTGAGAATACCTTCACTTGTTTGGCTAGAGCCATGCGACACATAGTGCACAACTACACTCGCGACAGTTGTCGCGCAACATTGTGTCGCACCAATGTCGCGCAACAATTTTTACAATGGAAGTCTATGGTGTCGCACTGCGACATGCGACATGCTGCGACACAACAGTCGCAGAAAAACCCATCCTGGATGGACTTTTCTGCAACTCTCGTGTCGCAGTCGCAGCATGTCGCATGTCGCAGTGCGACACCATAGACTTCCATTATAAAAATTGTCGCGCGACATTGGTGCAACACAATGTCGAGTGACAAATGTCGTCATGTAGCCCTAGCCTTTGAGTGGAGTTACAGGCGTGGCCTAGCATGAAAGAAAATTGCTGTAGCGCACTACGCACTCCCACGTTGTCCTATACGGTTTTCTTTAATGGCACTGGTACATATACAATACAGACAGTAAACTAATTTTTTAACATGTTACTTATCAAATATTTTTGATTACTCACCCTCTCGTATCTCATCCCGGATCAGCCTTAGCCGCTCTGGGCACTTCAATTTGAGGTCCGACCACTTCCTCTGGACCTGGCCCGGGGTCCGCTCACTCTGACAGTGATGGCGCAGGCCTTGTATCACCCACTCCACTATTTTTTTTTTTCTTGGGGCGGGTGTTGATGGGTGCCACTGCCATCATAGCCCAGTTTGTCCATCTTCTGGACCAAGTACTTTAGCTCTTCAGAGCTGAATGGACACGAACGCCTGCTTGCCGTTGCCATCTTGCAAAATTCGCTCTGACTCTGAGGTTCGTACGCCACGACCTAGCGTTGTGCGTGCATTGGCGAGACTTATATTCGTACGCAACAGTGTATAGATTAAAAGCGTATAAAGTTGCGTACCTTTTGAAAAATGAACGTTCGTTATTAGTGAGCGAATATTCGCTAGTAGCACATAATAACATATATTTTGTACGCAAATACAACGAATCTATTCGTTGAATATACAAATTTTAGGAAAAGTTCGGCGAATAATTTTTTGCATGATTCGCTCATCTCTAACTAGCGTATAATTCATCGGACAAGTATGTAGTGTATGTGCACAAAGGTTTAAGAACATTTAAGATTCGAACGGAGCGAATCTGAAAAAATCCAGATTCGCTTCGGAGTAGAAAATGTGTAAGATTCGATACGAATCTACGAAGCACCGAATAGATTCACTCATCTCTATAGCTGACCCGGTGATACCCGGATGTATCAGATGGATTTGCTAGTGCCATGCTTGTGCACACACACACACACAGCTACTAAGCAATACTCTGGAATATTCAGTGCCCATCAGTAAGGGTATAAATATGCCCTATATACCACCTGATTGTAAACCGCTGCAGAATATGATTGCAATATATAAATTATTATTATCATTATTATTATTCTTAGTTATCCACCATCTTTGGATGTTGCTGAGAGCTTACCAACATGTCTTTTATCACCACTAATATTCAGTAAATCATTTATTCACTTAAACATTATGTAATCCTATTTATTCCCATATCTCAGACTCCACAGTAAAATACTTCTGATAAGGCTCTGTATACATTTGGCCTAATGTAAAATTAAATTAAATAAAATTAACTATGGGATAGCATAACCATTGAATTACTGTCACATAAAACAAGTCACACAGAAGTTCTGTGCCCCATTGATGAGAGTTTAGAGCCAATGGTACTGACGTTAGCAGCATGGTCATGTCAATCTGTGAGGAGTAAGTTTGGTTACAGAGATGACTATGACTCTGCTAGACATCTGTCATATCACCATATCTTTCTACACAAGGAGAAATCAAAGGAAATTAACAGAGGCATGGCTTCACTGCTTTTACAAGGACCAATGTTTCAAATAATGTTTCAATGTTGCAAGGATAGGCAATTATTGGGAATGAACCATTTTTTCCTGATTATTTTTTCAATTATTTTTGGTGCCAGCCAAAATACATAGCCACTCTTTTTAGCATTAATACAATATATTTATAGATTACCCATATTGTATATACAATTCTGGATTGTGGTGGCTGCTCGGGGTCTGAGGATTCAAGGGGGTCCATGGCCACCCAAACAACCCAGAATTTTAAATTGTCTAGGGCAATTTGCCAAGTCCCTGGGTGTTGCTAACACCTGCCTGGTATTACATAAAACTGCAGGCAACATCTTCTAAAATATCTGAAAGTTATCATTGTTTATCTGTTGTGTTACATAAGACAAGGTAACAGTAATAAATCTCAGAGTTCAGATAATGTAGTAGATGTATATTATCTGTATTGTTACATAGAACTGCAGGTGACATCTACTACATTATCTATACTCTGTGTGTTACCTGCGGTATTACATTGGACTGCAGGTAACATCTGCTACATTAAAGGAGTTATCTTAGATAATAAAAAATATTGTACAACCTTTGAAGAGAAAACATTATATACTCAACCTTTAAATAAAAAATAGTCACCCATTTCTCCAGCACCGTTCTCAGCAGCAGCGACGTGCCTGGATACGGCATGTAATTGCTGCAGCCAATCACTGTCCTCTACTGTAAACTATAGGCTGCATCAGTTATGTGCCGTATCCAAAGACGTAACTACTGTTTTTTGAAAGCAAACAGTGACTGGAGTACTAGAGGAGCGCTTCAGGGAACAGCACTGTAGAAACAGGTGAGCATATAACTTTTTATTTTAAGATATTGCAGGGGTTGTTCGAGATTTTTAATTATCTCAGACAACCTATTAAGGCTACTTTCACACTAGCGTTAGCACGGATCCGGCACCTAAAGGGTGCCGACGGATCCGTGCTAACGCTATACATGTGTGGAGCCGGAGCAGCGCTCCGGCCCCACACATGACACACATTAAAACAACACACAGACTACATACAAACAAACATACAGACATACATACAAACATACAGACATACATACATACTCACATACTCCCGGGACGCCGGCAGAACGTCTTCACGCGCCTCCTGCGCGCAGTGATGACGATTCCCCACAGCGCCCTCTGCTGGGCGCAGTGGGGAAACGTCATCGCAGCGTGCAGGAGGCGCGTGAAGACCTGCTGCCGGCGTCCCGGGAGTATGTGAGTATGTATGTATGTCTGTATGTTTGTATGTATGTCTGTATGTTTGTTTGTATGTAGTCTGTGTGTATGTATGCCGGATCCGGAATGACCCCCCATTGGAAATCAATGGAGGACAGATCCGGATTACTGGTGTGTCCACACCAAACGGATCCGTCCCCATTGACTTCCATTGGGGGTCATTCCGGATCCGTCTTGGTGCGGATGCCTGGACCGGAGAGCAAACCGCAGCATGCTGCGGTTTGTTCTCCGGTCTGAAGACGGAACGGAATGCTTTCAGGAGCATTCAGTTGTCTTCAGTTCAGTTTTGTCCCCATTGACAATGAATGGGGACAAAACTGAAGCGTTTTTTTCCGGTATTGAGCCCCTTTGACGGAACTCAATACCGGAATTTAAAAACGCTAGTGTGAAAGTAGCCTTAACTGTACTCAGTGTATTGGATAGGTACATAAGATTGCAGGTAACATCCACCACTACATTATCAGTCATCACTGTTTTATATGTGCTGTTACATAGGACCATGTAAACAGAGATGTGCTGCCAACAAGTGAAAACAGTACAGGGACAAACAACAGTACCGATTGTTTGTCCCCATATGAACGGTAAAAGCCACTTAAAGGGAACCTGTCATCTCCGAAACACCCCCTGAACTAGAGTAAGCGTTGTATAGTGTAAGTGATGCTGAATCCGAACATGTAATTTTTATCTTCGTACTCACTTGCATTCTGACGCTGTGCTCTGACAAACCAGCAGTAAAATGCACTCACTGGACTCCGGTGCTCACTCACATAATGGAGAGGACTCAAGGAAGAGTCCAGTGAGTGCATTTTACTGCAAGTTTGTGGGAGCATAGCGTCAGAATGGAAGCGAGTATGAAGATAAAACTTACATATTCGGATTCAGCATCACTTACACTATACAACACTTAGGCTACTTTCACACTAGCGTTTTAAAATTCCGGTATTGAGTTCCGTCATAGGGGCTCAATACCGGAATAAAACGCTTCAGTTTTGTCCCCATTCATTGTCAATGGGGACAAAACTGAACTGAAGACAACGGAATGCTCCTGAAAGCATTCCGTTCCGTCTTCAGACCGGAGAACAAACCGCAGCATGCTGCGGTTTGCTCTCCGGTCCAGGCATCCGCACCAAGACGGATCCGGAATGACCCCCAATGCAAGTCAATGGGGGTGGATCCATCTGGTGTGACCATAATGGTAACCGGATCCGCCCTCCATTGACTTTCAATGGAGTCCATTACGGATCCGGGTACACATAGACACATACAGACATAAACATACACACACATAAAGACATACAAACACACATACATACTTACATGCTCCCCGGCAGGTCTTCGGAGCGTCAGGACGGCTCACACAGGTCACGATTCCCCACAGCGCCCTCTGCTGGGCGCCTGGTGGAATCGTCATCTGACGATTCCACCAGGCGCCCTGCAGAGGGCGCTGTGGGGAATCGTGACCTGTGTGAGCCGTCCTGATGCTCCGAAGACCTGCCGGGGAGCATGTAAGTATGTATGTGTGTTTGTATGTCTATATGTGTGTGTATGTTTATGTGTATGTATATGTATGTACTGTGTGACATGTGTGGGGCCGGAGCGCGGTTCCGGCTCCACACATGTCACTGCGGCAGGCCTGATCCGGCAGCACCCTTCACCTGCCGGATCAGGCCTGCCGCCAGTGTGAAAGTAGCCTTACTCTAGTTCAGGGGGTGTTTCGGTGATGACAGGTTCCCTTTAATGAGTGCTGATGACATACTGGCAATGGTACACTTACCATAATCTGCCACGGTGTATATACCATCACACCCTTGCACTGTTCACAGCACTGTTGCTACCGACTTGACCCCCTGCTAACACTACAGCCATGTCACTAGGAGGTCCTTTTCCATTAAAGGGGTATTCCTATCTTAGACATTGGGGGCCTATAGCTAGGACATGCCCCCAATGGGACCCACACCTATAATTAGAACAGAGTCCACAAAGTGTTGGAGGGCACACCACGTATGAACGGTCGCCAACCATTCATTTCTATGGGAGTGCCAAAAATAGCTGAGCGGTGCACATGGCTATTTTCGGCAGTCCCATAGAAATGAATGGAGGGTGGACACCCATGTGCGGTGTGCCCTTTTTCAACTTTGCGGGCTCCGTTCTAAGTACCAGGACCTAGCTTCTAGCTATATGCCCCCAATGTCTAAGATGGAAATACCCCTTTAAAGTACATCCTCTTGTTGCGCACAGGACTGCTTCAATCCTTGTTGCTTACCACTTTTTTATATTATTGTTAGTTGATAGCACCCCATCATTTTTTGGTATTGCTGTTTTGTATGTTTTCTGTACAATAAGTAATGTCAGGAATTTTCACAACTCAATTAGCTTTAGCTTTGGTTTCTCATATATATTGAAGAAAGAAGAACAGTTACAATCACTAGAAAGTGTTACTCTTCAGAATATTTGCCTGTTGATGTGTAGGGGATGTAAACAACCTGTCAGCAAACTGATTAAGATAGAGAAATCCTGCACCATCCTTTAGACAGGTGGAAAATATATCAACTGCATATGAAGACCTTCTTCCCTCACAGCCAGAGAATGCTCAATGTTTGCTTTGCTCTGTGAACATTAACAACAGTTCAATAGCACCATCTAGTGCAAGATGTAGAAATTCTAGTGACAGCACATAAGAGATATACTGCACATGCAGACCTCCCAAGTGTCCCTCTTTTGGAGGGACAGTCCCTTTTTTTGACCCAAGTCCCTCTGTCCCTCTTTGCTCCTTAAATGTCCCTCTTTTTGATCTGAGGTATAGATTTGCATTATTATATTCACAATATTGACCCAGAAACTGTTTGTCTGGTTCTTCTCTGTATATCTGACCCCACTCTGCATATTATTTCATTATTTGATGCAGTTGGGATTTTAGAAATTTCTATATTCAGATTATTTTTGCACCACTTCGTAAGAGAAAACTATTGACGTGTATAGATATGCAGCAGAAAATGGAACTTTCACGCAATGAACCATAAGTGTCCCTCTTTGACCGTCCAAAAAGTTGGGAGGTATGCACATGCAAAAGCGAATGTATGTGGAAACTGCTGGTATATCAGTAAAAGTTGTCATTTTGCCCATCCGGTTCTTGTCCATAACTCACCAACATACAACATCAAGGGTACTCCGCCTTCCAACAGGCAGGAGACCCCCAAGGGTGTCCCCCAAGGGAGACAAGTGTGCCCCCTCTTCATTGTACATGGCCAGGGGAATGTTTGAGTAGGACGCTACCGTGAATAGGCGCATCTACTACCACTACTATCATTCCCATCTTCTTCACACCCACCCACACCTCCCATGTGGGCTGCAGCATATCCATGTCAAAATTCGCACGTGTTAGTTGAAGATTTTGTCATAGATCTTGTTGCAGATTTGCCCCAGATTTCACCGATTACAATAAAACCTGCACTAAAAATCGGCCCAAACAATTTACACGCTATGGATTTAAAAATCTGCACCGCAAATTTCTGTACCGTGTACATGAAGCATATACCTTTAGGCAGCTGACATGTGTTATGGTTTTTTTGTTGCAGTTTTTTAGGCCAAATTAGGAGTGGATACAAAAAAAGAAGACATATCTGTCCTTTCACACGAAAGTGGTTTGGTTCCACATCCGCATTTTTGCGGCTCGGATGCGGACCCATTCACTTCAACGGGGCCTCAAAAGATGCCGACAGCACTTCATGTGCTATCAGGGGCGGATTGGGAATGAAAAGTGGCCCTGGAAAAAAGAATAAAAGTGGCCCTATGTTGTAGGCGGGCCTAGATTGAGAGAAGGTGGGACCAACATGAGTGGGCGGGGAGTTAAAACACAGGCAACAGCAGAGAGCCAGTCTACCATCAGTATTCTGACTGGTCTTTCAGCGTTACCATACATATAGGGGAATACAGCGTCACATAGCTCTCACATCCAGTGCTGTCTCCTCTGATGCACACATTCTCTTTCCTCATCTTCTCCGTTAGGACCAGATAACACATGATGACATCTTCTAGCCGTGTTCCATCTCTGCAGAGTTTCACAAACAGACATTAGAGTCCTCAAATTTCCATCATCCTCCCCACCATGGTGCCCCAACATTGTCATCCTGCTGCTACCCCAATACTGAACCTGCTGTGCTCCCCAATGCCCCCAAATAACATACTGTAAAAATAATAATGTCCCCCTATAGTACCGCCAGTGACATTAATGCCTGCCCCCAGCAACAACAAAGTGCCACCTATAATTCCCCCAAGAATGATAATGCCTCCACAGTGCCCTCAGTAATAATAATTCCCCCAGTAATGTCCCTTTAGCGCCCCCAGTAATGCCCCTCTGCCCAAGTAATGTCCCTAGAGTGGCCGAAGCAATGCCCCTCCAGTAATTTATCCATAATCATCACAGTAATCCCCCCTGTCCCCAGTAATGTCCCTATAGAGCCCCCAGTAAAGTCCCTATAGCGGCCACAGCAAAGCCCCCCTGCCCCCAGTAATGTCACTATAGAGCGCCCAGTAATGCCCCCCTGCCTCCAGTAATGTCCCTATAATGGTCACAATAATGCCCCCCGCTCCCACAATTAATGTAACTATAGAGCCCCCAGGAATGCCCCCCTGCCCCTAGTAATGTCCTTATAATGGTCACAGTAATGCCCCCCCAGCCCAGTAACGTCACTATACAGCCCCCAGTAATGCCCCCTGCCCCCAGTAATGTCCCTATAGAGCCCACAGTAATTTCCCCTCTGCCCTCAGTAATGTCCCTTTAATGGTCATAGTAATGCCCCCAGTAATATATAATCCTTATAGTGCCCCCAAACCTCCTAATTGTCAAATGGCTGGGGGGAAAAAATAAAAAAACTCACCTGAGTGTGTATACATGGGGCAGCCTCTTCTGTCCTGTGTCCTGGAGCAGGAGGAGTAGGGAGGATGTCACAGCGTCAGTCACATTGACGCTAGGAGTGGGAGGAGCCACAGGTCCTTTGACATCTGGAGGGCAGAGTTATCCTGCTGTCCGGTGTCAAAGGACCTGACAGGAGGTACAGGGGCGGGCTGCATAATGGTGCGGGGGCGCAGAATAATGATTAGATCACAGCAGGACGGGCGGCGGCCGCAATACAATACACATTAGAATACACATACAATACAATGCACACTACAATACACATTGCAGCCGTCAACAGCCCTGTTGCGATCTCATTATCATAACAGTGGCACCATAATTAGACCACAGCAAGGCTGACTGAGACCTGTAATGTGTATTGTAGTGTGCATTGTATTGTATGTATATTGTAGTGAGGATAATGGCCGCCGCCCGCCCTGCTTTAATCTATCCTGATGCAAAAGTGATACCGGCCCAGAGTATGCTTCAAGCTGTCGGCCCACCGGGAAGGTTCCCGGTGGGATACATTGCCAATCCGCCCCTGTGTGCTATCCACATTCGTTGTTCCATTCCATGGCACCACAAAAATTATAGATCATGTCCTATTCTTGTCCGTTTTACAGACAAGCAGGGGCATAACTATAGAGGGTGCAGAGCAGCAGTAGTCGCTACCGGGCCCAGGAGCCTGGGGGCCCAAAGACCCTTGTGGTGCATAAGAAAACACCAGTATTATATAAAGTCCATGCTGGTCAAGTTACACCTCTGGCTGGAGGGAAGGGGTTAGGTCAAGAATTTGGTATGGAGGGTGGAGTTCCATTTCAATTTTTGCCGCAGGCAGCAGGAGAGCCATGTGTTTCCTTGGCCCTGGCCACAAAGCACTGAGGGAAGGGGGGCCCAAAGCTGAACTCTTGCACAAGGACCCATGAGCCTTTAGCTATGCCCCTGAGACAAGAATAGGCTTTTCTATAATGTGCCACGGCACGTTCGTGTGCATGAGCCCTTATACTGTACCGTAGTACAGTAAATTTTGGAGTTCTGCACACCGTTGGGCTGGTGCCAGCGAAGGACTCGGCAGTCACATTTATATATTAAAGAATTTGAAGCACTCAGATTAATGCATGCAATTCAACGTGTAGCTTTATTATATAGCATTACTTTCAAAGTGCAAGATCCAGTTTGAGGCAATAATACATATATGACCACATTTGTGTGCCGAAAACTTCCATGACAGATACTGACCAAGGCCACAGATAAGACTGCTGAAGAAGGTCCTATTACACCGAAACGTTTGGCACACAAATGTGGTCATATATGTATTTAAATGTGATGCTATATAATAAACCTACACTTTATACTGTATCTTCTTTATTCTCTCAGTACTCTCTTTGTGCTAACCTATGCTATGTCTTGCACAGTTTTGTGCATTGTCAATGTGCGTTGTCAATGTTTGATTCTTTCAGGACATCCGTACGTCAGATGTCATCTCTGTAAAGATGTGGCACCTCCGGAGTGGAGTGAGCACCTGAGCTGCTGGGTGCCTGCTGCTTTACATAACAGACAATTAGGGCTAATATTTATTCTATATGGAGAACGGCATAATGGAAAAAATCAAAATGGCCGTTTTTATGTTGTTTCCCATCCTCAAAAAATAGTCATACACACCCCCAAATAGTATCAATTCCCCATAAAAATAAGCCCTTCCAAAGACGTAAAAATAAAAAAAATCATGAGGGTTCAGAATATCGCAGTGAAAAGAAATAAATTCATTTTTCCAAAGAAGAAAACAGAAGAAAAACTATACAACAGTGGTAGCACTGTTATTGCGCTGACCTAGAGAATGAAGGGCATGGGTCAGTATTACTGCATAAGAAATGGCATAAAAACAAAACCCATAAAAATGTGGCGACATTTATTTTCCAATTCCGCCTCATTTGGATTTTTCCAGCTTCCCAATAGATTGTATGCAACAGTAAAGGGTATCATAAAAAAGTACAATATGCCCCACAAAAAACAAGCCATCTCACGGTTATGTGAATGGAAAAATAAACAAAAGTTATGGCTCTGGGAAGGCAGGGAGTAAAAGACAGGTAAAAGACAAAGTCGAATACGAGAGACTTGTACCTCATCATCCAAGAGTCAGAACGTGGATGGCTGTAGTAGTGCAAACAGCTATAGCGGCACAATAGGCACCAGCCATCCAGCCAGAAGTAGTAGCAGCAGGCCACAGTTCTTCCTTGGTTCCAGTAGATGACTTATGAATTATTGAGGACAAAGAGGTTGACATGTAAACTGGATGGCTCACTCATCCTGTCAGTTAGTTGATAGGTTGAACAGCACACCAATATATCATTGGAAGGGTCGGCATTTAGTATACACAGGAAAATTCCACTCCTTTAAGTTAATAACACAGCGAAATTTTATTAAATCACACAATATGTCCCCTTGTGTGAGTAAAAATTAACTGCATCACTCATCGTCTCAGTCACAGCAGGATGATGTCAATGTCACCTCTGAGCCTGACAACATGCCTTTAAGCAAGGGGGCAGAGCAGTCCTCCTGCTTCTCCTCCTTGCAGCTCCAGGAAAGCCTTTCACTAGCATCATCTTTGTCTTCACCTCCCCCTCCTAGCGGGGAACCTTCTTTTTTCCAAACAAGAGCCAACAACAACCCATGTGCTCTCTCTCTCTCTCTGTCTCTCTCTCCCTTTCTCTCTCTTGCACATAAACATTGTAACAGATCTCCCTGTCTAACACTGCTCCTCACTATGAGCTGTTTACTTGACTACAACTTAGCTTAGACTGCTACAAACTCTTTCTAAAGAGAAAAGGGTGTAAGAACCTCCCACAGCTCTCTCCATACATATCCCATAGAATACTGTGCACACAATACATCAATACTAGCTGTGGAACACTGCAGTGATGCCACTGATACTATAGGTGGAGGCTCAAAATGTACCAGCCTAGGCCAAGTTCGGCTACTGGTAGCTCTGTCCAAGTATTAAAAAAGCCATCCCTGCCTTGTACTGTCATGTAGTGAAGAACATAGGCTGCAACACAACACTACAGCAACAAGGCCAAATCCTGTTGACACCTCCATGTTTGTGTTATATTAGAGCAAACGCTCATGATAATGCAAGAAAGGACGGTGGAAGAACAGCTTCTGCATCTTGCTGCCCTTCCTGTAGTGTTGGGGACCTACACAAAGTCTGGAGAAAGTGGAGGAGGTCAATGGTGCAGGAGGATGAAGCGATGATGATGGTGATGACACTAGCAATGATTACCAATCATTGCAGTATAGGACGGAGCCAGAAAGAACTGGGTCCTCTGGCACACTGTTTTCCAGGATTAGGCTACATTCACACAATGTTTTTGCAGCCTCCGATCCACATACTTTGCCGGCTCAGATCAGGACCCATTCATTTCTATGGGGCCGCAAAAGATCACCACACCGTGTGCTGTCCGCATCCGTTGCTCCGTACCGCGGCCAAACAAAAAAAAAATAGAACATGTCTTACTCTGCGGACAAGAATAGGCATTTCTATGATAGCGGAGGCATGTGCGATCCACAAATTGCAGAACGCACATAGGCCAGTATCAGTGTTTTGCGGATCCGCAAAACACAACGGTCTTGTGAATGTAGCCTTACTAAGGTTTTTTAACAGATATGCTTATGTAGTTGCTTACCTCAAGTACTTCTTCCCCTTATTTTTTGTTTTTCAGTTTGGACTCTACTGACCCATTTTCTCCATGTAAGCCAATCACTCTGGATTGTTTCCTAATGTTACTCTCCATGTTCTGGCCATAAGCTTATCCATTGGGATCTTTTCTCTGTGATGTCATACAGAGAGAATAGGGCAGATTTATCAAACTGGTGTAAAGTAGAACTGGCTTTAGTTGCCGGTAGCAACCAATCAAATTCCGCCCTTCATTTTTGACCACTCCTTTGGAAAATGAAAAGAGGAATCTGAATAATTGCTATGGGCAACTAAGCCAGTTCTACTTTACACCAGTTTGATAAATCTCCCCAAATGTTCATAGCAGACCAAGCTTTTTATGATGTCTCTATGGCAGGTGATTGATGTTACTCCACCTGTTCTGACTATAGGTCCATACTTGTGGTTGAGGATGTTGTCTCTCTAGATATATCAATTTCAGCACATGTATGCACATAGAAATTAGATGGCAAGGAACGCCAGTCCAACAAGTTCAAAATTCATCAGTGTCCTGTGAGTAATGTCCTTTTCACCAAAGTCCTGTACTTTAAAATGTTGACTTGCTGTTTTGTTACTGGCATTTTAGGAAGGAATAGCTAGTACAATGGAAAAAGAGTGAAGACCTATATTTATCAAGTTCAGCAAGGAGGTGGGAGAGGAGCTGATTAAAGGGAAGGGATACATTTTAGAACTTTGTTTTCTCCTACTGATCTGCAAGAAGGACAAAAGTTCTTATGGTAAAGAAGTCTTGTCAACTTTGGAGATAGAACTTTATTTTTTTTAATCCAATGCCCCCTTATCTTTTCAATGGATTTTACATGGAACAGCCTTTCATCATATTTTTTGCTTTTCTCAATTATTTTATCTCTTCTCATAACTAAGATCCTTTATCAGTTTAGTTCAGTGATGGCAAACCTTTTACAGACAGAGTGCCCAAACTGCAACCCAAAACCAACTGATTCATCGCAAAGTGCCAACACGGCTATTTACCCTGAATACTACAGTCCAATATAGTTTATATTCAATGTATTTTATCATTTAGCTATAATAACCTGCCTACAATGCTCTGCATGTGCCTTTCATAGTGTGTCCTGCACTGATGAATGGCAGGAAAAGTGTAAGGCATATTGGTACACCATAGACTTTTTCCATGGTGCGGGTGCCCACAGAGAGGACTCTGAGTATCGCCTTGCCACCACTGGTTTAGTTGCTCTTCTTTGCACCTTTGCCAACCCCAGGGCATCCTTTCTGTGAACTGATCCCAAGAATTGAACTGCATATTCCAGATGAGTTTTGCATAAATGCTTTATAAAGCAGTAACATGATGTGCTTTTCCCACAAGTCATGACACTTTTAATACATGACAGTATCCTGCAGGCCATAGAAGCAGCTAATTGACTCCCAGTGTTACTCGCCCTGATACATAGTACATATGATAAATGCAGATAATTAGCACTCACATAACTTTACATTTATTCATTTGACTTGGCCTCCATATTCCCTACACTGAACTCCTGTAAGATGTGCTAAAAAAAAAAAAACAAGTCCAGTCCATAGAGGCCCACCCCACCATTGCATGTAATTAAAAATTTAGCATAGCCACTGAGTTATTCAAAAAAATGTATCTGTATAGCGCCACTTGCTGTTTGCTCTTTTTCTTATTTCTTTGACCTGCTCACTGAGAAGGCCGCACATGCTCAGTTTTATCCTTCAACTGCCTCGAGTTGTGATAGAGAGAGCATGGACACGCCCCCTGAGCTGCAGCAGAAAAGACACTCCCTCTGAGCTGTCTAGCTTTGTTAGAAAGAAGTTGTCATGTACTATATGATGTCTGTTTTTCATTTTTTTTTACATTAATCATTAGAGATGAGCGAGTAGTATTCGACCGAGCCGGTATTCGATCGAATACTATGCTATTCGTCATACTCGATTTCGATCGAGTATAACGGCGATGATGTACTTAAAATTCGTTTCCCCTCCCACCTTCCCTGGAGCTTTTTTTACACCAATCACTATGCAGGGGGGGTATGACAGGTCCTCGGAGCACGCTGGCATCGCGAGAACGGCGTCTACATGCATTGGCTGGAAAAACCATGTGACCTCGAATCATAAAAACTCAGCTCTTCCTGCTCGTTCGCATATGCTGCATGAACGTAGTCAGGGACAGAGGCCCGAGCATGGAGAGACAGGCTTTAGCTGTATGAAAGTCAGGCAGGACCCCAAAAGTATATAACAGAAGCTCAGAATATCGCATTTACCACCATATATACCGGCTACCAGCGGACAGGAGAGTGATTGACAGCCCTTATCAGGGCTACTATACTGCACGGTATATAGCTTATTCTAACTATATACACTCTGCACAGAACGGCTGCTTTATTGAGGGATAGCTGCTGGAGTAGGGACACTTTAGTGGTGTATTAGCACCTATATACAAAACTATATTTGGCACTACTGTTGTGCGTTCTGTGTGCCAACAAAAACCTGTTATATACCTGGTGTGTATACGCACCATTTGACCTTCTGGCAGTATACGGCTGTATAGCCAAGTGTTCTCCTAAAAAATAAAGTATATTTGGCACCACTGTTGTGCGTTCTGTGTGCCAGCAAAACCCTGTTAATATACCTGGTGCGTATAGGCATCTATTGACCTTCTGGCAGTATACGGCTATATAGCCAAGTGTTCTCCTAAAAAATAAAGTATATTTGGCACCACTGTTGTGCGTTCTGTGTGCCAGCAAAACCCTGTTAATATACCTGGGGCGTATAGGCATCTATTGACCTTCTAGCAGTATACGGCTGTATAGCCAAGTGTTCTCCTAAAAAATAAAGTATATTTGGCACCACTGTTGTGCGTTCTGTGTGGCCAGCAAAACCCTGTTAATATACCTGGTGCGTATAGGCATCTATTGACCTTCTAGCAGTATAACGGCTGTATAGCCAAGTGTTCTCCTAAAAAATAAAGTATATTTGGCACCACTGTGTGCGTTCTGTGTGCCAGCAAAACCCTGTTAATATACCTGGTGCGTATAGGCATCTATTGACCTTCTAGCAGTATACGGTGTATAGACAAGTGTTCTCTAAAAAATAAAGTATATTTGGCACCAATGTTGTGCGTTCTGTGTGCCAGCATAAACTCTGTTATATAACTGGTGCGTATAGGCATCTATTGACCTTCTGGCAGTATACGGCTGTATAGCCAAGTGTTCTCCTAAAAAATAAAGTATATTTGGCACCATGTTGTGCGTTCTGTGTGCCAGCAAACCCTGTTAATATACTGGTGCGTATAGGCATCTATTGACCTTCCTGGCAGTATACGGCTGTATAGCCAAGTGTTCTCCTAAAAAATAAAGTATATTTGGCACCACTGTTGTGCGTTCTGTGTGCCAGCAAAACCCTGTTAATATACCTGGTGCGTTATAGGCATCTATTGACTTCTGGCAGTATACGGCTGTATGCCAAGTGTTCTCCTAAAAAATAAAGTATATTTGGCACCACTGTTGTGCGTTCTGTGTGCCAGCAAAACCCTGTTAATATACCTGGTGCGTATAGGCATCTATTGACCTTCTAGCAGTATACGGCTGTATAGCCAAGTGTTCTCCTAAAAAATAAAGTATATTTGGCACCACTGTTGTGCGTTCTGTGTGCCAGCAAAACCCTGTTAATATACCTGGTGCGTATAGGCATCTATTGACCTTCTGGCAGTATACGGCTATATAGCCAAGTGTTCTCCTAAAAAATAAAGTATATTTGGGCACCACTGTTGTGCGTTCTGTGTGCCAGCAAAACCCTGTTAATATACCTGGTGCGTATAGGCATCTATTGACCTTCTGGCAGTATAACGGCTGTATAGCCAAGTGTTCTCCTAAAAAATAAAGTATATTTGGCACCACTGTTGTGCGTTCTGTGTGCCAGCAAAACCCTGTTAATATACCTGGTGCGTATAGGCATCTATTGACCTTCTGGCAGTATACGGCTGTATAGCCAAGTGTTCTCCTAAAAAATAAAGTATATTTTGGCACCACTGTTGTGCGTTCTGTGTGCCAGCAAAACCCTGTTAATATACCTGGTGCGTATAGGCATCTATTGACCTTCTGGCAGTATACGGCTGTATAGCCAAGTGTTCTCCTAAAAAATAAAGTATATTTGGCACCACTGTTGTGCGTTCTGTGTGCCAGCAAAACCCTGTTAATATACCTGGTGCGTATAGGCATCTATTGACCTTCTGGCAGTATACGGCTGTATACGCCAAGTGTTCTCCTAAAAAAAAAAAAAAGTATATTTGGCACCACTGTTGTGCGTTCTGTGTGCCAGCAAAACCCTGTTAATATACCTGGTGCGTATAGGCATCTATTGACCTTCTGGCAGTATACGGCTGTATAGCCAAGTGTTCTCCTAAAAAATAAAGTATATTTGGCACC
>ONZH01028257.1:0-12733 GCA_900303285.1 Rhinella marina
AAATTTTTGAAGTGGATAAAGTATTTATACTGTTATGTCATTCATCCCAGTTGTTATTTGCGTGGTAGGGAATTAAAGTGTCCAGTATGTGTATATCTTTTAGCACTGTATACCGCTCTCTCATGCGTTTATAATAGCGTTAAGGGTAATATTCAGTAACATGACATATTTGTGTCTCTTTCTGGTAACCCAGTCAGGAGTCACTTACTGTGGTTGATCTTCACCACCGTGGCGTCCCACGTGGTAATAGTTACACTCACCCCTTAACGCTATTTGTAGATAACGTAGGTACCTCAGATCCACGTCCTGCCGTGTTCGGCGTTGGGTATCTGAGACTTGTGTCTTGAGTTCTACCTTGCTGAGCACCGTAACCCGTGCGGCTCCTGTCTTCAGGTATCTCGCGTAGTCAGGGTAATCTTGCGTGGTACAGATGATCCCAGGTGACCGAGACTAGGTTCACTCTCCGTACCCATCCAGGTATAGGACATCGAAAATTGTACTTCAAAAATACAGATGCATCTCCAGTATGGCTCGAACAATCCTGTCTTGCTCTGTGGGTATTTAGGTGGATTTTTCTCCGTCAATTAGGTTCACCAGACGCGTTTCGAAGTAAACATACTTCTTCCTCAGTGGCCATATTTAATCTTTGGAGACACCCACTATTTATACCCACTCTTAGAGTTCCACCTAAATCCCCCACTGGACCAATATTGGATCCGGATCATTTATAGCAAGCCGATCTCTATCTGGATTCATATATTCCTATATACTTATATGTTTTATTCTCATAATACTTCCATATATATAAAAAGCCTATAATGGCCAATCAACAATAAAAATATATGTAAATGCAAGATAAAAGTGTCATGCGATTTCTATGCGTTTTTCATGCGTTTTTTGCAAAAATATGTAATTTTCAATAACAGAAACATTTTTTATCTCTTCCTACTACTCCAGAGGTTCAAAAGTCCAATAGAGTCAGGATATGTTACTTTTGAGAGCTCAAAATTCATGTTTTCCACATCTTCCGAAGGTTTATAAAAATGATCAATTTTGAGGACTCAAAATTCAGGCTTCGTTATCTTCCAGATGTTTATAGGGGGGGGGCCTACCACCAAGGGGAGATCGGAGTGCTGATATTGTCACAGCCTGACGCCGATGTCCCGTCGGCGGGAGGCCGCCCCTACAGAAAGCCGAAGATTTCAAAGTCGGAATTGAGGCCCCCCGGTACAAGTGTATTGAAATCAAAGATCCTTCTAGCTTCTGATCTTGACATTCGTGTCACATGGTCTCCACCCCTCCAATGTTTGTCTATCTTCTCTATAGCCCTAAATGATAATACACTTGGATCTTTATTGTGGTATTGTTTGAAGTGTCTAGACAGGGTATGTTTTTCATATCCTCTTCTAATATTAGTCATGTGTTCAGTTATACGTATTTTAAGTATTCTTTTCGTTCTTCGAATATATTGTTTTCCACATGGGCACTCTACCATGTAGATCACACTTTTAGTGGTACAGGTTAGAAACTCCTTTATTTCCAAGGAGAAGCCATTATTATTTGAGACTACTTTTGATGTCTTTTTCGGGAATACTGTACATTTGCAATTCCCACACTTGCCACATCTAAAGAATCCTTGGATATTAAATAATTTCGGGACAGACAGATTTGTAATTTTCTTTTGTTTAACTGAAGGGGCAACTTTCAATGATTAACTAGATGCCTTTGTATAAGTTATCTGTGGTACATGGGGCATAAGAGGTCCTATTATTTTATCTTGTAATATAAAATGCCAATATTTCTTTATTATTGTCTCAATTCTTTTATATTGTATATTAAAAGGTAATATTATTCTTAGTGTTTCTTCTTTCGGAAGATCCTCACTTACATCATGACCTTCTATTTTAAAGAAGAGTTCTCTGTTCATATTACCCACTTTTGTCAGGGCTTTATTAATAACATGTTCTGGGTATTCTTTTTTTTATAAATTGTTCTCTCATTTTAATAGCCTCCTCTTCAAAATCTTCATTTTTTGTGCAAGTACGTCTGATCCGGCGAAATTGACCTACAGGTACATTGTGAAGCCACCGTGGTAAGTGACAACTATTGTATAGTATATAACTATTTTTTGCTACAGATTTTTGGAAAGTTTTACATATTAACTGTTCCTCTCTAACAGAAATTAGTAGGTCAAGAAACTCAATCCGTTGTTTACTAATTTTGGAGGTGAATTTTAAATTGTTTGGGTTATCATTTATCTTTTCTAAGAAAATTTCAAGTTCTCTCTCTGTTTTCTGCCATATAAACAAGACGTCATCAATGTACCTATGCCAGAGCACCAGGCCCTCCCCCAGTTCCGGCGCAACATACTGATGTTCCCAATGCACCATAAATAAATTGGCGTAACTGGGGGCGAACCTGGTGCCCATGGCGGTACCTCGGGTTTGTAAATAATAATCTCCCTCAAAATAAAAATAATTGTGTGTTAGTATAAAATTTATTGCTTCTGCTATGTAGTCTATTTGATCGTCTTGTAAAGTCTTACTTATTTTTAATTGTGAACATATAGCTTCAATCCCCTGTGCATGGTCTATCACAGTATACAGCGAATTCACGTCCAATGTACCCATTATCCATTCTGATTTAAATTGTAAATTTTCTACTAATTTGATTACTTGGTTGGTATCCTTTATATATGAGGGTATCTGTTTCAAAACGGGCTGTAGAATTCGATCAATATACTGTGACAGGTTTGAAGTCAATGATCCTATTCCCGAAATGATCAGGCGCCCCGGTAAATTTTCCAGGGTCTTCTGCACTTTCGGGATACAATAGAAGATTGGTAATCTCTTTTGTGTTCCCATAATATATTTGTATTCTCTTTCCAAGAGGATATTATTGTTTAGTCCTTTTACACATAATTCGTCTAAAGTCTTACTGAAGTTCTCAGTCGGGTCACCAAATAGGCGTTTATATGTTGTTACATCTGACAATTGTCTGAGGCATTCACTATTGTATTGATTTGTTTCCAATATCACGATGGCCCCGCTTTTATCAGCGGGCCTTATAGTGATATTCTCTTGTTTTTGTAGTTGTTTAATGGCTTGGATTTCCTGTGATGTTAAATTGCCTCTTACATTTGTTGCTCTCATCTTCCTCAAGTCTGTTTCCACACACTTACGGAAAGTTGAGATCTCATGATTGATCTCCTGTCGTGGATACATTTTGGTCTTCTGTTTCAAATCTGTATGTAAGTATGTATCCTTTTTAATTATAATTTCCCGTGTTATCGGGTTTTTTATAAAGTGTTTTTTTAAACATAGTTTTCTAATGAACTTTTCAATCCCTATAAACGTGTCAAATTTATTTATTTTGACCGTGGGTGCAAACTTGAGGCTCTTATTTAATAGTCTCATCTGTGTCTCTGTGAGTTTAGTAGTGCTCAAATTTATTATAGTATCTTGGAATACCTATATAGCGTCAGATATATATTATATCTATGAGACTATATCTAATCGGAAGATCTGTGTTATATCTCACTGGTATTTGGGAAAGATTTAGACATCTGTCGTTGTTGTTGTGTAATATCACAAATTGTAATGTGCCTTTTTTTCTTAGGTGGTTTCACTATATAAAGTGTATGTTTTTATGATATACGGCTGACACGTTCATTTATCAATTTCTACCTAGCGATCTTGTTATAGTCTTGTTATACCTTTATATTGTAATTATTTTTTAATAATTTTTTAACTATTAAATAGATTCCATGTATTCCGGATACTGAGTGCTTATCTACATATATACACATATTTACTCTGTGTGGCATTGACCTGGTCTCTAATCTGAGCTGCTGTTAACCTGCGATTTCTGAGGCTGGTGACTTGGATGAACTTATCCTCTGCAGCAGAGGTGACTCTTGGTCTTCCTTTCCTGGGGCGGTCCTCATGTGAGCCAGTTTCTTTGTAGCGCTTGATGGTTTTTGCGACTGCACTTGGAAACACTTTCAAAGTTTTCCCATTTTTTCGGACTGACTGATCTTCATTTCTTAAAGTAATGATGCCACTCGTTTTTCTTTACTTAGCTGCTTTTTTCTTGCCATAATACAAATTCTAACAGTCTATTCAGTAGGACTATCAGCTGTGTATCCACCTTACTTCTGCCCAACACAACTCATGGTCCCAACCCCATTTATAAGGCAAAAAATCCCACTTATTAAACCTGACAGGGCACACCTGTGAAGTGAAAAACAATTCAGGTGACTACCTCTTGAAGCTCATCAAGAGAATGCCAAGAGTGTGCAAAGCAGTAATCAAAGCAAAAGGTGGCTACTTTGAAGAACCTAGAATATAAGACATATTTACAGTTGTTTCACACTTTTTTGTTAAAGGGATTCTGTCACCACCATTTTGCATATTAAGTTATTTATACCACTGGATTTCTCTTATCATAAGGATCCCCAAATGGTTATTGTTATAGGGCCCAGATGAAGATTTGTGGTGTAAAAATCCTTTTTTATCTACTGTCAATCACTTACATTAAGGGGCCCAAGGGGAGTTGACCATGGTTTCTGGAGCCCGGGCTCGGCGATTCCGTTGGAGCCCCGGACCGCCCACCTAATTAATATTCACTTCACTGAGTGAAGCTCCGACGCGGCAATTGATGTACTGCGCCTGCGCAGCCCCGGACGGCACACCTAATTAATATTCACTTCACTGAGTCAGTGAAGCTCCGGCGGCGGCTGTAATCCCGCGCAGGCGCAGTGCCGCGTCGGAGCTTCACTGACTCAGTGAAGTGAATATTAATTAGGTGTGCCGTCCGGGGCTGCGCAGGCGCAGTACATCAATTGCCGCGTCGGAGCTTCACTCAGTGAAGTGAATATTAATTAGGTGGGCGGTCCGGGGCTCCAACGGAATCGCCGAGCCCGGGCTCCAGAAACCATGGTCAACTCCCTTTGGGCCCCTTAATGTAAGTGATTGACAGTAGATAAAAAAGGATTTTTACACCACAAATCTTCATCTGGGCCCTATAACAATAACCATTTGGGGATCCTTATGATAAGAGAAATCCAGTGGTATAAATAACTTAATATGCAAAATGGTGGTGACAGAATCCCTTTAAGTATAAAATTCCACATGTGTTAATTCATAGTTTTGATGCCTTCAGTGTGAATCTACAGTTTTCATAGTCATGAAAATACAGAAAACCCTTTGAATGAGAAGGTGTGTCCAAACTTTTGGTCTGTACTGTATAAATACTAGCAGAAGGACCCGGCTTCGCACGGGTATATTTCATCTATTTCATTTAATGTTTCTGTGTGTCGTTACAGAGAGAAGGTCAATGCAGCTGACAGAAGTTGTTTTTTACCTTCATTTTTTCAATCTCCATTGGCTGCGGAGTGGAAGGGGGCGTGACCTGACTGTGTCCGGGCGTGGTTTAGCGGGACCTTGGGGGGAGTTCTTTTAAGTCCTTTTTTTGAGAGTGGCCTGAATTACAGGTCAATGCCATGGTAATTTATGAGGAAACACAATGGGCAGCAGTGGAAGAAAACATCGCTCATGCTCCCTCCCACCCATCCCTGCAGCTGACACACTGCTACATGTGTCGCACGACATTGATGTTACACCAATGTCGCGCAACAATTTTTATAATGATAGGCTATAGTATCGCGCTGCGACATGCTGCAACTGCGACACGACAGTTGCAAAAAATCCAACCAAGATGGATTTTATTGAAACTGTCGCGTCACAGTAAGTCTCAGTGCAACATCAGACTATCATTATAATAATTGTTGCACGACATTGTCGTGCGACACATGTAGCAGTGTAGTTGTGCCCTATGTGTCGTGCGACTTATTGTTGCGCAACACATGTCATTGTGTAGCCCTAGTCTAAAGCTAACCTACAGCAGTGAAGGAAAATGGCTGGGTTGTTATGGGAGCGAATCTGCATGCATATGACCGTGTGTAAGAAGCAGGCTGTGCCAAGGCCTGTGGGAGGTAAGCACTGAATTGTGTTTCAGGGAACTATTTACCTGAGCTCCTCATCTGGCTGCTAATTACCTCTCATTACTAGCCTGGTTACTACACAGAGCCAAAACCTATTCCATAAGTCTTTCTTGTTCTCACCCAGTTTCCTCTGCCCTGCCCCTGGATGAGTTGTTATGGAAACCTGCAGTAAAACTGTGCGTATGTGGAGACCAAGGACCTGAGAGCTTCTATTAGCTGATAAGGAACATGTGACCGTGTGTATGGCAGTTGGGATATGAAAAGAAAGAAGGTCTAAAACCTTCCCGGACACCTGATGTACCTGTGCACCGAATTTGGTGAAGATCGGTCCTGTAGTTTGGTCGCGCATAAAGAACAGACAGACAGACAGAAACTCATTTTTATATATATAAGAGACTAGCAGAAGGACCCAGCTTCGCCTGGGTATATTTGATCTATTTCATTTAATGTTTGTGTGTGTGTGTAGTTAAAAGATATGGAGAGTGACCTCTACAGTGCCCGCCCCTTAACAGTAACATCCACAGCAGCTAGGGTGGCCACTGTCTTCATCCCAGAGAGCCGGACCTCACCAGCCATGCCACTAAACGTGAAGCCACGGCTCTTGTCCCATGAAGCCACACCCCTAAAGATGAGACCACGCCCCCTGACTCAGTGAAGACACAGAGGAAAAGCTGTCTGAGCATGAGCTACTGAAAGGGTGGACATACCTGTGTCCGTCCAGGCACTGCGCCGGACGGAGGACAGGGAGCCAGAAAACTGGACTGTCCAGCCTAAAACCGGACATCTGGCCACCCTAACATCAGCCTGCCCCTAGGGTAGCCAGAGGTCTGGTTTTAGTCTGACTTTCTAGCTCCCCATTCTCCGTCCGACATGGGGCCTGGACGGACACAAGGATGTCCTTTTGAACAGCTCATTCTCAGAAAGCAGCACCACTGTACAGTCTGAACATGAGCTAAAGGGAGAAAGTCAACCTCCCTCCCACCCCTGCAGCTGACAGAAGGTGATTTTTACCTTAATTTTTTTAAATCCTGGTCAGATGCTGCGTGGAAGGGGCGTGGCCTGACTAAGTCGGGGGCGTGACTTAGTGGGACCTGGGGGGGAGCTTTTAAGTCCTTCTTTTGAGGGTGGCCTGAATTACAGGTCGATGCCATAGTAATTTAGGAGAAAACACAGTGGGTAGCAGTGGAAGAAAACATATTTTATTACTACTGAACGGTAAATATGTGAAATTAACATTTTATGAGGTAATGATTGATGATGATTTAGTCTAAAACATAAGTTATATTTATGGTAACCGGAATACCCCCTTTAACAGTGTCATCCACAGCGCTCTGCCCCTTTAAAGCAGAACTACAGCAATGAAGGAAAATGGCTGGGTTGTTATGGAAACCTGGTGTTTGTGGAGACTAACTGCCTGCGAGCTACTAATGCTGATAAGGGTCATGTGACCAAGCTTCTATCGGCTAATGCATTTTTTGGGAATATCTCAGGAACGGTATATCCTGGCGAGCTGAGACCCTTTCTAAAACCTTCCCGGACACCTAATGTACCTGTGTGCCAAATTTTGTGATTGTAGCTGCAACGGTGTGGATTCCTTTAGTGGACATACATACATACATGCACTCAGCTTTATATATTAGAAGAGATTAACCAAGTACTTTGTAGTATGGGTGGACCACTGTACAACACAGTATAACTACTGGTGACCATAGACATTAGGGCGGATCTACAATTCTCAATTTTTCCTGAATGGTGGTAAAAAAAAAATTTAAAAAAATCATACTTACCTAATCCACTTGAGTGAAAAGAGCCAGCCGCCATCTTGACTGAAGATCCCTCTCAAAATCCCGTGACGGCCACGGGCTGGGTGAGATTTTGTGTTGAATCTACAATCAAGATGGCGGCCGCTGGCTCTTCGAAATCAAATGGATGAGGGTAAGGATAATTACATTTTTTTTTATTTTACTTTACTTACTGGAAATTAATTTTCAGCTGAGCATTGTCTATGGAATATGGATGACACACGGAGGGGAAAAAATGAAAACACATGGACTAAACACAGATCCTTCACAGACATATTCACAGATGAAACATGGATGGTTGTTTTAACGTCAAGCGGAGATGAAAATGTGAATGAGGTCCTACTGTGAGAGGGTAGAGGGCTCACAGAAATAAAAAATTTGATTACTGTATCGTTTTATTAAAAAATTAACTTTGTGACAAATCACTTTGTCACGAAGAGCATTTCTTTGTAAATAGCGAGTGCAATGACAGAGAAAGGCAATCGTGCCACCCCCATCGTTGAACCCCTCAGATGCCATGTTCATCATGTGGGATCTTCAAGCGGCGGCCTCTTTGTGCTCAAATGGATAAGGTAAATATGATTTTTTTTTTCTTTTTAGCACCATTTCAGGGAAAATTGATTAGTTACCACAAAGCATGTGGAAATTCGGCTTCACGGCGAATTTATTTTTTTCTGAAATTTGGACCGAAGTTCAAGCTCAACACTAATGTTAGTTGCAGCCATCAACCACAAACAGATTGTCATTAATTCACAGCATTTTATTGTTCCCTTATTCTCCAAATCCAGATGTCAGCCAGGTACATAATGATCTGATGCTCTCAGCATTAATTAACGTAGGAGCATCAGGCACTCATGCACCTGGCAAGCGGCCGCAGGTCCCTCCTGAATTCAATGGTATTGCCATCCTCAGGACAATGATACAGTTTTATACTATGGTGTGGATGGCAGTATTTTGTGCTGCACTGTGGTACTGGGTTCTGCTGGGGCAGTATTTTGTTCTGCACTATGGGATCACTGGCCCTGTCTACTTCTCTAGTCCCTGCCTACATGTGTTGCTCTGCCTTTAGTCAATTTGGACCCGCCTACAACATGAGGCAACTTTTAGTTTTTTCCAGGTCCACATTAAGTTCCCAGTGCATCCCTGGTCACAGGAAATCTGGTCTGGACAACAGGATGGTCTTCTCAAAGAGGAGATCTTTTGGAGGGATTCTATTGTATATATTGAATACAACATATAACAGACTGATAAGGCAGCCTATGAACATGTGATGTTTTATTTTTGATAATATTTACATTAAAGGGGTTATGTGACTTCAACAAACAGCATTTATCGTGTAGAGAAAGTTCACCCTTCACGGAGGTTTTTTTTGTTTTGTTTTCGTTTTGCGCTCCCTGCCTTCATACAGCCATAACATTTTTATTTTTCTGTTCACATAGCTGTATAAAGGCTTGTTTTTTGCGGAACAAGTTGTACTTTCCAACGCCACCATTTAATATTGCATATGGTGTAGTGGGAAGCGGGAAAAAAATTCCAAACTGGGTGAAATTGCAAAAAAAAACGCAATTTCGCTACTGTTTTACGAGTTTTTTTTATTTACGGCGTTCAAAGTCCATTAAAACTGACCAGTTACTTTCATTCTACTGGTCAGTACGAATCCGGCGATACCTAATATGTATAGTTTTTCTTGTGTTTTGATAGTGATAAACTAATTATAAAGTTTGAATTTTTTTTTGTCATATCTTGAACCTTATAACTTTTTGGTACTTATGTGTATGGAGCTGTATGGGGGCTTATTTTTTGCGAGGCGATCTGAACTTTTTATTGATACCATTCTGATCGCTTTTTATTTAATTTTTTTTAGGAAAAAAAGCGACAAAAAATGTCGAATTGGCCATTTTGACGTTTTTTTCCGTTTCACTGTTTTCCGTACAGGAAAGAAATGTTCATATTTTTATAATATGGGCTTTTTTGCACGTGGCGATACCCATGATGTGTATTTTTTTTTTTACTACTTTTATTTTTATTTTGGGAAAAGGGGGGGTGATTTGAACTTTTATGTTTTTTTATTTTTTTTTTTTTAAAAACTAATTTTTTTACACTTTTTTATAGTTCACATAGTTCAATCGTCTGATTGCTTATATCATAGACTCCAATGCATTAGCATTGGGTCTATGAGGATTTTAATGCTTTCCTATGGAGCCCTATTACACAGAAGGGCTCCATAGGAAAGTCTATGCAGCAGCCTCCTGTCATTGACTATGACAGGGGCTGCAGCATGCATACTCGCTTCCGGTGTTTTAAGCCCTCGGATGCCGTGGTCAGGATTGACGGCAGCATTCGAAGGGTTAAATGTCCGCGATCGGCATTAATGACGGTCGCGGACATGAGCTGCGGGTGTCTGCTGTATAAATCAGCAGTTCACCAGCGCCATCTTTAAACACGCGCCCAGCGCTGTACTAGTACGGCGCTGGGCGCGAAGGGGTTAATACAATCCACTTACTGTTATTATCCATATTGTATTCTATGCTGTCTGGATTCATTTTCAAAAGGCTTTTTCCTATAAAGTACAAGCACAGCCACCACTGCTGGATTACAGGGTGGTCGTAACCCCCGGATACAAGCTGTGTATAATGTAATGGAAAAATTAATGAAGCCAGCAAAGGAAGCAATATGGGCAATCACAATACACTAGTAAGTGCCTTGTATTAACTTTCTTTAGATGATAAATACTATTTGCTGACGTGAGACAACCCCTTTAAGTTAGCACATTTTAAACCACTCTTTTGCCATCTATACATTGGCTAATTATCAAGATAATTATCAGGAATAAATATTTATATGAAACTTTTTTTCCCATTTATCAACCCATGCAAATACCAGTTCATCCCATGAAATTATTAATTCGGACACCAAAATCATAGTTTCTGGGCAGTGTTCTCCCACAAGCTTGTGATCTCTGACTGACTGAGCATGGCAGTGTTTGGGGAGGTCACTGACTGTCCCCTCTTGTAAATCCATATATATATATATATATATATGCTTGATGGAAGGTATTTTCCTCCCAGCATGTGCTGCTGGACTGATTGACAGCCAGGTGAGGTCAAGCACCGGACTGGATTGTAGGTGCCAGTCCGGGCTTTGCTGACACCAAACAGTGTTAAAAGCCAGCCAAACTGAAGCAGAGTGTGGAGAGAGAGGCTGGTGCCTGAATGAAGGCTGAAGACCTGTCTGGGAGGACAGAGGGGATTATATTTCTGTAAATGGACTCTTTATGCAGAACCTGCAGCATGGTGTGAATGAACACCAGGACTTTCAACTCAGGCGAAGTTGTTTTTTTATGTACTGTTATACCTGTGTGTGTGAATAAAACACTGCAGTTGGATTGAGAACTGTTTTTTGTGCCTCTGTTCTGCGTCTGCTTACCCTGCCTACCAGAGCGAATCCCCACAATTGGTGGCTTGGAGCGGGCATACGCAGCAAGGCCGACGAAAAACCAGAATTTTTTGTTTGTAATTTTTTCTGGGCACTTTTGTATGTCCTGGATTAAGCCTGCTAAGTTGCAACCAGTGTCAAGGGACAAGATGGAGACTGTAGTGAAAGCCCTTGTAGAGGCTAGCCAGCAACAGTGGGAGGCTAATCAGCGACAGCAAGAAACGAACGAGCTGCTGCTGCAACACGTGATGGCCTTACAGAAGAAAGGAGAATTTCCGGGGGTCCACGATGTCCAGAAAGCAGTCAGCATAGCGATCCCCAAAATGGCTCCAAAGGATGACGTCGAGACCTATCTGGCGATGTTCGAGAAAGTGGCCGAGCAGGAGGGTCTTCCCGAAGGCCAGTGGGCTGAGGTTATTGCTCCGTTCCTGACATCCGGGCCACAACAGGTTTACTTTACATAGTAACATAGTAACATAGTTTGTAAGGCCGAAAAAAGACATCTGTCCATCCAGTTCAGCCTATTTTCCTACAAGTTGATCCAGGGGAAGGCAAAAAAAAACCCCTGTGAGGTAGAAGCCAATTTTCCTCACTTTAGGGGAAAAAATTCCTTCCCGACTCCAGTCAGGCAATCAGAATAACTCCCTGGATAAACGACCCATCTCTAGTAACTATAACCTGTAATATTATTACACTCCAGAAATACATCCAGGCCCTTCTTCAACTCTCTTAGTGAACTTACCATCACCACCTCCTCAGGCAGAGAGTTCCATAGTCTCACTGCTCTTACCGTAAAGAATCCTCTTCTATGTTTATGTACAAACCTTCTTTCCTCCAGACGCAGAGGATGTCCCCTCATCACAGTCACAGTCACAGTCCTCGGGATAAATAGATGATGGGAGAGATCTCTGTACTGACCTCTGATATATTTATACATAGTTATTAGATCTCCCCTCAGTCGTCTTTTTTCTAAAGTGAATAACCCTAATTTTGATAATCTTTCTGGGTACTGTAGTCCACCCATTCCAGTTATTACTTTAGTTGCCCTCCTCTGAACCCTCTCCAGCTCTGCTATGTCTGCCTTGTTCACAGGAGCCCAGAACTGTACACAGTACTCCATATGTGGTCTGACTAGTGATTTGTAAAGTGGCAGGACTATGTTCTCATCACGGCATCTATGCCTCTTTTGATGCAACCCATTATCTTATTGGCCTTGGCAGCAGCTGTCTGACACTGGTTTCTGCAGCTTAGTTTGCTGTTCACTAAAATTCCTAGGTCCTTTTCCATGTCAGAGTTACCCAATGCTTTACCATTTAGTATGTACTGGTGACTTGCATTATTCCTTCCCATATGCATAACCTTACATTTGTCAGTGTTAAACCTCATCTGCCACTTTTCTGCCCAAGCCTCCAGTCTATCCAGATCCTGCTGTAGCAGTGCACTGTCCTCCTCTGTGTTAATTACTTTACACAGTTTAGTGCCATCTGCAAAA
>ONZH01028258.1:0-35867 GCA_900303285.1 Rhinella marina
GTCTCACTTTACAGAGAGTTATATTGTGTTTGGAGTGTATTGTTGAGAGGCTGTGATAGTGGCGTAATAGGCGACTGGGCGCGTTATATGCACCCAGACATGCTTCCCCTGCTGTCCCAGTTGCATTCCAGCAGTGTTGGCATCCTTTTCTGAGGTTCCAGGGTGACTTGGTGACCTCCAAGTGGTCGAATTGAGTTTCCAAGTGGCGAGCATTTTTCCCCATAGACTTTAATGGGATTCGATATTTGGTCGAATAGTCGAATTTCGCGGTCTATTCGAATCGAATTTCGAACTTTCGAATATTTCACTACTCGCTCATCTCTACTAATAACAGGAAAAACAAAAAAAATATTTTACAAAAGGGTCAACTACAGACACTCCTAAACAATTTTTTATAAGGGTCAACTTCGGACACTCCAAAACAAATTTTTGGGAGGCTCACCTACAGACATTTGACTGCTACCTCAATCTAAGGCTACTTTCACACTGGCGGCAGGCCTGATCCGGCAGGTGAAGGGTGCTGCCGGATCAGGCCTGCCGCAGTGACATGTATGGAGCCGGAACCGCGCTCCGGCCCCACACATGTCACACAGTACATACATACACATAAACATAAACATACACACACATATAGACAAACAAACACACATACATACTTACATGCTCCCCGGCAGGTCTTCGGAGCGTCAGAGGGACAGGACGGCTCACACAGGTCACGATTCCCCACAGAGCCTCTGCTGGGCGCCTGGTGGAATCGTCATCAGATGACGATTCCACAAGGCGCCCAGCAGAGGGCGCTGTGGGGAATCGTGACCTATGTGAGCCGTCCTGTCCCTCTGACGCTCCGAAGACCTGCCGGGAGCATGTAAGTATGTATGTGTGTTTGTATGTCTATATGTGTGTGTATGTTTATGTGTATGTCTGTGTCTGTATGTGTCTATGTGTAGCCGGATCCGTAATGGACTCCATTGAAAGTCAATGGAGGGCGGATCCGGTTACCATTATGGTCACACCAGACGGATCCACCCCCATTGACTTGCATTGGGGGTCATTCCGGATCCGTCTTGGTGCGGATGCCTGGACCGGAGAGCAAACCACAGCATGCTGCGGTTTGCTCTCCGGTCTGAAGACGGAACGGAATGCTTTCAGGAGCATTCCGTTGTCTTCAGTTCAGTTTTGTCCCCATTGACAATGAATGGGGACAAAACTGAAGCGTTTTATTCCGGTATTGAGCCCCTATGACGGAACTCAATACCGGAATTTTAAAACGCAAGTGTGAAAGTAGCCTAACTTGGTCACTTGTTGGTGTCACTACGCTGTCACCATGCTGTGTCAGGCTTATGCCTGCGTCGTGGGGCGGGGGATAGCACAGCAGTACCAGCATGAGCAGTGGTGTCACCTACAGGCGGTGATGGACCTTCGTTGCACCTAGTTGGGTGCTTCCCTAACATGTGATGGGCATGTGCCTCGTCTTTCTTGGTCTGGGTGAGCACAATTGCCATGAGGGTAACCACCAGGCTGTTGCAGGAGAATTTGGGGTAATGGTGGGATTAGGCAGCCTCAGAGGCATCCATGCATGCTGCCCCTGCTGTTTCCTGTCCATTTCCGTGGTGTTTCCATCATTTTCTGAGGTTTCCAGGTTTTCACCCAGCCTTCCCTAGGCAGAGCATTGGTCCCCTGCAAAAATGCTCGAGTCTCCCATTGACTTCAATGGGGTTCGTTACTTGAAACGAGCACCCGCGCATCGGGAAAAGTTCAACTCGAATAACGAGCACCCAAGCATTTTAGTGCTCGCTCATCTCTAAAGCTGGGCTGTTAATGTAGCTTAATTGGCAGCCAGTTGAAGAGCTCATCTAAATATGGACTGAGCTCCTCCAACAGTGCTCCTAGTCTAAGAAAGATACAGGCTGTTCCAAGACCTGTGGGAGTTGCAGCAGGACCTCTGGCCAGATGTATGGTATAAATTTTTACTTGTGTTCTGGGATGTTGATGATAGACCCAGGTCCTGTTAGTGAGGGACAAACTACTGTGTAGTTAGTGGCTAGATGGCCTAGGATTTGTTTTGTTTGAAATGTACACTGATTGCTATGGAGAGAAACTGTCCTGATGTGACAAGAGATAATAAAACTGGTTGTGGCCAGTTTTTACCCAAAAATACAGTGTTGGAGTGGCTTCTTAAGGTGTGCCAACTGTCTATACTCAGACGACAACGATCTCAGAGACCCCAAGTTGCCACAGTAGTAATAAGTCAAGCAACTGGACTTGTATGTTTTTTCTTCAAGACATTTCGCTAGTCATCCTACTAGCTCTCTCAATTACAAAGTCAGTCACATAACTAGTGAAACATCTTCAAGAAAAAAATTTACAAGTTCAGTTGCTCTGACTAATTACTACCAATACACCATGACCTGGATGAATTACAGCCATCACAGACATACTGGGTTACAAATGAGTGAACCATTAAAGATTAGTCGGTTCGGGCCAAACCAAAGTTGCTCCATTTATACTGAAAGTTGGTTTTTAACCCCCCTCTGTCCTCCTAGGACTCAAAATTTTGAGGAAAACGTATCTCTTTTCATTTTTTTATGAATTATTTTGCCTCCCACCTCCCCAAGTTCTGGAACACAATGATAGCAATAGTAAATTATATCTGAGTGACACTGACATGCATAGCTATGGGTATATGCACATTTGACGGCGTTAATATACAGCGTGTTTAAAAACACACCGTGTCGGCACATGTGTTATGCTTTTATATTCCAAAGCTTCCAAAAATTGTCCCTTATTGGGGGCAGATGAAGTTAAAACACCCACTGTGTTATAGGATAAAAAAAGTGTCCAAAAATTATGCATTGATGGCGTCTGAATGCCTGCCCATAAAACATGCATAATTGTTGATTGTCAGAAGAAAAAATAGCTAATTTTGAACAAGCATTAAAAAAAAATTTTCAATTTTAATTGGGAGCAGCAGCAGTGAAGTGTGGATTTGGAAAGGGTACAATATGGAAATAGTGGCATGTGGCCACAATAGTTGTAGCAGCAGGAGCAGCATGAGGGAGGAAGGAGAACTTGATGGTGGGATGCAGGCGACAGAAGCAGCTTTACAAAAGGTGATGGTAGGCAGGTCGAATTAGTGGCATGATGGTGGCAGCAGCTGTACAGAACGTAATGGTAGGCAGGTCACATTAGTGGTGTGATGGAGGTGGCAGCAGCAGCCGTACAGAATGTGATGGTAGGCAGGTGTGAAAATCCTCCCCAATCCAGGCTTTGTTCATTTTGACAAAAGTGATGTTTTGGACACTGGCAGAGGACAATTTAGTCCATTTGGGTGTCACCATGACCCACTCCCCTCCCCTTCCCTGACCTGGCACATGGAAAAACTGCTCCATCACGTTGAGGAGACTGATATGGCCAGGGGCGGATTGGGAATTAAAAGTGGCCCTGGAAAAAAAAAATTAAAAGTGGCCCTATGTTGTGGGCGAGCCCAGATTGAGAGAACGTGGGGCCAAAATGGGTAGGCAGGGCCAGAAATACCATAGAGGGAGCAGTATATCATGCTGCAATTTTTTATTTGGCTCAGTGCAGCACAATATACTGCTCCAGAGGAACCATAAACCTCTCTAGAAGCTGCTCCTCTGTGGTACCCAGTTCCAACTGCTATGTCCTGTCCCCCTCCCCCACTTTTCTCTAAGATATGGAGAAAGGGGATGAAGAGTTAAAACACAGGCAACAACAGAGAGCCAGCCCTACCATCAGTATTCTGATGGTCTTTCAGCGTTACCATACATACAGGGGAGTGCAGCGTCACTTACCTCTCACATCCAATGACGTCTCCTCTGATCTTCTCTTTCCTCATCTTCTCCATTAAGACCAGACAACACATGATGACATCCTCTAGTCGTGTTCCATCTCGGCAGAGTTTCACACACAGACATCTTAGAGTCCTTAAATTTCCATCATCCTCCCCACCATGATGCCCCAACATTGTCATCCTGCTGCTACCCCAATATACTGTAAAAATAATAATGCTCCCTATAGTGTCCCCAGTGACAATAATGCCTGCCCCCATCAACAACAAACTGCCTATAATTCTCCCAGTAATAATAATGCCCCTAGTAATAATAATAACCCCAGTAATGTCCCCCTGCTCCCAGTAATGTCCCTATAGTGCCCCCAGTAATGCCCCCTGCCCCCAGTAATGCCCCCTGCCCACAGTAATGTCCCTATAGAGATGCCAGTATTGCCTTCCCTGCCCCCAGTAATGTCCTTATAATGGTCAGAGTAATGCCCCCCTTTCCCCAGTAATGTCACTAAAGAGCTCCCAGTAATGCCCCCCTGCCCCAATAATGTCCCTATAAGGGCCACAACAATACCCCCCAGGCCCCAGTAATGTCCTTATAATGGTCACAGTAATGCCCCCCTTTCCCCTGTAATGTCACTATAGAGCCCCAGTAATGCCCCCCTGCCCCCAGTAATGTCCCTATAATGGTCACAATAATGCTCCCCCTCCCACTAGTAATGTAACTATAGACGCGCCCAGTAATGCCCTCCCCTGCCCCCATTAATGTCCCTATAGCGGCAACACGAATAACCCCCCTGCCCCCAGTAATATCGTTATAATGGTCACGGTAATGCACCCCCATCCCCAGTAATGTCACTATAGAGCCCCCAGTATACAGTGGTCACTTTAATGCCCCCCCCCCCACCTCCTCATTGTCAAATGGCTTGTAAAAAACTTACCTGAGTGTGCAGACCTGCAGCAGCCTCTTCTGGCCTCTGTCCTGGAGCAGGAGGGGTAGGGATGATGACACAGCGTCAGTCGCGCTGACGCTGGGAGTGGGAGGAGCCAAAGGTCCTTTGACATATGGAGAGCAAAGTAGTGATCTCTCCTGCTGTCCAGTGTCAAAGGACTTGGCAGCAGGAGGTACAGGGGCGGGACGGCACATCATCAGAGGGAAGGGCAGGCACAATGATTAGCAGGGCGGGCGGCGGACGTCACTCTCAGGACAATACACATACAATCCACACTACAATACACATTGCGGCGGCCAACAGCCCTGCTGCTGTCTCATTATCATGACAATGGTATGATAATGAGACCGCTGCAGGGCTGACTGCAGTCTGTAATGTGTATTGTAGTGTGGATTGTAATGTGTATTATCGTAAGAGCAACGGCCGCTGCCCGCACTGCTGTAATCTATTACCACGACGCAAACGTCATGCCGGCCCACAGCATGCTTCAAGCCATCGGCCCACCTGGTGGGGTACATTGCCAGTCCGCCCCTGGATATGGCTGCTGCTGCGGCTTCTACTACTTGTGGTGGCGTGAGGGGTGTTACTCTGTGGGAGGACAGAGAGGCGCCTCCCTTTCATGCTGGCAGCAGGTGTCTGCTCACCGAAAGCTGCGTTAAACTGTGTACACAGTGTTTCCTGGTAATAATGTAATTTGGCCTCCCTTTCAGTGAGACGAAAAGTTCCCCTATTTTGCCTTGATAGCGAGGGTCTAAAAGCATGGCAATCCAGTAAACAGACTGCTTGATGTCACTGAACTGCCTGTCACTACATAAGCAAGAGAGTCTCCACCCCCTACTAAGACGATTTGGTGTCATGGCTGGTGTCAATATCATCATCATCATGTTCTTTCTCCTCCAACTCCGACTCCTCTTTATCCTACTCAAGTGGAAGCAACTCCTCCTCCACACCCATGGAAGTTTCTCATTGTGGGTCCCCAACAGCTATAGGGCCACCTGCATGAGCGTCTGTCTCTTCAAAAATACATATGAGGGGGATGAGGGACAACTGCAGCATGAATGGCATGAGCTGCCACTGCCCGACCTCGAAACAAAACATGCTCCCTGCTGAGGCGTTCTGGTACATGACCAAATCGTTCACGGCTTTCTGCAGCTCGTACAGACACTTGAGCATGTGCAATGTTGAATTCCAGCGAGTTGGAACGAAAAGGGCAACAGAAGAGCGAATGACGCTCATAGGGTAGTATGTATAAATAAACTGTAGTTATTTCAGGATGATTACGCTCACCTTGTGTGGTTGTGCAATCGGAACGTCGCAGATTAAGCAATGTAGCTGCATACCATTCTGACATTGCAAGTCCAGGAGAGCATTCCTTACCCCATCAGAATGGCTGAAAAGAGGGACAGTCTCCTGGACATCGCCAGCACACAGGGCTCCAGATGGCGACCAAAATGGTCGCCAATGCAACTTAGATTTTGCAAATGGCGACAAGGTGCCATTTGCGCCTAGAGCCTACCGGCATTTACTGATACTAGGCTGTGCTACTGCACAGCCTAGTATCGGAGAACATGGTGCATGCTGCTCTCAGCGCGCTCCATGTTCCCTCAGGAGCACAGGGGAGAAGGAAGCAGTCTCTCCCTCCCCCCTGTGCTGCTGCTGCCGCTGCCACCAATAGGAGAGGAGAGGGGAGGGGGAGGGCGCACTACGCCACCAATGAGAGGAGAGCGGTGGAGGAGGGGAGGGCGCACTGATGATGAGAACTATGTTTAATACAAATACAGGAGGCGGGTGCTGGCGCAGAATCACATAGCCGGCACCCGACCTGTATGATAGGAAGCTGCAATCAGCGCTAGTTAACCCCTCAGGTGCGGCGTAAGGCAGCTCCCTATCATACAGGTCGGGTGCCGGCTATGTGATTCTGTATTTGTATTAAACATAGTTTCATCATTGGTGACGCAAATTGCGGAACACACGCCAGGCGGCATCCGTTGTATTGCGGATCCACATTTTTGCAGATCTGCAATACTATGGCTGTCTGAACAGCCCCTTAATCACCCCATTTTCCAATTTTACATATAAAATATTTTAACAATAAATAAGCATTTTACATATTGCCATGTCCCAAAAGTCCAAACTATTAATATATTAAAAAATATCTCCTATGCGGTGAACACGTAACAGAAAAAATAAATAAATAAAAACTGCACAATTCACCATTTTTTAGTCACTTTGTCCCCCCCAAAAATAGGATAGGACTGTTCTATTATGGGCCAGACGTTCCATCTTCTCCTCCAAGTCTTTTTTTAATTATAATTATATGTATTTAAATTTGGCGACTAAAAATTTAATTTGGCTCCTAAATTTTTCAGTTCAGGAGCCAATGGCTCCTAGGTATTTTTTTTAGTCTGGAGCACTGGCACATTGTGCAAGCCAGTGCGTTTTTTTTAAAGACCATGCAGAGAGCATGTGTTATTTCCCACAGGTTCAGCGCGTCCAGTCTCTTGGCTATCTGCCGTAGGGTGTGGTGGGGTTTTCTTGTCACTTCTTAGGAAAAAGGAAGGCCCCCCGCTAGGAAGGAGCAGTGAAGATTTCTTTGGGGCTGCAAGGAGGAAGAGCAGGAGGAACGCTGTGACCCCTGGCTCCACGGCACGGTGTCAGACTCTGAGGTCACCTCCTTGTCATCCAGCTGCAACTAAGAGGAGGAGTAAGCCATCCAATTCACAATCTCATCCTCTTTATCCTTATAGGGGTTGTGTCACTTCAGTAAGTGGCATTTAAGATGTAGAGATAGTTAATACAAGGCACTTACTAATATATTGTTATTATCCATTGTTACAGACCACCCTGCAATCCATCAGTGGTGGTCGTGCTTGCACAATATAGAAAAAAGCACTAGCCTATGTGCACTTCCATGGTCCCGGCCACCAGAGAGGCTGAAGCTTTTTATGTAGTGTGCATGCACGACCACCACTGATGGATTGCAGGGTGGTCTGTAACCATGGAAACAATTAGTGTATAATGTGATGGAAACATGAATCCAGCCAGCAAAGGAAGTAATATGGATAATAACAATACATAAGCAAGGGACTTGTATTAACTATCTCTACATGATAAATGCAACTTACTGAAGTGAGACAACCCCTTTAACTATAATCTTGTGTCTTTCCGAAGCCAGCAGGGACAACTGCTGCCTTCTACTACTACTACTTTTGGCCGGATAGTTGGTGCTCTGGGTCTTTCATTTGAAACCCTTCCATAGTCTAGATATTTTTGGGCCTTTCAGATAATGTTGTGCACTACCTTGTGTATTGGTGTAGTAATCACATATATATGCTGCTAGTTTAAATGTAATCCCCTCAAATAAATTACTTAAAAACATGTGAAGAATGAAATAAATGGAAATGGATTTAGGCCTAAATTTGTTATCATTCGCAGTTGAGGGCACAACTACTGGGAGGGTACATAATGTGGGCAAAACTGCAGTGAGGGGGCACAATGTTGGCATTCTGCTGTAAAGGAGGCACACTGTGGGCATTAGTACTGTGAAGAAGACACAATATGGGCATTACTACTGTGAGGGACACAATGTGGACATTACTACTGTGAGGGGGAACAATGTGGGCATTAGTACTGCGTGGTAGCACTAAGGGAAAATGTCCTAGACTGCTATTCTACACACATAATTCTTCTTCTTCTTCTTTGGAATACTAGTCTTTCCCTTCACTCTCCTTGGCAATAGAATACAAGCTTGATTGATTTCTGACTGTCCCTGATTGATTTTTTTCACTCTCCTTGACTCCCTAAGATCGTTTCTCTGACAGACATTGTCATTTACAGCCTAGTACAGAATGACGTTCTGCTCATTCTGCTAGGGCACCTTCCTACCTGCTGCAGTACTAATTGGCTCACCCAGGCTGTCTGTCAGCCTGAGAGCCAATCAGGGCAGGCCTTCCCCCCCAATTCCTCTCAGGGTCATGTGAGACCTTTCTTCTTCCTGCCTAGTGCTTTTTTCCCACCAACATGTGCACTGAAATGGCTCTACACGCCGTTTTAGTAGATTAGACTGACACAAACCTGAAAATAATCAGGTTCATCTGCCGTCCGAAACATAGCAAAGTTCAGACCAAACCCAGTTTGGTCTGAACTGGTTCACTCATCCTTATACTGGGTCCCACTGGTATCTGCCAGTTCTGAGCTAATGGCAATGCTGAACATCCTTTGATTTTGAATAGAAGGGAGCATGGTGTGTCTTTTATCTGCTGGATTACATTTTCAGCAAATGAAATTGTGGATTCCACATTATAGACTCCACTGGAATGAAGTATCATATTCTGCTGCGCAGGCGTTGCCGCCATCATGCCACTAATCTTTTCAAGAGTTAACAACTACATCAATGATGACGTCATGTAAGCAAAGTCTGTGGGGGAGGACTCGATGTCACAGTGCTGGAGAATTAAATTGGTATGTATAGTTTATTTTCTATTTCAGCATGATTCCTGGCTTTGGGCTGATTTTTTATTAACTTGGACAATTACGTTAATCTCTTAATATTATAAAAATGAGTTTCTGTCTGTCTGTCTGTTCTCTATGCGCGACCAAACTACTGGACCAATTTTCCCCAAATTCGGCACACAGGTACATCAGGTGCCCGGGAAGGTTTTAGACCAGGTCTCATCTCTCTAGGACATAACGTTCCCGAGATATTCCCAAAATATGACCTGCATTAGCCAATATTAGCCTGACAGCATTGGTTTTAAACCCCAACTGCCATCTCTGCACAGACACACACAGGGAGGGCAGGTTTCCATAACAACACAGCCAGGTAATTAGCAGCCAGCTGAAGATCTCAGGTAACAATCCAGTCATTTCTATTCAATGCTTTAAAGGGGCAGAGCGCTGTGGATGATACTGTTAAAGGGGTATTCCGGTTACCATAAATATAACTTATGTTTTAGACTAATTTTAGACTATGACCGTTCAGTAGTAAATCTTCCACTGCTACCCATTGCGTGTCCTCATAAATAACCATGGCACCGACCTGTGATTCACACCACTCTGAAAAGAAGGACTTACAACACCTGCTCCAGGTTTCACTAAGCCACACTCCGACTCTGTCAGGCCACGCCCCCTTCCCCCTCCGCAGCCAATTGGGATTGAAAAAATGAAGGTAGAAATAAACTTCTGTCAGCTGCAGGGGTGGGAGGGTGAGTTTCTCTCTGCAACAACACACAGAAACATTAGATGAAATAGACTAATATTAGACTACTACCGTTCAGTAGTAATAAAAGATGTTTTCTTCCACTAAAAGGACTTAAAAGCAACCCCCCCCCAAGGTTCTGCTAAACCACGCCCCCGGTCAGGCCACGCCCTCTCCCACTCCGCAGCCAATGGGGATTGAAAAAATGAAGGTAAAAATCAACTTCTGTCAGCTACAGAAATGGGTGGGAAGGAGACTTTCTCTCTGCAATGACACACACAAACATTAAATGAAATAGATTAACCCCTTCGCGCCCAGCGGGCGTAATGCGGGCACATGGCGCCCGCTCGCAAGTGCGGCGGGTGTCATGGCCGGCAAGTCTCTGCTGTTTCTAACAGCAGAGACTTGCCGCTACTTACCGCCATCGGCGGCGTCTTCCTGGGAGTTTAGATGCCGTGATCACACGTGATCACGGCATCTAGTTGCGTCTCAAGCCGGAAGCATTCGCTTCCGGGTGGTGTACAGACACCCCTTGTGGCCAATCGGGGTGTCTGTACACCATATGAAAACTGTAATCCTCGCTGGTGAGGATTACAGTTTTCAAAGTGCAATTCTTATTCTGGCCACTAGATGGCAGGCCAGGATAAGAAATGAGCAATTCTTGGATTTCTGAGTCTATAAAATCCATGATTGCTCATAAAGAAAAAAAAAAGCCACAATATATAAGCCCATATTTGAGCTTTCAAATAGTAAAAAAAAATTAAAAAAAAATGTTAAAAAATATATAAAAAATAAAAAAAGATATAAAAGTTCAAATCACCCCCCTTTCCGTATAATTAAAAAATAAATACCTAAATAACAATAAATATAGACATCATGGGTATCACCGTGACCGAAAACGCCCGTACTTTTAAAATATAAAAAAAAATTCCAATACGGCGAATTGTGTGGCGGAAAAAAACGTCCAAATGGCGATTTGCCGTTTTTTGTCGCTTTTTTTTTCTAAAAAAAATTAAATAAAAAGTGATCAAAAAGTCATACACACCCCAGAATGGTATCAATAAAAACTTCAGATCATCCCGCAAAAAATGAGCCCCCATACAGCTCTGTACACATAAAAACCAAAAAGTTATAGGGGTCAAGATTTGACAAGGAAAAAAAAAAAAAGGGCAACTTTCTAATTATTTTATCACTATGAAAACGCAGGAAAAACTATACATATTAGGTATTGCCGGATTCGTACTGACCAGTAGAATGAAAGTAATGGATCAGTTTTAATGCACATCGAACGCTGTAAATAAGAAACCCGTAGAACTGTAGCGGAATAGCGTTTTCTTTGCAATTTCACCCGGTTTGGAATTTTTTTCCCGCTTCCCACTACACCGTATGCAATATTAAATGGTGGCATTGGAAAGCACAACTTGTCCCGCAAAAAACAAGCCCTCATACAGCTATGTGAACAGAAAAATAAAAGAGTTATGGCTGTTTGAAGGCAGGGAGCGCAAAACGAAAATGCATAACCGAAAAAACCTCCGGGCGCGAAAGGGTTAAATATACCCGTGCGAAGCAATGTTTTCTTCCACTGCTACCCACTGTGTTTCCTCAAATTACCATGGCATTGACCTATAATTCAGGCCACCCTGAATAGAAGGACCTAAAAGTACACCTTCCCCCCAAGGTCCCGGTAAACCACGCCCCCGACCCGGTCAGGTCATGCCCCCTCCCACTCCGCAGCCAATGGGGATTGAAAAAATGAAGGTAAAAATCAACTTCTGTCAGCTGCATTGACTTTCTCTTTGCAACGACACACAGAAACATTAAATGAAATAGACCCAGGCGAAGCCGGGTCTTTCTGCTAGTATTTGATAAAAATAGACATCTCCTTGTTTACATTTGAAAACAGGACACAAAAATTTTACTGAAATAAATTAGGATTTACAATAGTCAATTACTATTCAATGCAATTTGTATCTATATAACATATATGTACAATATACAAGATTCAACTCACAAATTTTAGGATTTACATTTGAATTAAAAAAAATATAAAAATTAAAAGAACATGTGTGTCATCAAATATTCTTTTCTTTAACATATGACTAGTATTATAACTAAATGTCGATGTAATTATGCAGAGACTGACTCCTTTGGCTTACAGTATTTTAGCATTAGTAAAAACATTACTAGGGTTTAAGTATACAGTACTTGCTCATGTGATCATACCGAGTAAATGAGCTGTGCATAATTGCTACATCAAAGCCTCTGGACCTTCAAGGAGAAAGAATTATAATTAATCCATACAAATAGGACTAAATGCAATAATATGTTAAACTACACAAGTTCTGCACTCAAATACCATTCTTACAATGAGACTGCCAGTACTTAAAGGGGTTATCCAGCAGGTAAAATTTTAAAAAAAGGGTAAGAATAGCATAAAAAATAATACCTCAATGATTCCCCACTACTCCCATTTAAATGCTTCCCTGGTCCCTGCTGGTCTCTAATTTCTGGTCCTTCTTAAAGTACAGGAAGTGACTACTCAGCCACTCATTGAACACAGCAGTAGCCCACCCCAGCCGGAGGTTGGCTAAATGCTCATTTCCTGTGTATCAAGAAGGACTTGCAAGTAGAGACCACAGGGACCTGGGATGCATCAAACAGGATCGGTGAGGGGTTAATGAGGTGAGTATCACTTCTTTTGCTTTTCTATTACATTACAGTCTAAAACAGTACCTTGAGTTGCATGCAATTTTGAGCACTGCAGCTGTCACTTGTGGATAAAATCACTTTGTAGTACAACAAAAAGTCTTCATGAAGCCCTACCCTTAAAGTACATTAGAACGAAAATAGAGACCATTCTTTAATTGGCCTGGATGTCCTATTCAGTAATGTGTTCCTTTTAAAGGGGGTTTCCAGCAGGTAACATTTATTTTATAAACGGTCAGAATGGCATGAACAAAAACAAAAGAAGTGATATGCACCTCATTGATTCCCCCATTCATCCTATTCCAATGCTTCCTAGGTCCCTGTTTTTTGTTTTTTTTACTTCCTGGTGCTTCCTGACACACAGATAATTAGCACTAATAAGCTATTTAAAAGAAATGGTGAGAGATGTGCAGTACTCCAGAAAGACTATTGCAAAGTGTTAATTACTACTATAAGAGTTAATGCAATTTTATTAAGTTTTATTAAGTTAAGTTAAGAGTTAAGTTATTATGTATATGCACTTAATAGAAGTGTATGGACAATCAAACGGTTAACAAATTGGCAAACTACTTAGGTTACCAGGAGAAGGACTGAGTCCACCCCCTGGTTAGTTAGTCAGTCTAGGCTGAGCAGAGAAAGAGAGAAGATATGTGTGAAAACGTCTGCTACCAAAGAAGCATCTATACTATCAGAGTAAACCTGAGAGAAGGAGATAAGAGGGTCCAGAAACTTATCCAAGCCAAGTATTGGGCACCAGGGGAGCACCCAGGAATTTTTTCTAGGGGGGGTCCGACAAGCAAAAAATGCGGGGTGCATAGCGAGCTGCGCCATGTTTTGCCCCGCCCATTTACTGAAGCACCCTTTACATGTGTAAATGTGGCACGCTGCTCAAAGAAATTATATAATACGCCACTCCCAACAAACTGTACAGCTGAAATTATATTGTTGAGGCCCTGCTCTACACATCATACAGAGAGGGGAGGGCCTGTCCTGGCTGCACTGCCTGCTTCACATTATACAATAAACAAGAGCAGGCTACATCCAGGAAGATCCTCCCCTCTCCTCAGATCCTGCTCAAGGCCTGTGGTTCCCCCCACCATCCGCCACCTGCCCGTGACCTGCTGCCCCCCTTGGCTGTCCTCACCCAGCTCTGAATCCTCCTTCTGCAAATGGCAGGGGGAGGAGCCGGAGCATCTCCTCTCCTACATAGCACCACATACCTCTTACATCCAGTGATGTCACCTTTGTTGTAGACATTCTCTTTCCTCATCTTCTCCATTCAGACCACACCGCAATGATATTTTTAGCCATCTCCCGTCTCTGCAGAGATTGACAAACAGGCATTAGTTTCCCACATTTCCATCATGTTTACATCTTCTGAACACCCTTTCCTGCCACCCCCAATGCTGTGCTCCCGAATACTATACTGTAGAAGCAGTCCCCCTGAAAATACCAGTACCACACAGATCGTGCCCCCTTCAACAATTATTGGCACACAGTGCTCTAAAAAATAACTGCGTCCAGACACTAATAGTATAAAGATAATCCCCCAAAAATAATTGTGCTAAACTGATACTGTGCCAGGGTGCCCCCAAAGTAACAGTACTCCCCAAAATCCCACCAATAGAAATAATTCTCTGTCAGAGCACACTTAGTAATAATGCCCCCATAGTGCCCATACTAGTAATCATGTTCCCCATAGCCCCCCAGTAGTAGTAAAGCTCACCATAATACCCCCTACTAGTAATAATTCTCCTTATAATATGACAGAACATGAAATACCCCCGCTTAGTGCCTGCAGTTGAGCTAATGTCCCCATAATGTATTCCAGTATAAAATACCCCTATATAGTGCCCCAGTAAATGCCCCCATAGTGTCCCCCATAATATGCCAGTAAAAATGCCCCTTCTTGCTGCCCCCAGCAGATGCCCCTATAGTGCCCCTCTCCCCCATAATGTGCCAGTAAAAATTGCCCCCTTAGTGCCAGATGCCATAGTGCCCCCTATAATGTGCCAGTAAAAAAAGCCCCTTTAGAGTCACCAGATGCCCCCCATAGTGCTCCACTCCCCCATAGTGCCCCAAAATAATACCCCTATAGTGTCACCAGATTCCCCATAGTGCTGCTGTCCCCCATAGTGCCTCCCATAATGTGCCAGTAAAAAAATGCCCCCTTAGTGCCAGAAACCATAGTGCCCCCTATAATGTGCCAGTAAAAAAATGCGTCTTTAGAGCCACCGGATGCCCCATAGTGCTCCACTCCCCCATAGTGCTCCCAAATAATGCCCCTATAGTGCCACCAGATGGCCCATAGTGCCGCTCTCCCCTATAGTGTCTCCCATATGCCTGTAAAAAATGCCCCCTTATTGCCACCAGATGCCATAGTGCCCCCCATAATGTGCCAATAAAAAAGGCCTCTTTAGAGCCCCCAGATGCCCCCATAGTGCTCCACTCCCCCATAGTGCCCCCAAATAATGCCCCTATAGTGCCACCAGATGCCCCATAGTGCCGTTCTCCCCTATAGTGCCCCCCATAATGTGCCAATAAAAAAAGGCCCCTTTAGAGCCCCCAGATGCCCCCACAGTGCTCCTCTCCCCCATGGTGCCCCCCCCCCTTAATGTGCCAGTAAGAAATGCCTGAGCTGGCCTCTGATAGGCCGCAGGTATTAGTGTCTGCAGCCTATCAGAAGAATAGGGAAGGGAGACGCCTCTCTCTCCTCTGCCGCAGCACAGGCATCTGTATTGGTGTCCTGAGGACGGTGATACAGATGAATATAGAGATGAGCGCTTCCACAATGGAAGCGCTCATCTCCTACTGCCCCCACACGCCGCCTGCAATTAGATCCAGGGCCGCACCGCCCTGTGGCGATCGACGGTGCGGCCTTGAGGAATTAAAAAAAAAAAAAAAGTCAATGGTTCCAAGGGGCACATCTATGGCAGAAAAACTTTGGTGCTGTGGAGGGGAATATTGTAAAAGAACCCTACCACACTTTTAGACACATTGCCCACCCGTATCTTAGTTCTGCACCCCTCAGCTTGGGAACTGCAGAAGTAGTTAAAAAGGAAACTAAATGCATGCCAGTGGTTCTGTTGAGAGACTAAAAAGTGTCTTTAGAGAGAGAGGGAGGACTACAATTTTTGTTGTCCATACACTGCTATTTGGAGAGGATTACACTTTGACATACTGTATCTTGGAACTGTGCAATTTTGCTGCCATGTATACTACTATTCCCATTGTCACTACAGTAAAGAAAACCTTTATTTATTTCAACCTGCTGTCTAGTTATTGGCTCCAGCATATATCAGCTGGCCCTCTACACAGACCCTCCTGCTTTTTACCCTACCAAACCTTCTACCATCAAGGGCATCCCAATTACCACAAGGCAGGAGCTTCAAAATCAGGCTGTGTCTTGAAGGGAAGAAAGGGTGTGCCCTCCAATCACTGCATGGCCCTAGTGAGTGGAGACTGCCACCGTGATCATGACTAAAACTCCTATCCTCCATGCATTTCCCGAAAGTCCACTGCAACTAGAACCTGACATCACAAACAGGATCCTATCCTCTGTGTCCTACCAATTGACCAAACTGTGTTCTGTGCTTAGACCCCCTAAAAGACTTTATTGTGCTACCAGAGTGTATTTTGTGGGACTGACAGTCACACTGTACTGTGAAATGTTATCTCCGGTATAGTCCCACATCCCGCTTGTTGTTATTGAACTGAGACACATATTAGTCCACGCACCACCACACAAGAAATCAAGCTCTGAAATTGTGCTGCTTTACCACCATCAAGAGCACGAATCTCACTGAGTACACCATGCAAGGAGCCAAATAAGAATGTCCCACCTACCCAGTGGAAACTATTGCCCATCATGTAGAACCAAAGTGGCTGATTACTGTTCCCAGGGGGACAGAAAACCTAGCCGTACCCTGTCAGAAGTACTAGAGTGCTGCCATCTTGGATAAGGCGCGTGGAACCATTATCCAGCACTGCACTGTTAAAACATTTGGAAAAAAAACTCTCAATACCCAATTGTGAGTACCAATGTGATCAGTCACTCTTTACAGACAACCTGGGACTACTACTGTGCTTTTCTGTACGCTAAAATCATCTCTACCATAACATAGCTACACATCTTAAAGGGGAGAGACACATATCAAAGTAGGGTCCAAAACACACAAAAATAACCGCAGGTGCAATCCCAAGATAGCAAACACTGATAAACCAAAAATTGGCACAATGCTTCCAGAATTCATTAAGAAAACGCATCTTTATTGAATAACATATAGTTAAAAAAACATACACATGGTATCGATATCCAAAACCACATAGAGGTGCAGAACTGTAGTAAGATAAGTATTGTGGGCTATAAAAGGTAAGTATAACTAGACAAAACCATACTATGGTACATTCACGCTAACCAACTATTGCACAACACAGAACCAGAAGAATGCACCTCCACAAGACATCCCAACACGTGTTTCACATTAGTTTCCTCATGGGAGACAAAGGATATTGTGAGATGGCATGTATGACATACCATTCCTGGACCAATGGGGGAGAGTTACCACATCTATAATCAATAATGGCACTATATTAAGGGTAAACACTTTCGGTAATTCCAGGAGTGTGCCACACGAACAGTGCGTCATTATACTTTGGACGCAGGGGCCACCCAGCATGTGACGAGGGGTCTTCATGTGACACACAAATCGGAAGGACGATATTGCATCTTAAGGGGGCCGGCACCCAAATTTCAACCGTTGCTCTTAGCAACGTGCTGCAAAAGTATACAGAAGCCTTCCTCAATAAATTTTTCAAAGTGTGTAGTGAGCACTGTGACCCAACAAGCATTTCATAGAATTTAGAAAGTAAAAGAAGTAGATCAGCACTCACTTTTTTATGCTAATTTATTGGAATAAACAAAGTACTGGGTGGTGTGCCGTTTGGCTTTTGGAGGGATGGACTATTTTTTGGGTGCCATGCCACATTTGAAGAGACCCTGAGATACCCCTATAGTGGAAATCCCCATAAAGTTAAGTTGTTTTTTAAGCTAAACTGCCCAAGGAATTTTTTAAGGAGTGTAGTGAGCATTTTGATACCACAGGTGTTTTACAAAGTGAAAATAGCAAGTTTTCCACAGATATGGCATTATATGCCTAATATGTTGTGTCCAGCTGTTACTATATCTTCGTAAGGGCTTGGGCTGCCATAGTAGCCCACGGCACCCTGCGTTCGCATCATGGGGAACTGATGAGGTAAACCCCTTATGCCCCTTTCACACGAGCGGGAGACTCGCATGTCTCCCGCAACGCATCTACAGGGCTGGACTCCGGCACTGACTGGGATCGCATATAATGCTATGCGATCCCTGTCAGTGCAGAGTCCAGCCCTGTAGATGCGTTGCGGGAGACATGCGAGTCTCCCGCTCGTGTGAAAGGGGCATTAGATGCAGCAGTTAGCATTGATCCACCCACTTTATTAGCTTGCCATATGTGTGTGCCCATAACTTCCTAACAGGCACGCTGTAAATGTGCGGCAAGGAGTTAAAATTATCCTACCATTGTATGACCCATGTGTTTACATGGTTATAGACTTCAAAACAGTTTGTAGTCTGATCTTGCAGACTCCATTTTTTGTCTGCAGATTAGCAAGAGGCAAAGGTCAGAGGGAATGGAGTAAAACATGACCCTTTATATACAGATGCAAGACATCAATCATAGATTAAAATGGAGTGGACCAAGGTTGGTTCTAAACATTAGCATGCTGTTGAGCAAACAATCTTTCCTGAGCTCTCCATATACAAGCCTAATCTGCTTGGCCAAGCAGGAAGAGGGGAGAAAGCCTCAACCAGTGACTTATCTACCTGAAAATAAAAGGATGAAGAACAGTTGAAATCCAACTGCCTGATCCTTTCCTTCTCCAATATCTGCTTCAGGGGGAGGTCTAGAGACACCCATACGCAATAGATGGTTGGCTGGTCTCACTGAACTTGATGGGTTCATCTGAAATTTATCTAATGTATATGGACAAATTTAGGACTTTTCTGCTCACTGTCAGCTACTTCCACTTACCTAGTGACTTGGTCAAACTATAAGCCCTAAACATAACTAACAATTAAGGGGTTAATTCTTTGCTGAAGACTTAAGGCTACTTTCACACTAGCGTTAGCACGGATCCGGCACCTAAAGGGTGCCAACGGATCCGTGCTAACGCTATACATGTGTGGAGCCGGAGCAGCGCTCCGGCCCCACACATGACACACATTGAAACAAGACACAGACATACAGACATACATACAAACATACAGACAGACATACATACATACATACATACTCCAGGGACGCCGGCAGAACGTCTTCACGCGCCTCCTGCGCGCAGTGATGACGATTCCCCACTGCGCCCAGAAACGTCATAGCTGCGCGCAGGAGGCGCGTGAAGACATGCTGCCGGCGTCCCTGGAGTATGTGAGTATGTATGTCTGTATGTATGTATGTCTGTATGTTTGTATGTATGTCTGTATGTATGTATCTATGTATGTAAGACGGATCCGGAATGACTCCCCATTGGAAATCAATGGAGGACAGATCCGGATTACTGGTGTGTCCACACCAAACGGATCCGTCCCCATTGACTTGCATTGGGGGTCATTCCGGATCCGTCTTGGTGCGGATGCCTGGACCGGAGAGCAAACCGCAGCATGCTGCGGTTTGTTCTCCGGTCTGAAGACGGAACGGAATGCTTTCAGGAGCATTCCATTGTCTTCAGTTCAGTTTTGTCCCCATTGACAATGAATGGGGACAAAACTGAAGCGTTTTTTTTCCAGTATTGAGCCCCTATAACGGAACTCAATACCGGAATTTTAAAACGCTAGTGTGAAAGTAGCCTAAGTTCAGTCTCATTGTTTACAGTTCTCAGCATGCAATGGACTGGCATATGTTCACAAAAGTTATTTCGACAGTCCTTACAAGTGACACGGGAGCACAAGTAGTAGGCTAAGCTATTCCTTTAGAACAATTTTCACACTGCACTACTCTACCCGACGTGTACATAAGCGTACAGGAATGAGGGTGCATACTTTCTCTGGAACGATGCAACCACAATCTGGACCCTCACGCCAGACTATGTTCTGCAGTGTCTGCACCTGTTTTGGACAGGCTGTCATACTCACAGTTTAAGTTATCCATAATGTTCTTGATGAGAAGTGGAACAGTGGGCATATTCGGATTTCTGCCTTTTGTAACCTTGTCCAGGGCCTGAAGCCTTTACACAATATGGCTTTAAAGTCTATAAGCTTCTGGTCATGCAATTCACCTCTACAGAACTTCTACTCTGCATCTCTCTCTCTCTTTCCTTCTGGCTTGCTTTTCCAGTAAAGTTCTTTTCTGGCCTAGCCTTGATTGATGTCTGATCCAGGGCTGGCTTCTCTGTCAGCTACCACATTTTTGATTCTGTTTTCTTCACTGGCTCAGACAAGAACAGTGATGGCTAACCTCTTGCACTCCAGCTGTGGAGAAGCTACAACTCCCAGCATGCTCCATTCATTTCTATGGAGTTCTGAGAACAGCAAAGTAAATGTGCATCTGGGGAGTCGTAGTTTTACCACAGCTGGAGTGCCGGAGGTTAGCCATCACAGAACTAGAATGATTTGTCTGACTGATTAGACTAACTAGAACGTTCTCACTCCTCTTTATATAGAGGAGGTAACACCAGCTCCATCTAGTGGTGGTTGTAAATATGACCTATTAATATCTTGTACATGAATATACAGACATGTATATTCCACCATTCAAGGAAAAGGAAAGCCTGCCCAGTTGGGCACTTTGGATCTGATTTGCATTTGGATAAAAGTTATTTTTCTGGATATTCGCTGCATACACTGGTGATTTACAGGTATCTTCAAAATGGTATTATCATACACTGCTGGCCATTGCAGGTAGTTTTACTAGTAAAAAGTGGGTCACGGATTCCCTTTAAATATCAGAAATATTTAAATGCTCTTCACAAGTAACAAATCTAGTAGAGTTTCCATTCAACTTTGGGGTTAATCTTAATTTATATACTCCCAGTAAATTGCTGATGCATGTTTGTATACAGTATATGTACAGTGAGACAATAATGTCATTGTAAGTTTTCCCATCCCCCGTAGATTGTTCTAAGCAATCCTGAATGAAATGCTCTGCATCAACAGAAATGAAATCTAAACCCTGCTGTCCTAAATCAGCAGTCCTTTTCTGTCCATTATTCAATGCAGTGAGACAGCACTATGTAAAATCACACCAAAAGGTGCTGTTATCTTATAGTATAGTTAGCATTTTTAATTTTTACAGATGCATGTATGTCTGTGCATGCATGTAGGCTCTTCTGTCCTCCACTCATTACCTGTAGTAATGGCACCTGTTTGAACTTGTTATCAGTATAAAAGACACCTGTCCACAACCTCAAACAGTCACACTCCAAACTCCACTATGGTGAAGACCAAAGAGCTGTCGAAGGACACCAGAAACAAAATTGTAGACCTGTACCAGGCTGGGAAGACTCAATCTGCAATAGGCAAGCAGCTTGGTGTGAATAAATCAACTGTGGGAGCAATAATTAGAAAATGGAAGACATACAAGACCACTGATAATCTCCCTCGATCAGGGGCTCCACGCAAGATCTCACCCTGTGAAGTCAAAGAACTGTGAGCAAAAATCCCAGGACCACACGGGAGGACCTAGTGAATGACCTGCAGAAAGCTGGGACCAACGTAACAAAGGCTACCGTCAGTAACACACTATGCCGCCAGGGACTCAGATCCTGCAGTGCCAGACGTGTCCTCCTGCTTAAGCCAGTACATATCCGGGCCCGTCTGAAGTTTGCTAGAGAGCATTTGGATGTTCCAGAAGAGTATTGGGAGAATGGCATATGGTCAGATGAAACCAAAGTAGAACTGTTTGGTAGAAACACAACTTGTCGTGTTTGGAGGAGACTGAATGCTGAGTTGCATCCAAAGTACACCATACCTACTATGAAGCATGGGGGTGGCACCATCATGCTTTGGGGCTGTTTCTCTGCAAAGGGACCAGGATGACTGATCCGTGTACATGAAAGGATGAATGGGGCCATGTATCGTGAGATTTTGAGTGCAAACCTCCTTCCATCAGCAAGGGCATTGAAGATGAAACGTGGCTGGGCCTTTCAGCATGACAATGATCCCAAGCACACCGCCAGAGCAAATAAGGAGTGGCTTCGTAAGAAGCATTTCAAGGTCCTGGAGTAGCCTAGCCAGTCTCCAGATCTCAACCCCATAGAAAACCTTTGGAGGGAGTTGAAAGTCTGTGTTGCCCAAAGATAGCCCCAAAACATCACTGCTCTAGAGGAGATCTGCATGAAGGAATGGGCCAAAATACTAGCAACAGTGTGTGCCAACCTTGTGAAGACTTACAGAAAACGTTTGACCTCTGTCATTGCCAACAAAGGATATATAACAAAGTATTGAGATGAACTTTTGTTATAGACCAAATACTTATTTTCCACCATAATTTGCAAATAAATTCTTTAAAAATCAGACAATGGGATTTTCTGGATTTGTTTTCTCATTTTGTCTCTTACAGTTCAGGTTTACCTATGATGCCAATTACAGGCCTCTCTCATCTTTTTAAGTGAGAGAACTTGCACAATTGGTGGCTGACTAAATACTTTTTACCCCACTGTGCTGTCACATACTGCAGATAATTTCTTCTCTATCAGGAAAGACAATCTACAATAGGCAAGGTACATAGATTTTGTTAGTGAGCCATACAAAACCATTAAAGCATGCACACCCTAGCTGCAGAAGCTTTGCAGTTTCCCATGAAATTGTTTCTTCTTAACAAAAAAACTCTGTGTACCAAGATGTCATAATAAATTTGATGGAACTGAAACAAGTGCATGACCACTAGCAAGTAGGGCACTGAGAATAGTTTACCAGATCAATTCACTCTAGCACTGGGGATCATACTCAGTTTGGTTTCTTATTAACCCCTTCAGGACACATTCATTTTTCACCTTCCTGACAGAGCCTATTTTTGTATCAATTTTACCTTTATTATTTTTTTAAAAAATTAACTATTTTCTAAATTTGAATTTCTCTGCTTTTAAGAAGGATAGTGATACCTCATAAAATAGTTATTAATAACATCCACCATATTTCTACTTTACGTTTGCATCATTTTGTGAAAGTAATTTTATTTTTTTAGGACGTTAGAAGGAAATTAACCCCTTAACACCGAATGACGGCTTATCCCGTCATGGGCAGGAGCCGCTTGCCGCCCCATGACGGGATAAGCCGTCATGGCATTAAACTGTCACCATGTCTGATGACATGGTGACAGTGCTGAGACCCCGGCTGTTACTTACAGCCAGGGGTCTCAGCTAACCAGCCCGGGACCAATGGGGGCGGTCCCGGGCTAGCGATCGCTGTGATTGGCTAGTCTGTTCAGACTAGCCAATCGCAGCGATCGTGCTGCAATAAACTGTAAAATTAAAAAAAAAAAAAAATTAGCAATATAATATATATATATATATATATATATATATATATATATATCCCCCCCCACCCCACTGTTTTCTTTGATGGCCGTTTGGGTGGGTGGGTGGGGAGATATAGTGGGCGGGTGGGCGGGTGGGCGATGTGCGGGCGGCTGCGGCGAGAGTGCCACCCGCAATTTCAGGATGGCCGAGCGTTTTCAAGCAGAGTATCAGCATACAGCTGATACTCTGCTTGAAACTGCTGACATCGGTGCTGGCACCGATGTCAGCAGTTTAACCCCTTCCATGCCGCGGTCCGTAGGGACCGCTGTATGGAAGGGGTTAACAGGGAGGGAGCTCCCTCCCTCTCCCATCGGGCGCTGGCAGCGCCGATGGTGTGGCCAGATGAGAGGGAGGAAGCTCCCTCTCCCTTCCATCGCGACGCTGCTCTGCTGTGGCAGCGTCCCGATGGTTACCATGGCAACCAGACGCTTTCAGAAGCGTCTCGGTTGCCATGGTGTAAGCTAAGCCTCATCAGGCTCCTGCTAAAGGCAGGAGCCTGACAAGGCTTAGCAAGAGTGAAAATGCACTGCAGTACACTATACAGTGTACTGTAGTGTATTATAGAACAATCAGACCCACTGGATCTTCAAGAACCAAGTGGGTCTGAGTCTTAGAAAGTGTAAAAAAAGTGTAAAAAAATAAAAAAAAAGTGTAAAAAAAAAAGTGTTAAAAAAATCCCTTTTTCCCCCCAAAACTCAAATTTGAAATTAGTAAAAAAAGATAAAAAATACCCCAAGCATGTTAGGTATCGCCACGTTCGTAACAACCTGCTCTACAAAAATATCACATGTCCCAACCCCTCAGGTGAACACCGTAAAAAAATAAAATTAAAAACAAGTTCAAAAAAGCTATTTTTGTCACTTTACATCACAAAAAGTGTAATAGCAAGCGATCAAAAAGTCGTATGCCCCTCAAAATAGTACCAATCTAACCGACACCTCTTCCCGCAAAAAATTAGCCCCTACCTGAGACAATCGCCCAAAAAATAAAAAAACTACAGCTCTCACAATGGAGACACTAAAACATGGATTTTTTTTGTTTCAAAAATGAAATTATTGTGTAAAACTTAAAGGGAACCTGTCATCTCCGAAACACCCCCTGAACTAGAGTAAGCGTTGTATAGTGTAAGTGATGCTGAATCTGAATATGTAAGTTTTATCTTCATACTCACTTCCATTCCAACTCTGTGCTCCCACAAACCTGCAGTAAAATGCACTCAGTGGACTCCGGTGCTCACTAATATAATGGAGAGGACTCAAAGAAGAGTCCTCTCAATGTATTTTAATGCCGGTTTGTGGGAGCACAGCGTCGGAATGGAAGTGAGTATGAAGATAAAATTTACATATTTGGATTCAGCATCACTTACACTATACACCGCTTACTCTAGTTCAGGGGGTGTTTCGGAGATGACAGGTTCCCTTTAAATAAATTAAAAAAACTATACATGTTAGGTATCGCCACGTCCGTAACAACCTGCTCTACAAAAATATCACATGAGTTAACCCCTCAGGTGAACACAGTAAAAAAAATAAAATAAAAACAGGGTCAAAAAAGCCAATTTTTGTCACTTTACATCACAAAAAGTGTAATACCAAGCGATCAAAAAGGCATATGCCCCCCAAAATAGTACCAATCTAACCGTCACCTCTTCCCGCAAAAAATGAGCCCCTACCTGAGACAATTGCCCAAAAAATAAAAAAACTACAGCTCTCACAATGGAGACACTAAAACATGATTTTTTTTGTTTCAAAAATGATATTATTGTGTAAAACTTAAATAAAAATAAAAAACTATACATGTTAGGTACTGCCACGTTCGTAACAACCTGCTCTACAAAAATATCACATTAGTTAACCCCTCAGGTGAACACAGTAAAAAAAAAAAAAAACAGCCAGAACAGCCATTTTTGTTTACCTTGCCTAACAAAAAGTGTAATATAAAGTGATCAAAAATCATATGTTCCCCAAAATAGTATCAATAACACTGTCACCTTATCCCTTAGTTTCCAAAATATGGGCACTTTTTGGTTGTTTCTACTGTAGGGGTGCATCGGGGGGGCTTCAAATGGGACATGGTGTCTCAAAACCAGTCCAGCAAAATCCGCCCTCCAAAAACCATCTGGCGCACCTTTCCTTCTGCGCTTGGCCATGCGCCCATACAGTAGTTTACAATCACATGCGGGGTGTTTCTTTAAATCGCAGAATCAGGGTAATAATTTTTGAGGTTTTTTTTGCTATTAACCCTTGATTTGTTACAGGAAAAAATGGATTAAAATGGAAAATCTGCAAAAAAAGTGAAATTTTGAAATGTCATCTCCATTTTCCTTTAATTCTTGTGGAATACATAAAGGGTTAACACAGTTTGTAAAATTAGTTTTGAAAACCTTGAGGGGTGTAGTTTCTAAAATGGGGTCATTTATGGTGGTTTCTATTATGTTAGCCCCACAAAGTGACTTCAGAACTGAACTGGTGCTTAAAAAAATGGTTTTGGAAAATTTCTAAAAAAATTTAAGAATTGATTCTAAAATTCTAAGCCTTCTAACATCCCCAAAAAATAAAATTACATCTACAAAATGATGGCAACATAAAGTAGACATATGGGACATGTAAAGTAATAACTATTTTGTGAGGGATCACTATCTGCCTTAATAGCAGAGAAATTCAAAGTTTGAAAATTACACATTTTTCCAAATTTTCTGTAAATTTAGGATTTTTTTTATAAATAAAGGTGATTTATATTGACTCAAATTTACCACTGTCGTGGAGTACAATGTGTCACGAAAAAACAATCTTGGAATCAGTCGAATCGGTGAAAGAATCCCAAAGTTATGAATTGATAAAGTGACACATGGCAGATTTTAAAAATGTGGCTTCGGCATTAAGTGTAAAAGTAGCTTCGGCCTTAAGGGGTTAAGGAAATTTAGAAAATTCACTTTTTTAAGGATCAATTCAGTTTTGAAGTCACTTTGTGTGGCTTACGTAGTAGAAACCACCCATAAGTCACCCCATTTTAGAAACTACATCCCTTAAGTTATTCAAAACTGATTTTTACAAATGTTGTTAACCCTTTACATGTTTCACAAGAATTAGACATACTTTCAAAATTTCACTATTTTTGCAGATTTTACATTTTAATCTATTTTTTCCTGTAAGGCAGCAAGGGTTAACAGCCAAACAAACCGCAATATTTATTATTACCTTATCTTCTTTCTTGCCCAGCCTCTAGTGTCATCTTGGGTCGGTTTTCAGCATATCAGGAGGTGTAGTGACACCCAAACGGACCAAGTTGTTCTCTGCCAATGTCCAAAATATGACTATTATCAAAATGAACCAAGCCTGGATTGGGGAGGATTTTTACGCTCCTCCGGCTGAGACCGATAAATAGATCTGACTTTGCTGACGGTGCCCTATATTGCAACTCTTGCTGTCTGTCTCCGTTCTTGCCTGCCATCATGTTGCCTGCATACCATCTTGTTCTGTATGGCTGTTGCTGCTGCCTCCATCATGTCACTGTTGCCATCATGCCACTGCTGCAGCTTGCCTACCATAATGTTTAATAAGGCTGCTGCTGCCTCAATTTTGCCACTTCTGCCATCATAGTCAACACGCCGGTCGGCACCTTGCTCCAATGCACGCTGCACGTGGGAAGGAACGATTTCCAATGTAAGAAGCAAAGAAATCCCCAGCAGTCGTGACTTATGCTATAACATGTGTCTTTTTAATGAACCATCTTCATGCTCATACAGGATATACCAGGATGCGTTTCGGCACAAGGCCTTTATCAACCTCTAATACCCTACCCTTGTGGGTGTCCTTTGGGTAGGCATTCTGGCCCCATCAAAGCATAATTTTTGAATGCTTGGCCCCCCAACTTTTTTCCATAACACCATTTGCCACCGATAAGGGACAATGTTTGGAAGCTTTGGAACATGAAAAATCATAATACATCTGCCAGTGTAATACCCCAGAGTGGCGTTACCATTCATATACCCTGCTGTGTCTCCAATGTCTAACAATAATGTCATTTTTGTATTTATTCCAGATATTTTACATGTATTCCTAATATTGCTATGAAACTGTTATGTTCATGTAATGTTCCTGGTTGTCCAGCAGATAACGGTGTGTATCTGGCAGAGACAGAGAGATCCTTCCATAGAATGGAACTTACCATTCTATTCTCCCCCTTTTGGGCAGAAGTAGGCCAGTCCTGTTTCCTACCAAAGGGAGGGGTTGCAGTTCTAGTTTATTCTAGTCTATTCTAGACAGTGGAGCTAAAAAGACGTGCCAAGATGTAGCAGCGAGGGGAAAGTTCCCCCTCCTGCACCAGGAGTCTCTCCAGAGGGAAGCAGCTCATAGAGCACACTGACTCCTTGCATATTCACCTACAGAGTGTCACGAGGGGGTCAACAGCCACAGGCCCCCCACTCCACAGATACCAGAACAGTCCTAAAGTCCAGCTGCCAGAACAGAGCCGAGTTTAGCACAGCAGAGAGAAAGCAGAGTACTCAAGTTTGCCTGCCAGTTTATGCCAATGCCTACTGGAACCAAGAGAAAGCCTGAATATTGTCTGGATGCAAGTTGATTAAAATAAAGCTGTTGAACTTTATAAAAGTCTGGACTCGACTTCGGAGCCCAGTCCTGGAGAACTACAGTATCCAGGTAGGAGCACCGTGAGTTAAGGCTGCACACCACTCAGCATTCCTATAGACCTGGGATCCAATCGGCCCTGGGAGGCAGCACGTTGCATCAATGCTGTGTGTTTTAAAACACCCTGTTTGATAAAGCCGTCAGACATGCATTTACCCATAGCTATGTATGTCAGTGTCACTCAGACATCATTTACTATTGCTGTCGCGTTCAAGAGCTTAGGGAGGGGGAGGGAAAAAGCAAAAATTCATAAAAAATGAATGAAGAGAGAGAACATGTTTTCCTAAAAATTCTAGTTGTCCTAGGAGACTAGAGGGTGTTATATAACAATTTCCAGGGCAATTGGAGTCAATTTGGTTCGGCCTGAATCTATTCGGGTCCCTAGCGAATTTTTCTAAAGTTTAGTGGATCGGAACCAATGCGAATCTCGACAGGTTCACTCATCTCTAGAACCAACATTTTATAATTTCAAGGGTATGAATAAATAGCATGTGTCCAATTCTGATACTTGCAATGGACAGCACTTACAGTGAAACATATCATTAAACAATATACAGTGTTCCAGAACAGTAGACAAGTGAGGGGGCATATATAAGTATGGTCTAGGGTCTGAAAGGGGCCGCGCTGTATAAGCGGGGAGCTTCCAGACTGCGTGGGCTTGGTTAGGGGGAAGTGGTTGGGTTTTTTAGATAGGTCCACTATGTTATGGAGATGGAGGAGTTAATGTGTGAGGCGGGAGGAGTTTTCTCAGGATGCAGTGGTGCTGGGGTGATTTAAGGGCCCTCCCCTAAGGGGTTCGGCCTCTTTTTCCCTGGATTTGGTAAGAGCTGTTGTCTCCTGTGAGCTGTTGCTGAAATGGCTGACTTTATGTCACAGTTTTTAGAGAAAGTCAGGACTGAGGGTGTGGGATGGCTTAACCAGGCCCTTGCTGGCTCTGGGGCCGCTTTCCCCTCCTCATTGCCTGGTGTCAGTCCCCCTGCTGCGTTGGTGGTACCTGGGGTGCGGGGTCGGTCTGGTCGGCGGTCCAAGCCCCCGGCCAGATACAGCCCAGGGGCTTCTGGGGATGGGGATATTTCCATTCCCGATGCCTCTGCCCCTTCTTTACACCTTCCTGCTCCTTTGCCCCCCCTGCCGCTCCTGAGCTGCGGGCCAAGCGCTCTCATCGGCGCTCTGAGCAGAGTCTTTCCACCCCTTCCTCCCTCCCTGCTGCTGCTCCTCCTGGCCACTCTTTGGCCCCTGTGACCTCCCCTTTACCTGCTGGGGCTCCTGGTCTTGCGTCTGGAGGTTCCTGTCGGCGCGCTTCTCGCTCCAGCATCGCCGCTGCGCGCTGTTTCCTGTCTGCTGCTCCTTCCTCTGTGGTGCCCTCCGGTCCACCAGGGGGCGCTGCGGTACTGCGCGATAGTCTGCGCTCTGCACGTGGGGGGCCTAGTTCTGCTCTCTTGCCGGGTGCATGTTTTCTGGCTCCTTCGGATCCCTCTGTGCCTGTTTTGCCCATCGCGGTGCCCCCTGCCCTCAGTGACCTGGACATGGGTGCAAGGGTGTCCAGTAGCCAGGATTCTTCTTCCTCCGGGGGCTGGTGGGTTCCCAGCCCATCTTAGAGACCCCCCCCTCCCAGGTGGTCGCGCCTGCGCTCCACTGTGCCACCCTGCATTTGGATCCTCCTTTTGCTTCCCTGGTTCCTGCTCCGGACGTGCCGACCTCTGCGCCTGCCCAGCACCCACCTGCTCTGCAGCAGGGGCCCGCCAAGGATCCTTGCGGATTGTCACCCGACGGACGCGTTGGATCTAGGGGGCGGTATGTCCACAGACGGCGGAGTTCCTCTGGCTCTGCGTCCCGGGGTTCCCAACATCGTCACCAACGCGGTCCTGCCCGGCATGGTCATCACTGGTCCCGACACCAATCGAGGGTATCCGGGAGCTCCAGGAGATCCGGGCGATCCCGATCCTCGCGCTGGAGGTCACCGTCTGCTTCTGCGGACTCGTATTCCTGCGGCTCCTCCGGCTCTGGCAGTTCTGTCCGCCGACGCCGTACGAGGCGGGGGCCTCAGCGTCCATCGATTCAAGCTCCTACCACGTCTGCGGCCGATTTGAGCGGCGGGCCAAGGTAGCGAAAACTATCAGCAATTGGTTGCAAGCCTTTGCGGTTCTGGGTTGCATTATGGGGCAGAAGCATCCTGAGCGTTGCTCGGAACTGTTCATTTACATGGATACGATTTACAATGCTTTCAAAACGCATGTGGATTCAGCATGGTGGCGAGTTCCGTCGTCGCCTTGCTTTGCAACGCTCGGTGGGCTGGGGTGTCAAGGCCATGGATGTCTGGCTGCGGCTCATGACGGCTCAGAGGCTGCCGCCTCCCTTTCCATGCGGCGCTACTGGGGGGCTCAGTGGCGGTTAAACGGCCTGGCACCTGCTGGCTCTTCAATGAGGGCCACTGCCGGTTCTATGGTTTGTGCCGTTTCCGGCACGAGTGTTCCTCATGTGGGGGAACTCACCCTGTGGCCAAGTGCCCTCGAGTCGCTGCCCAAGTGCCCAAAGGTCAGCTTGGTGGTGCGTCCAAGGACTCCAGTGAGCGTCCCCGCGATGGAGCCCTGGCTCGCCAGGTATCCTAAGTTGGAGGAGGCGGACTGCTTGCGTGCTGGCTTTACTTTTGGGTTTTTTATCCCGTTTATATTGTCGTGGTCTCCCTCGTTTGCTGAGAATTTGAAGTCGACTAGGCAGTTTCCGCAGGTGGTAGCAGACAAGATAGCGAAGGAAGTGGAGTTGGGCAGGATGGCGGGCCCCTTCAGTCCCCCCCCCCTTTCTAATTTACGGGTCTCCCCATTGGGAGTGGTTCCTAAGAAAGAGGCGGGGAAATATCGTTTAATCCATCATCTCACTTTCCTAAAGGGGGATCGGTTAATGATGGGATTTCTAAGGAGGAGGCCTCGGTGTCATATGTTTCGTTTGACCGGGCAGTCATGTTGATGCACAAGCATGGGCGAGGTTCGTTGTTAGCGAAGACGGACATCAAATCGGCTTTTCGGCTATTGCCTGTCCACCCGGATTGTTTCCATTTGTTGGGCTGAGTGGTCGACGGCCTCTATTACTATGACATGTGTTTGCCGATGGGCTGTTCGATTTCGTGTCATTTTTTCGAGATGTTTAGTTCCTTTTTGGAGTGGGTGGTTCGCTTTGAGACTGGCTCTATGGCGGTTTTGCACGATTTTTGTTCATTGGTCCGCCAGGCAGTGGAGTGTGTCGTTTTCTGTTAGATACCTTTTGTTTCTTGATGCGGCGTTTTGGTGTTCCTTTGGCAGCTGATAAGACTGAAGGCCCATCTACAAGGTTGTCCTTCTTGGGTATTGAATTGGACACGGTTGCCATGGTTTTCCGGTTGCCGCAGGATAAGTTGAGCAGGTTGTTGGATTTGATTAGCGGTTTTTGCGTGGCCCGGAAGGTGACCTTACGGCAGTTTATGTCGCTTTTGAGTCTTCTGGTCTTTGCTTGCCGGGTTATGCCCAAGGGCCGTGTTTTTTCCAAAAGGTTGTCTCTAGCTACGAGGGGAGCGAAGGCTCCCACCCATAGGATACGGATTACAAAACCGCTGAGAGAGGACTTGTTGGTTTGGAGGGAATTTTTGAGCTCGTATAATGGACATACCTGTTGTCAGGCGGAGAGGGTTTCCAACGAAGAGGTGTCCTTGTTTACGGATGCGGCAGGTTCTGCAGGCTTCGGCGCCATTTTTGGGGTACATTGGTGTACGAGATCCTGGCCGGAGGTTTGGCGTGATAGTGGTTTGTGTCGGAATTTGACATTGTTGGAATTGTTTCCTATAGTTGTTGCGGTTGTGCTATGGGGTGATTTGCTGGCGAATAGCAGAGTGTGTTTTTGGTCCGACAACATGAGTGTGGTTCAGTGTATTAATCGTTTGTCTTCCTCTTCCCTTCCAGTGTTGAGTCTTCTGCGCTGTCTGGTTTTCCGCTGCCTGGAATGTAACATTTGGTTTACAGCTAGACATGTTCCGGGTGTGCATAATTCGGTTGCTGACGCTCTCTCTCGTTTTCAGTTTCAGACCTTCAGGGAGCTGTTACCCCAAGCAGACCTGGAGGGAGCGATTTGTCCGGAGGATCTCTGGGATTTGGTGACAGGAACCTGATACCTTTGGTGAAGCAGTCGCTGGCTCCTTCCACCTGGACGGCGTATGGTAAGGCGTGGGGGAAATGGTTGGAAGAGGTGGGTGCTCACCGGGTACTGGAGTCCCCCTCGGAGCGGCTTCAGGTGACTTTGCCCTACCTCTCTCGGTTGCGTGCCACGGGCGTTTCGGGCGCGGTAGCTAGACGGCGTATTACGGGTGTGTCCTTCCATTTTCAGCTGTGCGGTTGGGAGGATGTGGGTAAGCAGTTTTTGGTTTGTTGTATTTTACACGGCTGGAAGAGGGAGCTGGTTTTGTCGGATTCTCGCCGGTCCGTTACATTCGATTTGCTGCGTTCACTTTTGGCGGCGACTGTAGAGGTCTGCGGGTCTGGCTATGAGTCCTTGCTGTTTAAAGCCGTGTTCGGTCTCGCCTTTTTCGCGGCATTGCGTATTGGGGAAATCGTTCCGCCGTCTCGCATGGCGTCGGGCGGCTTGTCCGATGCGGACGTTTTATTGGGTGCTGACTTCGTTAGACTTCGTATTTCCCGTTCTAAGACGGACCAGTTTGGTCGCGGGGATTGGGTGGTCTTGCGTTCGGTTTCCGGCGACGCTTGCCCGGTTAAATTGGTTTGTGGTTATTCGTGGGTCCGTTTTCTGGGTGACCGTTTCCTAGTCCATGCGGATGGTTTCCCGTTGACGCGGTTTCAGTTTACGGCAGTTTTTAAGAAATGCTAGGCCTGCCTTGGCTTCGACCCATCTGTCTTTGGCACGCATTCGTTTCGTATCGGGGCGGCTACTGAGGCGGCGAGAGCGGGTTTGGGGGAAGCAGACATTATGTGGATTGGTCGCTGGCACTCCAGATGTTACGCTGGATATGTTCGTCCTAATTTGGTTGATTGATTTTGTTTTCTTTCCATAGGCCGACCGGTTGTTTGGATTGTGGGCCACTCGTATATTTTTTGGACCGCGCAACGTGCTGAATGCAGGCCGGGGGGACGATGTCTTGGCTTCCAGTCTGCGGACGTGCGGTGGCGTGGCATCCGGGTTCTGCAGTGGTCGCAAGTGCTTCCAGAGATCGTGGCTATCAGTCGGGGTGTGCAAGTGCCCACGGTTTTGGTTTTGCATGTGGGTGGCAACGACCTGTGCCTGGTCCGGATGGGGGAGTTGCTTTCTTTGATGAAGGCGGATGTGGAGCGTTTTGCCAGTTTTTTCCCTGAGCTGGTTTTAGTGTGGTCCGAGGTTGTCCCGAGGGTCGTTTGGAGGGGCGCATGGGATGCTGGTGCGATTGAGCGGGCAAGACGCACTGTTAACACCCGGATGTCACGTTTCGTGCGTAATAGAGGTGGTGTGGTGATTAGGCTCGGCTGATGCGACCAGATGGGGTTCACCTGACGGAAATTGAGCTAGATATCTTTTTGTCGGGTTTGCAGGATGGTGTGGAACAGGCCCTGTTTCTTTTGGGGGGGGGTCGGAGTGTAGTGTAGGTATAACTGCACTCCTCATGGCGGTTCTTCTATAGTTTTGGTGCCACAGAGCGTCTCTGTCCACCACTTACGCGGGTTGAGGGATTTCGACCTCGTGTTGGTATACTGCCTTAAGAGAGTTTGTTAAATAAATAAAGCTGTGGCCTGTTTTCCCACCATAAAAGGGATATCTGGTTGTCTGCGTTTTTATTTTACTTATAGTGGACAAGTTTAGTTGATTTAAGGTTAAGGGGCTAGGCTCCGAGCAGTCACTGACACACCATCTGTCATACATATTGTTTTCGTGCCAGATCAAGCAAAGCGTGAAGTCACATGTCTACTACGGCTACTGACACACTTATGCCACAACACTACTTTACTTCCTATTCTGTGGATGCCAACACGTGCAATATATGACAAAAACAGCTGTTAAAGGAAATGTGTCATCAAAAATATCTGCCATTTAAAAATAGATAGCAACACATATCCCTTATTACAATCTGTTTTTATTTTCTCATTGCATTTTTTTTAAAATTCTATTTCCTGAACATGATTATGAGGATGGCCATCATGCCTCTTAACATAATTTACACAGCAGTAAAACAATTGCTTTACAACAGCCCCATGGCCATAGACACAATGGTCTGGAGACAACCTCACTGACTGACGAACTCACTGGGAGAGTTTTCTAGGCATGCTCTGTGACCTGTGCAGAAGTCCTTGTACAAGAAAAGAATAGATAAGTTTTGGCAATCACCTATTGTGAATAGAGGATCCTGTCTTATCTATACAAAGAGGTGACTTAATTAAAGGGGCACTATCGCTAAAAAATAAAAAAAAACATATGTTATAAAACATTAAAAATAGTTTTTATATGTATAATTAAGTTTATTATATGTGTATTGTGTTTTGTGTAGTTAACATTTTTTTTACTTTATGGGGGCTGCCATTTTCATAGTCACGTGTCTATGTGTCACTGAACGACACATAGACAAATGACTTACAGTCGTATGCTCCATTCCCAGTGCGGACGGAGCCGACCCTATTGAGAAAGCACGGGAGCGCTGAGTATGTGTAAAGCGCAGGCGCTTTACACATAGATAGCCTGCCCCCTCCGGCGCCATGTTATTGAAGATTTCAGTAACATGACACGGAAGGGACACCCATCACAGCCCCGGAGTCTCCGCTTCTCCAGGAGAGCAGAGACCTCGGGGAAGCGGCAAGGGACCAATCAGAGTGGTCCCTTGCCAGCAAGCGCTCCGATTGGTTAGTCTCTGCAGACTAACCAATCGGAGCGCTTCAGTGCCTAAAATGCCGGTTTCAGGCTACGATTGTCTGTGCCCCCCCTTGTAGTGCCCCCTCATGCCTCCGTTGCCCCCCGGTCCTGCCCCCTCCTGCGCTGTATTATATGATGCAGCGGCTCAGGATCAGAGCCGCTGCCATCAGCAGAGAGTGTGAGCTGTAATTACAGCTCACACTCTGCTGCTACAGCTGAAATCGGTGCTGACCCCGATTTCAGCTGTTTAACCCCATGGATGCTGCGGTCAGAAGCCGCCCGCAGCATCCATGGGGTTAAGAGGGAGGAGCTCCCTCTCTCTTCCATCGGGCCGCCGCTGCTGCAGTGGCAGCGGCCCGATGGTTACCATGGCAACCAGACGCTTTACAAAAGCGTCCTGGCTGCCATGTAACTAAGGCTGATCAGACCCTCAGGGTCTGATCAGCCTTAGTGTAGCACTGATACAGTGCATTGCAATAGATTACTATTGCAATGCACTGTATAGCCATCAAGCCCACTGGATCTTCAAGATCCAAATGGTTCTTGATAAGTTAAAAAAATGTAAAAAGAAAGTTAAAAAAAGTGTAAAAATAAAGTTAAAAAAAGTGTAAAAATAAAGTAAAAAAAAGTGTAAAAAAAAAATAAAGTTTTTTTTTAAAAAAAAGTTAAAAAAAGCACCCTTTTTTCCCCAAATGAGGTAAAAAAAAAAGAAAAAGTACACATATTAGGTATCGCCGCGTCCGTATCGACCGGCTGTATAAAAGCATCACATGGTCCACCTCACCAGGTGTACGCAAAAAATTAAAAAAAAAAAAAAAAACTATACCAAAACAGCCATTTTTTATCACCTTGCCCCACAAAAAATGTAATAGCAGGCGATCAAAAATGCGTATTTGCCCAAAAATGGTACCAATCAAACCGTCATCTTGTCCCGCAAAAAATGAGCCCCTACCTGAGACAATTGCTCAAAAAATAAAAATACTACAGCTCTCAGACAATGGAGACACTAAAACATATTTTTTTTCAAAAATGATATTATTGTGTAAAACTTAAATAAATAAAAAAAAATATACATGTTAGGTATCTCCACGTCCGTAACAACCTGCTCTACAAAAATATCACATGAGTTAACCCCTCAGGTGAACACAGTAAAAAAAATAAAA
>ONZH01028259.1:0-15116 GCA_900303285.1 Rhinella marina
GGCCAACATGTTCACCAGCTTGAGGAAGACCATAATGCCTCGCGTACCAGTGGTCCGTTCTCTCCAGAAAACAGACGGCCTCTCATATCCCACCAAATCCGCAATTTGCAAGTCATGTTGAAGATTTGGACAATCGGAGGTAGGGCGCCACAACATTAGGGTTTGGGGGGTACCAGAAGCTCAGGGTGAAGAAGTATGTCCACTCAAGAATACTATTCTTGAACACCCGCAGCAGTACCCTATCTTGATGGAGACGAGCCCACCGTGCTCTCAGCTCTAAGTCATTGCAGGGACCCCCTCGGGATATTATTTGCTTTGTTAATGACTTTGGCCTTAAAGAAGAAATTATGTCCAAAGCTAGGATTCGCCAACAAATTGATTACAGCGGTGCCAAGGTGTCATTATTCCAGGATCTTTCCTGGATCACGCTGCAAAAACGCAGGGCTCTGCGACCGCTCCTGGACTGCGTAAAAATGCGATCCCTTACCGCTGGGGATTTCAGTTTAGTCTCTCAGCACGCAAGAATGGATCTACAGTTACACTTAAGACTCCAGGGGATCTTGCTGAGTTCTGTGCCCGACTGGATATCCTCCCGCCACAACTGTCTTCCTGGGACCTGCCCTCCACTCTGCCTCCGATTCCAGCCACCTGGACCACTGTTGGACCCAGAAAGAAGCGGAATCGCTTGTCTCCTGTGGACCCACGGGAGGGGACTGTCGCTTAGAGGATTTAGTAACTATATGACCTAGTGGATGCTCTGTCAATTTTCTCCTGGTCTCTTGCCTTAAAGGGTTTCTGTCATCAGAATTTACCATAGTAAACCAAGTGTCATTTGCAATACGCAAATGACACCTGATGACAGATTTGTTTGTTTTATACTTTTCTGTAAAGTTGTTAGTGAGAAAACTCCGTTTTTAAAATATGTAAATTAGCTCCCCTAGGTGCAGTAGGCGTGAACCCTGCACCTAGTAGCGGCCGTAATGCCTCCTCTTACCCCTCCTCCGTAGCGTTGATTGACAGGGCCAGGCAGCCAGCTCTTTCGGCTCCCGGCCCTGTTCGAGTCCGAAATCCCGCGCCTGCGCATTGCGATCAGCAATGCGGGCGCATTGAGGAAGCCGGGAGCAATCCGCGCATGCGCGTTGAGCCGCCGGCCGCCCGGCTCCCGGCTTCCTCAATGGTAGGATTTGTCAGATTTCGCCAGGCAGGAGATAACACGAGACGAGCTATTGACCTGGTTGAGGTCGCGAATAGGGGAGGAGTGGAGGCCTTATTGCTTAGTCTTGATTCTGAGAAAGCATTTGACCGGTTAAACTGGGATTTTATGTTTCATACCTTGCATCATTTTGGTTTCAAGGGGCCGTTTTTGACTGCCTTGCGAGGTCTCTACTCCTCTCCTTCCGCGGTAGTCAGACTACCCCACGCCCATTCTGCCTCGCTCCCAATATATAATGGCTCTCGGCAGGGGTGTCCTTTGTCCCCTCTCCTATATGTGCTTAGTATAGAGCCCCTTGCAGCACTCATAAGGAATACCCCGGATATCCAGGGTATTATGGTCAGGGATAAATCCTTTTCAATTTCTCTCTTTGCTGATGATGTGTAACTGACTTTGACAAACCCCTTTATCTCTCTCCCCAATCTCCACGCAGTGTTGGATAGGTATAGTGGATTGTCGGGCTATAAATTGAACACTGCAAAATCAGAGGCCTTACCTATCAATATTAAACCAGATAGATTTCTGCTGCTGAAGGGACAATTTCAATAAGTATCATTAAGTAGCTTGGCATTTTTCTTACCCCACACTACTCCACCTTATATAAGGTCAATTTCCCCCCATTAATAGCTGAAGTTCATTCCCTGTTGACGAAATGGAAGTCGTTACCACTTTCACTCCTGGGTAGAATAGCAGCTATTAAGATGTCAATCCTCCCTAAATTTCTATATTCGAGACTCTCCCGGTGAGGGTGCCTGCCGTAGTCCTTTGTTCCATCCAGACAAGCTTCCTCCGATTTGTCTGGAATTATAAAAGACATCGGATTTCATCTAAGATATTGACGGTCCCTGTCATGAGTGGAGGCTTAGCCCTTTCAAACCTAGCCAGCTATTATCTAGCCATCCACTTACGACAGATTCCATCGTGGTCGACTTTTCACTGCTATAGTCGGTGGACTGAAATCGAGAGACTGTGGCTGGCGCCCACTCATTTGGGGACCTTGATATGGGGCCCACTCACTGACATTCCTCTAGTCTCCTTGGGCCTATGAGGCTTACCAGAGAAGTATTGTTGGGAACTCGAGTTAAGTATAATTTGGCAACACTCCGATCCCCCTTACACTATTCCTCTACACTCCGCTACTTCCAAGTAGCTCAGATGCAGACATGGTGAGACCTTGGTCCAGAGCGGGTTTATACCGCCTTCTTGATTTTAAAGACCAGTTCTCCGATGCTGTCCTATCATTCGAGGACCTACAGTCTAAATTCCCTATATCTCGGGATTTACGGTTTCAATATCAGAGGATACTTCACTATTGTAAGGGAGTGTTGGGGTCCCAGATGGTTCCTACTCTTTCCCCGTCTGAACGACTCTGCACGCAGAGTCCCTCTTCCAAAGGCTTGATATCTGACATCATTCATTTTAATGTGGCTTTTCACATGAGCGTTTTTTTTCACGCATCACTTCTGCGTTGCGTGAAAAACGCAGCATGTTCTATATTCTGCGTTTTTCACGCAGAACTGGCCCCATAGAAGTGAATGGGTCTGTGTGAAAATCGCATTGCATCCGCACACAAGTGCGGGTGCAATGCGGTTTTAACGCATGGTTGCTAAGAGATGTTGTTTGTAAACATTCAGTTTTTTCGCACACGCGTGATAAACGCATCAAAACGCTTCGTACCCGCGCGGAAAAAACTGAAAGAACTTACGCAATCGCAGTCAAAACTGACTGCAATTGCGTACGGATTTGGTGTGGATGCGTGCGGATTTTCCTGAACGCATCCGGACCAAATACGGACACACTCGTGTGAAAGGGGCCTAAGGGTTCTTTTGGGGGTTTCCTTTCCCCAGGATCCATCCTTTTTTTTACTAAACGTTGTTCCGCCTACACTGCGGGGACAGGGTGCCAGGCTGCTCCTCCATATCCTTACTGCTCCCAAGTGTTTGATTGCCTTATTTTGGAAAAAACCTTCTCCCCCTACAATTCATGACCTTATTGGCCGTTTAAAGCTGATCAGGTCTCTAGAAACTCTGTCGCTTTACAGCGAAACACAGTGGATAAGTTCAATAAGTGTTGGTATCCGTGGGACACCCGAGAACATCTTGTTTAAAGAACACAGAGACATTTTGTATTGTTTATGTTTTTCTTTTATTGTCTGATTTCTTATTGTTTATTTCAAAAAGTTTTTTTTTGGACACAAAAAAATAAGGAAGACATGTATTGTAGACGATTGATTTATTATGCTGTTGTATCTGCTATACCTTTACCATGTTTACAACATCTGATTTGTATTGAAAAAGAAAAATTTCAATAAAATTTAAATGGGAAAGAGACCTGTTCTAAAACCTTCCTGGACACCTGATGTACCCGTGTGCCAAATTTTGTGATTGTAGCTGCGACGGTGTAGATTCCTTTAGCGGACACACACACATACATACTCAGCTTTATATATAAGATGATTGCATAGATTTGCCACTAGATGGCAGAAGAGCAACATTTACATTAGTATGCTCAAGCAACTATTGTTTAAACATTTGTGCAATACATTGAGCATAACCTAAATGGTATAAGAAAGAAAGTTAGGCAATTATTTTGCAGGGGGATAGGAGGGAGGTAGGGTGCCCTTATTCAAATTATATCCCTTAGACCTTGTTCACACGTCAGTAATTTGATCAGTTATTTCCATCAGTTTTTGTGAGCCAAAACCAGGGGTGGAGGCTACTCAGGTATAATGAAAAGATCTGCAACTGTTCTGTGTTTTTGACACACACCTGATTTTGGCTCACAATAACTGATGGAAATAACTGATCATAAAACTGAAGCGTGAACAAGGCCTTACAGAGTCACCTCACCACTGATAAAAACAACCATCATCAGACCATCAGACTGTCCATTACCAGCGCCATGTCAGTGCTAAGGATTATACCAGACACTGCTGTGATAGAACCAATGCTGGGACAAGGCATTTTGGTGCCCTGGGCAGAAAAGCCAAATAACACCACCCCCATCCACCACCCTAATGCACATGCAAATTTGAAGCAAAACTGCCTTAATAAAAAAAATATAAACATGGGCTATAGTCAGCGGTGTAGGTACACGGGTCGCAGCTGTTGCAATTGCAATCGGACCCCAAATCCAGGGAGGCTCACAGGGCTCCTCTTGTCAGTGGCATATCTCCTAAGGACGGCGATACAGTTAGGGGCCGTTCAGACGGCCGTGGTATTGTGGATCTGCAATTTGTGGAACAAATGGCCCGGCACCCCGTTCTAAATGACATTTTAAAAAAATTTTTTATGGAGCCGCGGCACGGAGCCGCGGCTGCCTGCGTTTCATTGAAGTGAACGGGGCCGCACCTATTCCGCAATTTTGCAATAAAATTAAATGCTGCTCTGATCAGTGGCCGACACAGGCCTGAGCCAGGCAATGTACAGCTTAGGAGATAAGCCATAAAGAGCACATTATTAGGGTGTTTGTTTTTTTTGAGGAGTGGTAATTTTCAACATTTTCAACCAGTAAAAGCTGGTAACTTTTTTCGCTCTGGTGCACATTATAAGTGGGTATTTTTTGTACTGGCACACATTATAAAGGGAGACTTTAGGAAACATGATTACTAGTATAGGCACAATGGGGGCATTATTACTATTGGTAGCACTGTTAACACTATGCACTCTGGAGGATAATTATTTCTATTGGTGGGACTTTGGGGAGCACTATTACTCTGTGGGGCACCCTGGTACAGTATCGGATTAGCACAATTATTTTTGACGGACATTATGGGGTCATTTATCAAACTGGTGTAAAGTAGAACTGGCTTAGTTGTCCATAGCAACCAATCAGATTCCACCTTTCATTTTGGATGGCTCCTTTGAAAAATGAAAGGTGGAATCTGATTGGTTGCTATTGGCAACTAAGCCCGTTCTATTTTACACCAGTTTAATAAACTACCCCCTATGTTTACACTATTAGTGTCAGGGACACTATTTGCTGTGCACAGTTTTTTAATGTGCCATCATTATTGATGGGGGCACTATCTGTGTGGTACTAGTATTTTTAGGGGACTGCTCCTGCAGTATAGTACTGGGGGGCACAGTATTGAAGGTGGCAGGATGGGGTGTTCAGAAGGTAGGAGGAGAATGAGAAGGTGTGTCCAAACTTTTGGTCTGTACTGTATAATTCTGTACTGCAGAGATGTGCCACTAGATGGCCAGTGCAGGCACGTCAGTAATACAACCACCGCTGACTAAGGCTACTTTCACACTAGCGTTTTATAATTCCGGTATTGAGTTCCGTCATAGGGGCTCAATACTGGAATAAAACGCTTCAGTTTTGTCCCCATTCATTGTCAATGGGGACAAAACTGAACTGAAGACAACGGAATGCTCCTGAAAGCATTCCGTTCCGTCTTCAGACCGGAGAGCAAACCACAACATGCTGCGGTTTGCTCTCCGGTCCAGGCATCTGCACCAAGACGGATCCGTCCCCATTGACTTTCATTGGGGGTCATGACGGATCCGTCTTGGTGCGGACACAATGGTGAACGGATCCGTCCTCCATTCACCTTCAATGGAGTTCATGACGGATCCGTCACCTGCACACATACATACATACAGACATACACATAAACATACAGAGACATATACATACACATCCATACTTACATGCTCCCGGCAGGTCTCCACAGCGCAGGAGGAGCAGGACGGCGCGCACATAGGATGATTCCACCCGGCGCCCAGCAGAGGGTGCTGTGGGGAATCGTCTTATATGCACGCCGTCCTGCTCCTGTACTGTGCTGTGGAGACCTGCCGGGAGCATGTAAGTATCTATGTGTATTTGTATGTGTATATGTCTGTGTGTATGTACTGTGTGACATGTGTGGGGCCGGAGGGCGGTTCCGGACCCACACATGTCCCTGTGGCAGCACGGATCCGGTGGCACCCTTCACCTGCCGGATCCGTGCTGCCGCTAATGTGAAAAAGGGCTAATACGGCATCAAAATACAATGATCACATGACTTTATGTGAACGCCCCAGTTAAAGTCCCAGCAAATGTAAATCCAAAAGATCTGCAGCATTCCTCCAATTGTAGGATAATAGTTTTATTCACCAACAGACATCAATACATTTTCAAAAGTCTCATTGCAGTCAAAACATCACTATGTATTGATGTCTGTTGGTGAATAAAACTACTGTTCTACAATTGGAGGGGTGCTGCAGATCTTTTGGATTTACTTCTGAAAAAATATATATATACACACACATACAAAGCATAAAAATGCACATCAAGAATGTCCAAATGACACACAGAGAACATGACATAACATTTATTCATACCAATGTTTATAAGCACTCTCCTATTTCTCAAGGTCTCTGCAATCTGCTGTACAGTGTTTTGACACATTCTTAGCAAACCAGTTTGAGGTGTAATAAGACAGGTTTCGTCTAGATATCTAGCCCTGTGCCTTAATATGAACTTATAATATACGTAAAAATATAACAAAACTTTCCAGTCTTTGATGAAGATTTTCTGGTGATAATATTTTTAGAATTCATCTACTGTTTAATTCCAGATCATGGCACAAGACTCTTTGCATTGGGTAAGGACAAGAGAAGCGGATCCATCAGGCTGTTCCCATGATGGATCTGCTGCTCTGGATCAGTAGTTCATCATCCATGGCCTACAGAGCAATCATCCACCCTGCTGCCTATGTGACACTATGATTCTTTATCCATGTGGGGTAAATGTAGCTGAAAACATTGTGTGCCAGGCAGACATAGAAGAAGAACCTGGCACCTCAGACTCAAACATCTCTACTAAATAAAACGCACCTGTGGAAGATGGGATATAAGTAAAACACCCTTAATGCAAATCTAGTCTCGATATAATAAACCAACAGGATCTATCAAAACACATGTCATCACTATATAATTCAGAACGTACAATGTCCATTATCTTCTCTCTATACCAGGGATCAGCAACCTTTGGCATCCCAGCTGTTGTGAAAGTACAACTCCTAGTATGCACACATACTTGGCTGTTCTTGTAACTCCCAAAGAAGTGAAAGGAGGATTCTGGGAGTTGTAGTTTCAGAACAGCTGGAGTGCCAGAGGTTGCTGATCCCTGCTCTAAACTATAACACTAGATTACTTGTCATTCTACATTATTGATTGGTTCTGTATACATTGTGTCAGTTGTCTCTTGCTGCAGTCACATTGCTCCAGATAATATTTTACCAGCCAATTATTAGTAACGCATTGATGTTTTGGATCCTATAATGAGCATTTTGAACTGCTTTCTTTATCTCTCTATTTATAATCAAGATGTACTGCTGCCAACATAGTGGACACCAACAGCAAAATCAATAAGAAGATCTAGCAGTCTTGAAGACCAAAAAGGAAATATCCTTTTTATAGTTACACACATGCACGCCAACACCTTCATGGCACATACTCATATAAGTGAATACATACATAATTACACACACATAATCATAGTAGATAATCTCAGACATAGTCAATGTAACTAGTCACATACACCTGCACTACATACATTTGTATAGCGTTATCTTGCATTAGTATGTCTGAAGGAAGAGCAGTATAGCGGCTACAGTTTTCCTCCACTGGGTTTTTTCCTGTCCTGAGTGTTGTACACTCTTTGTGTCCAAATTAGTTTTTTATTTCTGTGTATGAAAGCAAAAGGTCATTTGAAAGAGGTTCAGCACAAATACACAGTCGAGTCATTATTATTATGACCATCAGCTAATATCCAGAGTAACCGCCATGTACAGCAAGGACAGCAGATAGACTGATTAGGAGGCCAGGCTAATACTTGGAAGGCTTGGTCATGCTCTTCCAACCAATGTCAAAAATTTCCAGCGATGTGACATGTCGCACTGACTTGCTGGAAGATCTCATCCACCCCAGGGAAGACAATCAGCATGTATGGATGTACATGGTATGAAAGGATAGATTCATACCCATATCGGCTGAGAATGCCTTTCACATGGATAAGTGGGCCCAGCGAATGTCACGAAAACATTCTCCAGACCATAACTCTGCCACCACCAGCTTGTACTCTTCCAGCAATAATTGCACTTTGTTTGTTCTCTGATGTTTCTCACCTGAAATGCCAATGTTCATCTGTATCTGTTGGATGAAGCAAAAAAATGTTACTCATCGAAGAAGGCAACCCTTTGCCAATCAGTAGAGGTCAAATTCCAATGCTGCCATGAAAATTGAAGCCTTTTCAACTGATTCAGCTTTGTTAGCTGTAGGGCTTATAAGCCCCGTACACAGTAGGATTCGCTGAACTGTTGTTTTAGACACACATCTTATAGCCCTCTGGTTAAATTTGGTGGTGAGCTGCTCTACTGTAGTGTGTCAGTGCACGCTTGCACACTTTTATAGCCAGCATTCACCTTTTATATGAATGGCATGTGGTGCTCTGCAGTTTCCATGTTGCTTCCCCCATGACCATCCTGGCATCCCATTTGTACATATGTAACAGTGGGTTCACATCACATTTTTCCTATCCGTTTGAAGTATACATTGATAAAAAAAAAAAGGTACTGTATACAAATATGCAGCACACCACGTTTTTGTATCCTGCAGAGTCCAGTCATACACTAGATTACACCTCCATACAGTGACCAAATAAAACGGTATAACAGGGAACAGTACAGGGAATGACTAGGAGCACTGTACAGGGTATGGTAAGAGGGCACAATGCAGGGTATGAGGGAGCATAGTACGGGGTGGGGGGGCACAGTCACATGACCCTGTGCCATTAGAAGGACACCACCATAATGAGAGGCAGAGGAGTGAGACAGGGGTCTGGGTGGACAGGAGGGGTGGACACAGCAAGTAGGTGGAAGGGGCTCTGAGGGAGATTCATACAAGAAGTAGGGGCAGGAGGTCTGTGCAGGGCAGCAATAGGAGATAGTTGGGTGCAAAAGGAGCTCTGGATAGATGAGGGAGGAAAGGAGACACCAGGGGCTCCATGAGGATGAGATAGAACAGGATATGGTGTGTGTGTGTGGGGGGGGGGGGGCAGGAGTCACATACCTCCCAAGTGTCCCTCTTTTGGAGGGACAGTCCCTCTTTTTGACCCAAGTCCCTCTGTCCCTCTTTGATCCTTAAATGTTCCTCTTTTTGACCTGGGGAATTAATGCATAAATGTGCATTAATACATTTACTAAATTGCTCCTTACTAAAGTGTTTGTATAGTTTCTACCTGTATATTAGACTAGAACTTCATTATGTGGTGCAATTTGTACCTTAAAATATCTATAATCTGATGATTTATGTGGTAATGTTTATATGGACATAGAAACGCAAGAAAAAAATTGCCACAGGAGCTCCAGTAATTATACTTTGGGTGGACTTAGAGGTGTGGCCTAGTATGAAAAAAAAACTGCCATGATGTGCACCGCACACATTGTCCCTCTTTGCAATTTTCAAAAGTTGGGAGGTATGGAGTCATGCAGGCAAACTGCTTTATGAGGCAGTAAAACAACTAAATAGCATGAAGCTGCTGGTCTACAGTCATGGCCAAAAGTTTTGAGAATGATACAAATATTAATTTTTACAAAGTCTACTGCTTCAGTTTTTATAATGGCAATTTGCATATACTCCAGAATGTTATAAAGAGTGATCAGCTTAACAGAAATTACTTGCAAAGTCAATATTTGCCTAGAAAATGAACTTTATCCCCCAAAACACATTTCAACATCTAACATCGTTTCAGTGATTGCTCCATTAACACAGGTGTGGGTGTTGATGAGGACAGGGCTGGAGATCAATCTGTCATGATTAAGTAAGAATGACACCACTGGACACTTTAAAAGGAGGCTGGTGCTTGGCATCATTGTTTCTCTTCTGTTAACCATGGTTATCGCTAAAGAAACACGTGCAATCATCATTGCACTGCACAAAAATGGCCTAACAGGGAAGAGTATCGCAGCTAGAAAGATTGCACCTCAGTCAACAATCTATCGCATCATCAAGAACTTCAAGGAGAGAGGTTCCATTGTTGCCAAAAAGGCTCCAGGGCGCCCAAGAAAGACCAGCAAGCGCCAGGACCGTCTCTTAAAAGTGTTTCAGCTGCGGGATCGGGCTACCAGCAGTGCAGAGCTTGCTCAGGAATGGCAGCAGGCAGGTGTGAGTGCATCTGCACGCACTGTGAGGCGGAGACTCTTGGAGCAAGGCCTGGTCTCAAGGAGGGCAGCAAAGAAGCCACTTCTCTCCAGAAAAAACAACAGGGACAGACTGATATTCTGCAAAAGGTACAGGGAGTGGACTGCTGAGGACTGGGGTAAAGTCATTTTCTCTGATGAATCCCCTTTTTGATTGTTTGGGACATCTGGAAAACAGCTTATTCGGAGAAGACGAGGTGAGCGCTACCACCAGTCTTGTCTCATGCCAACTGTAAAGCATCCTGAAACCATTCATGTGTGGGGTTGCTTCTCAGCCAAGGGAATCGGCTCTCTCACAGTCTTGCCTAAAACACAGCCATGAATAAAGAGTGGTACCAGAATGTCCTCCGAGAGCAACTTCTCCAACCGTCCTAGAGCAGTTTGGCGATCAACAATGCCTTTTCCAGCATGATGGAGCACCTTGCCATAAAGAAAGGTGATAACTAAATGGCTCAGGGAACAAAACATAGAGATTTTGGGTCCATGGCCTGGAAACTCCCCAGATCTTAATCCCATTGAGAACTTGTGGTCAATCATCAAGAGACAGGTGGACAAACAAAAACCTACAAATTCTGACAAAATGCAAGCATTGATTGTGCAAGAATGGACTGCTATCAGTCAGGATTTGGTCCAGAAGTTGATTGAGAGCATGCCAGGGAGAATTGCAGAGGTCCTGAAGAAGAAGGGTCAACACTGCAAATATTGACTTGCTGCATTAACTCATTCTAACTGTCAATATAAGCTTTTGTTACTCATAATATGATTGCAATGATATTTCTGTATTTGATAAAAACATCTGACAAACACACATAAAAACCAGAGGGCAGCAGATGATGTGAAAATATAATATTTGTGTCATTCTCAAAACTTTTGGCCATGACTGTACTACAGCATCCACCAGCAGCTTGAAGACATCCCCCCCTCCCGAGAAGAGACAGTCACACTGCAGACTCACTCACAGGCTGTCTTCACACTGCTGCTCCAGCCCTGTGATCTCTCTCCTCCTCAGACAGTACGTCCTGTGTAGAGGGGGTGTGTCTAAAGCTTGTAAGGTAACTGCTGCTCTGCTGGGGTGAAGAGGGGGCATGTCTGATGCTCCGCAGCACAGGAGCTTGTAAGGGGGACAGCAGCAGCCCGACTCTGCATGCTGTTGATGTTCCCTTGCTCCTGTCTGATGCTGCGGCCCTGCTACTGCTCCTGGGGCCCCTTCTGCCCTCGGGCCCTGAAGCAGTGGCTTCCCCTGCTTTCCCGATAGCTACGCCCCTGATACTGTGGATCCTATAATGAGCATTTTGATCCACTTTCCTTATGTATTTATAACCAAGATGTACTCCTGCCAACATGGTGAACACCAACAACAAGATCAACATCTAGAAGCCTTAAGACCAGACCAAAAATGATGTATTTTTTATAGTTACAAATATGTACACCAACACTGTGTCACACTTTCATGGCAAATACTCATATATATATATATATATATACCCATATCATTACACACAGATAATCACAGTATATTAGTATGCCTGGAGGAAGGGCAGTACAGCGGCCATGGTTTCCCACAGGGTTCCTCCACTGGGGTTTTTCCTGTCCAGAATGTTGTTGTAGGCTCTTTGTGAGTCATATGAAGTAACAACACTTACAAATATAATGTATTTCACATGATTTAACATGCCATACTTTGTCTGAATGATATTTCTTTTTCTGTGTGTGAAACCAAAAGGTCATTTAAAAGAGGTTCTGTACAAATACTAATCAAGGCCATATAGGTAGGATATGCCATCAATATGTGAGCAGTGCAGGTCTGGCTGCTAGGAACCTGAATTACTTCATCCCATCACTTTTACCAGGCAGAACACATATGAGTATTCTCATGTATGTGATAAGTAGCAAATGTGTATATAAGAGCATCCACGTGTGCTTAGCAGTTGTATGTTTAAATCTCTGTGGTGACTGCTCTATAAAGGATATCTGTGACTGGCACACACTTAAAAGGGACTTTGGGGCTAATATACTGGGGGTATGCAGACTCTTAATAATAGCTCCTCAAGTTTAAGGAGCTTTTCTGGCAGTGGCTCCTTCATTCTCAAGACCTGGAAAAACACTTTAAAGGGGTTGTCAGAGTAAAAAAAAGTACTAAATGACAGGGAACCTGTTAAAATAATAAAACAAGTTATACTTACTCATCCCTATCCTCCCAGCCTATCCTCTCTATGACTGCAACAGCTTTAAAGGGGTATTCCGACTCCATGAAACTGATGACCTATCTACAGGGTAGATCATCAATATCAGATCGGTGGGGATCTGACTTTCGTGCAAGTGCTGTATCCTCTGTAATGTTTTCCTGCACTCCATGTACATTACAGCTGTTTGTCCAATTTATATGAAACCGAAATTCCTCTTTATTACAAATCACCAATATACGTACAGTTTGTTTTCCAAGGGATTTCGCCTTTTACCAAGCCTACATATTCAAAATATACCAGTTGTTTTGAAAATGTCCACCTTCAACATTATGGCGAACTTTGGCACTAGTCTTTATGAGCCAAGCTGTCATATCAGATGCTCGTAGCCAGTTTCATACGCACAAATCTGCTGACAGATGCCCTTTAATTTCCTAATTTGTCCCTGATTAAAAATATAACATAAATCCTCCTAAAACATGAGGAGTAATCGCTACCTAAATATGGAGATCAGAGAGCTGCAATATTCATAGTGGGAGCATCAAATATTAAATTGCACCATGAGCATTGATGCATAATGGTGTAATTGTAAACAAGCACTTGCCCTGGTATACCCTAATATTGTGCCCTAATGATGACAGAATAGGCATCCTGAAAAGGATGGTCCCATACTAGAACCTCTTGGTGTTACCTCAAAACCCTACACACACAACCATAAAGGGTAGATGCACAAAGTGTAAGGACATTTGCCTATGCATTTGCAGCTCTGTAGTCTAACCTCTGCCCTTGCTCTGCTAATCAGAGCTGAGGTGCAGGCAGGAAATTGTGAGGGCTGGGCTAATTGTCTGGCCTTGTCAGTCTAGCTACCGGTTGGTGCTTCTTCACCTGCAGGTACAGCCCCACACATGTAAAGAAGTCCTGCAAATCAGATGAATCGATTCGTTAGAATTGATTTGTTCATCTCTGTTCTGGTTGTTTCAGCTTGATTTGGTAATGTGAGGATTTTTCCATGTCTACATTATGAAGTGTAAATCATCTGTAGGTTACTTTAGTTACAACCTCAATCGGTATTTGGTTTTGCTGGGGCAGTATTTTGTGCTGCACTATGGTATTGCAGGCCCTACCTACTTATGTTGTCCCTGACTACTTTTTTGTCACGTTTTCTGTCAATTTGGACCCACCTACAACATGAGGCCACTTTTAGGGTTTTTTCCAGGTCACTTTAAGTTCCCAATCAGTCCCTGGTGGTTACTGTTATAGTTGTGTGTGTGTTTATTTTTTATTTTTTTTTAAAGGGGTTCTGCCATTCTCTGGATAGATCATCAGCATCTGATCGGCAGGGGTCCGACACCCGACACCCCCATCGATCAGCTTTTTGAGAAGGCAGCAGCGCTCCAGGAGCGCCGTGGTCTTCTCTGTGTTTCCCTCAGGCCCAGTGACGTCATGAATAGTATCACTGGCCTGGGCGGGGCTAAGCTCCATTCAAGCGAACAGAGCTTTGCTCCGCCCAGGCCAGTTATACTTGTTCTGACGTCACTGGGCCTGAGGGAAACACAGAGAAGGCCGCGGCGCTCCTCCAGCGCCGCTACCTTCTCAGACAGGTGATCGACGGGGGTCCCGGTTGTCAGAACCCCACCGATCAGATGCCGATGGTCTATCCAGAAGATAGATCATCAGTTTAAAAGAACTGCAGAACTCCTTTAAGTAACACCAAGCTGTTCCAGGGGCCCAAAAAATAGGATACAGCATTAGAGTATACCAGGGTACAACATTAGAGTATACTAGTTTGCTTACTCACATACCCCACATATACACTGCATTCAGAAAGTCTTTTCCCCATCAATTTGCACACAATACCCCATAATGAGAAAGTGAATACCAAATTTTAGAATTTTTTGCAAATTTATTAAAAAGGAAAAACTAAAATTTTTCATGTACATCAGTGTTCAGACGCTTTGCTATGACCTTTGATATTTAGCTCTTTGAGAAGTTTCTACACCTTGATTAGAGTCCACAAGTATTCTTCAGAGCTGTCCACCCCCAACAAACTAAGTAATTGGGGGAGAAGGGCCTTGGTAAGAAGGTAATCAAGAACCCTATGGTCAAGAGGTGATCAAGAACCCTATGGTCACTCTGGCTGAGCTCCAGAGATCATGTGTGCAGATGGGAGAAACTTCCAGAAAGTCAACCATCACTGCAGCAATCCACCAATTTGTGGTTTATGGCAGAACAGCCAGAAAGAAGCCACAGCCAGTAAAAGACACATGAAATTCTGACACAGTTGACCATGGAATATCTAGGAGGGAAGAAATTTCAAACTGACTTGTGGCAATAGTGGCATCCTAATACACTATAATGCTGGAATTCAATGACTTCTTTAGAATCACCCATTTTTTCACACATATTTGTGAAGGCAGACTGCATGGCTAGGTGCTTGCTTTGGCAATAAGACTGAATGAAACACCTGAATTTAATGATTAAAGGGGTTGTCCGAGTTATGGAAAAAAATATAGTACTTTAAATCTGATGGGCA
>ONZH01028260.1:0-27601 GCA_900303285.1 Rhinella marina
AACAAACACGCCCTCGTCCTCTACCCTTAGCCCTTGAGTTAAACAATTTGTATGTTCACTGCACTGTATGATATATAACTGAAAAAAAAATAACGTAGTCTTTATACGGCGGCTATTGTACCGCAAACCACTATATTTTTTACGGCACTGTATAATATATAACTGAGAGGAAAAACGTATATTTTCTACACTCTGGCTAGTGTGCAGCACACAACAGAATTTTGCACTGCACTGTATAATATATAACTGAGAGGAAAAACGTGTATTTTCCACACTCCGGCTAGTGTGCAGCACACAACAGAATTTTTCAATGCACTGTATAATATATAACAGAGGAAAAAACATAGCCTTTAGACGGCGTCTATTGCACCGCAAACAACTCAATTTTTCACTGCACTGTAGGATATATAACTGAGAGGAAAAATGTATATTTTCTACTCTCTGGCTAGTGTGCAGCACACAACAGAATTTTTCAATGCACTGTATAATATATAACTGAGAGGAAAAACTTATATTTTCTACACTCCGGCTAGTGTGCAGCACACAACAGAATTTTTCAATGCACTGTAGTATATATGACTGAGAGGAAAAACATAGCCTTTAGACGGCGTCTATTGCACCGCAAACCACTCAATTTTTCACTACACTGTAGGATATATAACTGAGAGGAAAACGTATATTTTCTACACTCCGGCTAGTGTGCAGCACACGATAGAATTTTGCACTGCACTGTATAATGTATAACTGAGAGGAAAAATTTATATTTTCTACACTCCGGCTAGTGTGCAGCACACGACAGAATTTTTCACTGCACTGTAGGATATATAACTTAGAGGAAAAACATATATTTTCTACACTCCGGCTAGTATGCAGAACACGGCACAATTTCGCACTGCACTGTAGTATATATGACTGAGAGGAAAAACGTAGTCTTTAGACGGCGGCTATTGCACCGCAAACCACTCAATTTTTCACTGCACTGTAGGATATATAAAAAAACGTAGTCCCTAGACTGACGCTACTGTACAACACAGTACATAATTGTTCACTAGACTGTAGTGTATAGAAATGAGAGAAAAACGTATTCCCTAGAATGACGCTACTGTACAGTACACTACATAATTGTTCACTGGACTATAGTGTATAGAAATGAGAGAAAAACGTTTTCCCTATACTGACGCTACTGTACAGTATACTACATAATTGTTCACTGGACTGTAGTGTATAGAAATGAGAGAAAAACGTATTCCCTAGACTGATGCTACTGTACAGTACACTACATAATTGTTCACTGGACTGTAGTGTATAGAAATGAGAGAAAAACGTATTCCCTAGACTGCACTACAGATCTCAGCAAGCCAAGATACAGCAGCAGCAAAAATTAGTACTTTGGGTAATTTATTTTAGGGCTGTGTGGACCACGTGCTGTCCCTTCTGCCACAAGTCACTGTGTATAGTGTGCAGCTAAGATGGCGGTATCTGCACTACAAGTCCCAGCCAGCAGCCAGGAGGAGACCAAAAAAAAAGGTGCTTGTAGCCCTTAGAAGGGCTGTTGGGTTCTTTGTGGGTGATTCCTGCCTAACCAACATCTAAATTCAGGCCCTAACACTCTCCCTGACAGACAGTAGCTCTATCCCTAATCTCATGCAGACGGCGTGTGACGCGAGCAGCGCAGGACCAGATTCTTATATTCCCAGGTCATCTGATTTGGCCAGCCAATCCCTGCTATTGACTTGTAGGGGCCCCACATGATGCTAGGAGGTACCAAAGACTCTCCTGCATGTTGATTGGCTGAAAAAAGGCGCCTAACATGCAGGAAGAGGAAGTTGCCATTTCCTCGAGGATCGCGATATGCTCGTCCGAGTAGCGAGCATATGCGAATACCCTAATGCTCGAACGAGCATCAAGCTCGGACTAGCATGTTCGCTCATCTCTAATAATAAACAAAAGAAAGGACAAAAAAAAGGTTACGCCGGCCTTTTCTGACGTCTAGCCATCATTTCCTGCATTTCTCTCAGCTCCAGCTGCAGGCGTCGAATAAGCCGGGAGGCAGCATGGAGCCTGGTCTCAAATCGACGTAAGGCTGCCTCTAATTCAAAGTCAGTGGGGATATCTGTAGGGGTGGAAACAGTAATATAATTTGTATGATCGAGTTACAGTGGTTGTCCCACGAAAAAAAAATCTAAACTTTCAAACCAGCTCCTGGATCAAAATACTTTAGCAATTGCATATCATTATATATTTGGAATGAGTTATTCAGTGACATGTATCTGTATGGAGCCTTTTTTTTATTTGAACTGCTCACTGAGAAGGCCACACATGGTCAGTTTGGGGTTTGGACACCCATAGTGAGTGGTCTTCCCATGGTCCAGGCAAAAACTCCTCCTTGACGGTTGGAGCTACAAAAGATAAAACCTAAATTTAGCTTATATTTTGAAGACAGAAGGTCCACCCATTACACTTTTTTTTTACCTACCTTCTACCTCGGGAAGTTGGGCTGGTGGTGTTGGAGGGCCAGGTGGGGTCCTCTCTCGCTGGGGTGGAGGAGGGTGAGAGGGGCTCCTCTTTGGAGCAGCAGCTGACAAAAATCATTAAATAATGGCATTACATTTAACTCTAATGAACAGTTGTAACTTCTAATACATGGGAATAGTTTGGGGCTAGATCCCATTCCTAACCACTAGTGCTCTTATATCACTGCAGCTGCACTTCCACGTAGCTTAGATTAAAAATAAATTAAATATGTTTATACTTACTAGAAGCTGCAGGTACTCTCACTGTTATATATACAATACAGTACACTCATTTTTAACATGTTTTTACTTTCCAAAAATTTTACTTACCCTGCTGTATCGCTGCAAGGATCTCAGTAAGCCGCTCTGGGCACTTAAACTTCAGATCGGACCGTTTCCGCTAGATCTGGCCCGGGGTCCAAACAGTGTTGAAATGATGGCGCAAGCCTCGGATCACCTGCTGGATCACCTCCTTTTTATGATGGTTCAGGTGGCAGCGTGTGCCATCGTAATCCTCGCAGTCCATCAGCCGGATCATGTATTTCAGCTCTCCAGAGCTAAATGCTCAGGATCGCCTGGATGCTATTTTCCAAACTTCGCTCGGCCTAGCGTTGTGCATTATGCAATCGCTAGACAATAGTACGCTGAGGATTCGTACGCAATTTGTACGCTCATGCGTACGTGTTCAAAGAAGTTGTGTACCTTTACAAAATAGAACATTCGTTATTAGTGCACGAATGTTCGCAATCTGTCATTGCGCTCACTATATACATATAAATGCAGGAATCAAATTTCTTTGTGAAATTCGGCGAAGCAGCCAAATCAAAATTTTCATAACTTTGTTCATCAATCATTAAAGTATAAAGGAATGAATAGATATAATAAAGTATATTACATACGGACATATGGACATGGAATGCACACAGAGTCATTTCCTTTTTTGCGGCCTCATTGAAGTGAATAGTTCCGCATATGGGCCACACAAAAAAAAAAAAAAAAACAGAAAAAAAAAATGTTGCGAGCATGAGCCATAAATCGCCTAAGGCTACTTTCACACTTGCGTGTTAAGGATCCGTTTGTGAGATCCGTCACAGGCTCTCATAAATGGTCCAAAATTGATCAGTTTTATCCTATCCTGCATTCTGAATGGAAAAGGATCTGTTCAGAATGCATCAGTTTTGTTTCAGTTTGCTTCATTTCAGTCAGCATTCCGTTTTGGAGGCGGACACTAAAACGCTGCTTGCTGCGTTTTGGTGTCCGCATGAAGAAACTGATCCAAACGGATCCGTCATGAATCACAATGTAAGTCAATGGGGACGGATCCGTTTTCTCAGACACAATGATTCAATGGAGTTCATGACGGATCCGTCTTGGCTATTTAAAAGATAATACAACCGGATCCGTTCAGAATGGATGCAGATTGTTGTATTATCATGACGGAAGCATTTTTGCTGATCCATGACGGATCCAGCAAAAACGCTGGTGTGAAAGTAGCCTAATTTGAACATATCTAATTAATTTAATATTAATAATTAGATATCATATTTTTGTTTCCTCACTTCCAGGATCTGGAAGTTTTTAATTGTTTAATTCCTTTTTAAGTTGTATTTTTTTTAATGCTACCATTTATTGTAGCTTGTATTTGAAAATAGGAAAACAAAAATATTTGTTGGCTGACAATGAAAAAAAACCACAATTCTGTAATGGTTTTTTTGTGTTGTTTGTGTTTTTACAAAATTCACTGTGCACTAAAAGTATGATTGGAGATACCAAATTTATATAGTTCAAATTATGTTTTTCTAATCTAATTGAAAGTAAAAACCTTTGAAAAAAGAGAGAAAAAATATTCTAGGCAATTGGAGCATTGGATTCATGTTGAATTTATTCAGACCCAAACCAAATTGGGCAGTGAATTCAGCCAGTTTTGAATAAAATTTTAAGAAATGTGTTCAATTCTTGGGACATATTGTATATGTATGTAGACATAGCAGTATATGTTGTGGTGATGTGTACGGTAAAGTACAAGAGGCAGTGAGAACCTGCCAGTCCACAACCTTATTCTACTACAGGTATTCCCAATGGCCCGAGGTAATCTCAGCTGAGGCCACCTGGGATAATCACTGTGGTATAAAGCAGACCTCAATGTGTCAGTTGAGGGGGAGAGAAGGAAGCCTGCGGAGCCTCTGTGTGGTCCCAGCTAGGAGGGCTGGGGGACCAAGACCCCAATTTACCAGGACACTGGGATATATACATAATGTGTTTGTGCTCATTGTAATTTATTTAGTCCAAATACATTTTTTGTGTTTATTAAATAAATTTGACTCTTACTGTTATCCCAAGTCTCAAACTCATGACCATCTGTATGGGAGACATCTTACCAGTATGCTGCAGGGCATGCATATACATTATACTGGTATCTACAGATACAAGATACATTGGCCAGTTAATATCGCCCACTCACCATGGCCAGTTTCCGGCTACTGTTGATCAATTTGTTTGTAAAATGTCTATCTCCCACTTACTAATGTAGTCTGTGTTGATATTCTGCTCCATTTTCTATATTTCATAGGTATTCTTTCTTTCTGGCCAAGTCTTTTGTGCTGTCCACACAGTAGTCCTGTCCATAAAATGGCTGCTGATGGAGGGTCATGTGACGAGGCAAATGCCTCAGTCTCCTCCAAATACACTATATACACTACTCCTTAAAATACACTACACCTGCACCAAACTCTGCAATTCTGAAGGGCAGATGGCAGATATGTGCAGATGGTGTATGTGAGTGGAGAACGCTGAGTGATGTTATTTTTGCCTGGTCACATGACCATCCATCAGCCGCCAACTTATGGACAGATCTCCTGTGTGGACAGCACAGAAGATTTGCTCAACAAGGGGACGCGACTTATGAAATATAGCAAACGTCACAGAAAATCAACAATGGCTATATTAGTAAGTGTCATATAATCATCTTACAGACACATTGGTCAACAGTAGCCAGAAATGGGCCAACAGCTTTAAAGTTTTAGTCTCCCATTCAGAAGGTCCTGGGTTAGATACCCAGCATTGAGAATTTGGATAAAGGGGGAATAAAAGTTTTTAAATACACATTGGTGTTTTTAACCAGTATTATAATGCTGAAGGCCCTAGTTATATTTGTGAATGATTTTTATTTTAACCCATTCCCAACTTCCCCATACATTTACAGTGGAAGTTGGGACTTTAAATATGACGCCTGCTCAGTAGCTCAGAGACATTGTCTGTAATCTGCAACAAGACCAGTCACAAACATTAAACCCCTCACATGCTGTGGTCAATTGCAACCACATCATCTGAGGCATATTTTCCTTGGAGCTCTGTTCTTCTGGGGCCTGAATGGATCCCCCATGCTGAGATTGAGGGAAACTTTTGGGTGCTATGGCAGCGTTGGACCGTTGGATGACTCTGAGGCCTGCAACAGCGATGTTCCTATGTAGGTCTGCCTGTTGCAGGACTCTATAGGAACACAGTAAATCTCATACTTAATCATAGCAGTCTATGGAAGAGGTGATCAGATGATCACATGTTAAAGTCCCCTAGTGGGACTTAAATGGAAAAGAAACTTTTTTTAAAAAAGTAAAAAAATAAATAAATCAAGTCAGCCTCTTTCCCTATATTAAAAACATAAATAAACCATAAAATATAAAGATAATAAAAAATAGTGGATTTACTGTTTTTTGTCGCTTCATCACTAAACAAAAATAAAATAATAAAAAGTGATAAAAAGCTGATATATTCCAAAATGGCATCAATAAAAACTACAGATTGCCCTACAAGAAACCCAGTCTACTTGGTTTGACCACAGCTTCTACCAGTTTGGCTTTGTCTACAACATGGGGCCACTTCTACATTTTTTCCAGAACCACTTTGAGTTTCCAATCTGCCCCTGTTTCACCAATTCAACTGTGTACCCTTCTTTATTTTCAGTGCAAACCTATAACAGACATATGGTTACCTAATGCCTGAAGACACTGTGAACCTGGCTTTAGACATTGATGGAACAGTATAAACCATAACTGACATGAGATTTCCTCTCCATCAAAATCTTTTAGTAGAAATATGATTTCTAAAAGCAAGATTGCACAAGACTGATATATTACACAAAATGACATAAACATGCAGTTATTTTAAAGAAGGAATTAGAGAAAATAAAGGACAGAGATACATCATTATCCACATCCATAGCCTGGAATGGCATCTACAGAAAGGCTTCCTATTAAGATAATTACATTTGCTGCTGATTTGCTAAAAGTAACTTTCCTCCATTCATTTTTTGCTACCTACTTATTTCAAGAAATTGAGTGTTTTCACCTCAGAGACAGTAACTAGAAGCAATAGAGGCCGTCAAGTGCATGTAATTATCTCTTCAAATGAAAGCTTTAAAAATTTAATCAATGCATGTTAGCAACAGGAAATGCCGTGGCAATATTTGAAGACATCAGTCTGTCAATGAGAAGGCACATCTCTGCCCACAGATAAAATCACACATATGCAGCATTTGTGAAGATGACCCTCTCTGCATTGTATGCATTTTCCTTTCCTTGTGCATTCAGCCATAGCAACGTGCACCTGTGCACTGGGATGTGCTGACTGAAATTCCCCTTTTTATATTAATACTGGGTGGCATCTCTCCTTGCTGTGATATAGGCTACTACACTGGCATGTTAATGGTCATACTGAGGCTAAATATCCCCCTGTGGTATGTCATTCCAAGCTCTTTTAACTTGGACCCTTAGTTGAGCCAAGGTAGTTGTTGGCAGCTGTGCATGGGGGGGGGGGGACTGTCTTCCCATCCAGTCCTAGACCTTATCAATGGCGGAGAGATCTGGCAATCAAGCTGGCCAGGAAAGCTGCTGGATACCATTAAGTGCATGTTATCTAGTGTGGACAGTGTTTACAACCAACTAACACCAGAAGAAAAAATGTCCTGCTTTTTCCAACAAGATGAGGTAACATGCCAGACCTCACGGAACTCACTGGCACGGGTTCATGAACTGTTTGCGGAGGAGTGAACTGTGAGCAAGGAGTTATGGCCACCACGTTCACCATACTTTTCCACATGCGCTTTTTATCTGTGGGGACATTTAAAACAAAAAGTCTCCACTAACAATCCACATCCCCTGGATGAACTCAAGAAGAACATCACAAACCATACCTGCAGCATCACAAGCAGTATCAGCAGATAATCCCAAAGATGAATAGACCTGAACGGGGACCACTTACAACATCTTTTCTGACTTGTGGGTAATAAAAAAAAAACTTGCTCTCTCATCTTGTGATAATATTGCTGGAGGCGGGCTATTTTTTCGTGTGCCACCCTGTATAAAAGATCCCACCGCACTATATGAGAAAAGTCAGTGTGAATGAATATGGAAGTGGCCTAAGAATAATCCAGTATTTATATGCAGGAAAATAGGAAGAAACCCTGCTTTCATTTCACTGTTTGATTTATGCAATTAATGGAAGCTATTTTATCATATGTAATAATTTCCAACAGGATCCATAGCTCATAGGGTCGAGTGCTGAAGCCACTGTATTATGCTGCTGCATGATACATTATTCCCTCTGGAACATGTGATGCATGGGCAGCTACCACTATCTACTGTATGAGACAACACATACAATTATGCTGATATACAATGCTTTCTTTATAGCAGTACATAGCAAATTGAATACATAGAAAAAAAGGGAATTTCAGTCAGCACAATCCCAGTGCGCAGGTGCACGTTGCTATGGCTAAATGCACAAGGAAAGAAAAATACATACAATGCAACGGCACACTGCTAACCAGATAAAGCACAAAATGCCATAGTGATATGAGGTATTCTGAAGCTAATGCTATGCTTGTTTAGTAAATTAGAGATTCTTGGCAAATATATTTTGTACAAAATTATCTGGGCCCGTCCACCAAATCGTCAAGGTGATCTCTGTAGGACGGGAACCTAACACCATTTCCTACCTGTTATGTGCCAACCTTGGCTTCCGTATAATCAGGGGGTGTTTCTCTAATTTACTAAACAAGCATAGCATTAGCTTCAGAACATCTCATATCACTATGGCATTTTGTGCTTTATCTGGTTGGCAGTGTGCCGTTGCATTGTATGTATTTTCCTTTCAAATTGAATACATGCATATAATGCCTACTGCTGCCTTTGTATTTTCTATGATGACATGTCAGAAGGTTGTTAACTATATTGTCACTTAAATAATGGTAAAGCAAGGCAGCAGCTAGTATGGAATGCTTTTATTAGTGGATTGTGAGGTTTACTTGATTCTGTTATATGAATGTCTTATTGAAGAGTTACTTCCTCAGAAGTTAGATGCATATTTTCTAGCTGACAATATATATTATTTTTCATTTGACATCATGAAATTATTTTTAATCTTAAAAGTGAAATAAAAAGGAGCTACATGATTAGCCTAAGATTAAGGAAGTAATTATAAACCAAAACAGAAAGATGTAGTTAATGTTAATATCAATTTACACTAAGGGGATCATTTATTAGGATCGGCAATTTAGACGCTGGTCTTAATAACTCCATGTTAGTTGCATTGCACAGTGACGTGACGTGAATTTATTTAAAAATTGTTGTGGTTGCGACGTAGAATAAAATTTTCCATAACAGAACATGGTAGCTAGGAATAATCAATTTGAGTCCAGTTGATGAAGGATCTGTAATCCTGTTGAAGTTAAGACCATAAACGATTGCAATAACGAGGCAGACTAATTTTTTTAAACTAAAAGAATGTATTAGCTACAATGAATTTGGGTTGAGTTGGTGGAATGATTGGTGTGGTTTATTCCGGTAACCAAACACACTCCTCCCGTATGGTAATAGGCCAGCTAGCAGGTTTGATCCATACAGAAAGTTTGGCCTATCTGGTTTTTACCCTGATACATGGAGTTATTTGACCTCAGGGTTCTGCGTCCAACTTCCTGTAGGGCCAACTGTTCTGTGATGCCCTTACACTCTGGGACTGCACATGTGATGCACTGACTGTGTGGCTACCCTTTGCCAGCAGGTGTGGGTGACCCGCTCAACGTCGCTCATCATAGGGATTGGGGATTGTGATAATGGAGCAGACTAAATTTATTTGGTAAAAGACTACTTTTTTCACTACAAGAAAAAGATAAAAGAATAATGATAATCAACTGGTGAGCAACTCTGCTGTGCAAAGAATCAATTTATTTGCACTGCCCACATGATGTTAAATAAGACTGCTCTACAATACTAAATTACAGTAACTCTCTAACAGAAGTGTTTAAATATCAATGTGTCAATGTGAACATGCCACAAACCGTAGAACAATACAGGCGTATGAATCAGGGTCTAATAGACTTGCATATCTATTAATCAATGTGGACATGCCACAAAGAGTAGAATGAGACAGGAATATCACTCCACTTTGTGAATCAGGACCTAATAGAATTGCATATCAATTAATCAATGTGGACACTCCACAAACAGTAGAATGATACAGGTGTATAACCCCAATTTGTGAATCAAGGCCTTATAGAATTGCTTATCTATTAATCAATGCGTCTATCTATAACAGAACAAATTAATTATTAATGGAGTAGAAAGTGTACTAGATAAATGTGCCTATATATTAGGCTGCCTGCTGACAAAGTCTGATGCACAGTAAATGTATGTATAACAGAACAGATTAAGTATAAATGGCACAGCAAAATAATTAGTTAAACACACATATATATTAGACTGCCTGTTGAGACTGAGTCTGATGCAATAACAAAACAGATTAAGTATGAATGGCACAGCAGATGAACTAGATAAACGAGCCAATATGTTAGACCGCCTGTTGACACTAAGTCTGATGCACAGTACATTTATGTACTGTATAACAGAACAGATTAAAAATGAATGGCAAAGCAGGTGAACAAGATGCACAGGACGATTACACTCAGCCTGCACTGTCCCTGCAGTCTCCCTATGCTCTCCTTACAATGTCTAAAAACTCTGTACGATTTCACCCTCCCTGCACTTTCCCTATTCAATATTCTACAACTAAAAACTTGCTAAAATACTGTCCCTAGTGCATGCCACTTCTCTCCTTATGCTCAGTTCACATTTAAATGGTGATGACCACTTGGGATGAGGCTTTTATAGGGCTGTGACATCATAGGGAATGGCTGCATGGCATTATGGGTCATATCGCATTCATTGTTACCATGAAGCGTGAGTAAATTTGGATTTGTTGCAAATCAAATTTTTCCTGAAATTCGGATCTAGAGATGAGTGAATTATTAAAAAATTTGATTAAGCTGCTTCACTTAATTAAAAAAATTACTTTGTGATGAATTACTTCACCACAAAGTGCATTTCTTTGTAAGTAGTGTGTGCAATGACAGTGATTTTGCCACCCCCATCATTGCACCCCACAGATTCATACATAATTGCTGCATCTGATATAAATAAAATGAATAAAAAAAAAATAATAAAAATATTTTTTTTAAAAAATCATAGGTACATTATCCTTTTACTCTCGATCTGGCGCCAAATCTCGCATGGTCCGTGATAACGTCATCATGCCGGCCAGAGTAGTGACATATATATCCTGCCCCCCGATTTTGTGCGAGAAATTCAAGCAAGATGTCGGCGGCCGGTCTGTCGCAAGCAAATGGATAAGGTAAGTATGTTTTTTGTTTTTTTTTATACTATTTCAGTATATTTTTGCTACCACAAAGCACGAAGAAATTTGGCTTTGCAGCAAATCGAATTTATCCTGAAATTCGAATCGAAGTCCACGCTTGAAACTATTCAGATTGTTTCACTTTGATTCACTCAACACTAATATATATAATTAGATAACTGTAAGCATATAAAAAGTGGCAAGTCTGCTATTCAAGGTTCCTAATCTGATATATAATTTTTAGTCAGCCACTCTGGATGCAGTGTGATATTTTGTTTCAAAAGCTATTTCTTCATCCCAGCATATTCTTAAAGAGTTGCGTGCTATTTGTAGATATTGTGCCTGATTTTTAAATGCATGTTTTGAAGAAAATAATAATGTTGCTTTTAGCTGGAAAAGAACACTGTAAAATAAATATTCATCATTCATCAGTTTTTGCACATGTTGTTGACATGTAAACTTTGTAGCTGACAGTTTTTTTCTTGAATCATTTTTTGGACCAAACACATCGTGTACAACTGGCCAGAGTGGGATTTACAAACAGGTCAGTGCTTTGCAAGTAAATAATGGTATGTGTTAATTACTTTATAATGTACAATATATCTAGCAATGAGTGAAGTTATGAAAATTTTGATTTGGCTGCTTCGACAAATTTCACAAAGAAATTTTATTTGTTATAAATTACTTTGCCATAAATTACATTCCTTTGCGCCAAACCCTCTCCTCACTCTGTCATTGAACCCCTCAGATGTTAAAATGGAGGTCGTTCATGGGTTAATCAGGGTTAAAAAAAATTATACTCACCTTATCCATTTGCTTGCGGAGATGCTGTCGTGGTCATCTTGACTGAAGAAACTGCGCAAAATCTCATGAGGCAATGTGATGATGTCATCATGCTGGCTGCCCATAGTGACATCATCACTGATGATGTCACTGCGCCCAGCCAGCGTGGTGGCATGGTGACATCATACATCACCCCACATGAAATTTTGCATGGTTTCTTCAATGATCCTTTTTTTTTATTTACAAAGCTGTATGATGACTGTTTTTTTTTCCTTTTCACACAACAAACTATGGTATACTATTGAATGAAAACTTTAACTTTGTTCCAAACACAGAATCAAACACATCTTGTATAAAAGCAAATATACAATGACTATTTTCCTTTAACCTCTTCATGACCAGGCCTGAAAAGACCTCACTGACCTTCAACATTTTTTCATTTTTGCGTCTCTGCATTTCAGAAGTGATAATTTTTTATTTTTTTTTTTCATTTACATAACTGGCTGTTTCATGCAGGAGAAATTTTTATTATTTCTGGTGCTCTTCAAGGTACATATAACTTATCATGTAATGCATGCATTTTTCTTTTTGCTGAAGAAATACGGTATAGAAACCAGATATATATATATATATATATATATATATATATATATATATATATTGTGGGGAATCGCTCTGGTAGGCAGGGTAAGCGGACGCAGAACAGAGGCACAAAACAGTTCTTAATCCAAATGGAGTGTTTTATTCACACACGCAGGTATCACAGTACATCAAAAACAACTTCACCTGAGTTGAAAGTCCTGGTGCTAATTCACACCATGCTGCAGGTTCTGCATAAAGAGTCCATTTATAGGAACAAAATCCCCCTGTCCTCCCAGACAGGTATTCAGCCTTCATCCAGGCCCCAGCCTTCTCCCCTACTGCAGTTTGGCTGGCTTTTTTAAAGTAGTTTGGTGTCAGCAAAACCTGGACCGGCACTTACAATCCAGTCCGATGCTTGACTTCACCTGGCTGTTAATCAGCCCAGCAGCACATGCTGGGAGGAAAATACCTTCCCTCAAGCAACAGACCTTTCACTGTGTCACATACCTTGAGGGGGTGAACACTTGTCAAACAGTGCACTCGGGACAGGGCATCCACGTTTCCCTGTAACCGGCCCGCTCTGTGCTCGACTGTGAATTTAAAGTTCTGTAATGAAAGGAACCATCTGGTGACCCGAGCATTCCTCTCTTTGGCCTGGCTCATCCATTTGAGAGGGGAGTGGTCGGTCACCAGGCGGAACTTCCTCCCTAACAGATAGTAGCGGAGAGACTCGAGTGCCCATTTGATGGCCAGGCACTCCCGCTCCACTATACTGTACCTTGTTTCAGCTGGGGTGAGTTTGCGGCTCAGGAAAACAACAGGATGCTCCTCCCCGTTGACTTCCTGAGACAGTACAGCTCCGAGGCCTACTTCAGAAGCATCAGTCTGTACCACAAACTCCCTCCTGAAGTCAGGCGTCACCAGCACGGGTGACCCACACAAGGCCGACTTCAATGCGGAAAAAGCCTCTTCCGCCTGGTCATTCCAGTGAACCATCACCGATTTCCGTCCCTTCAAGAGCCCTGTCAATGGTGCCGCTAACGTAGCAAAGTGGGGAACAAACCTCATGTAATACCCCACCATCCCCAGGAACGACTTTATTTGCCTGGTGGTGACAGGTCGTGGCCAATTCCGGATTGCCTCAATCTTGCTCATCTGGGGTTTGATGACACCGCGCCCAATGACATACCCTAGGTATTTTGTCTCCTGCAATCCTACAGCACATTTTTTGGGTTAGCGGTTAACCCCGCCCTTCGGAGGAAATTCACTACGGCCTGTACTTTTGCCAGGTGACTCTCCCAGTCGGCACTATAAATGACAATGTCATCGAGGTAAGCTGAGGCGTACCGACAATGCAGACGAAGCACAATGTCCATTAACCGCTGGAATGTGGCGGGAGCACCATGCAGGCCAAAAGGTAACACCTTATACTGATATAACCCCTCAGGTGTGATAAAGGCTGTTTTCTCCTTGGCAGCCTCCGTTAAGGGCACTTGCCAGTACCCTTTTGTGAGGTCCAAGACAGAAAAATACCGCGCCTGCCCTAACCGCTCGATTAACTCATCCACCCGGGGCATGGGATACGCATCAAACTTAGAGACCTCATTTAATTTACGGAAATCATTACAGAACCGTAATGTCCCATCCGGCTTGGGTATCAGAACTATTGGGCTGGCCCACTCACTCTTAGATTCTTCAATAACATCCAGCTGCAGCATCCGCTGCACTTCCTCCGAGATGGCTTGTCGCCGAGCCTCGGGCACCCTGTACGGCTTTAACCGGACCTTCGCCTGGGGCTCTGTGACAATGTCATGGTGGATTATGGAAGTACGTCCTGGGAGGTCCGAGAATACATCTGTGTTCCGACTAACGAACTCCCTGGCCTCCTGAGCCTGCTTAGAGGAAAGGCTGTCAGCAATATGTACTGTGGCAGCCGCTTCACCAGCATCAGGCAGAGGGGCCGGAACCTCTTCCCCTAGACAAACCGTCCGCGGGCTGTTCTCAGTACAGGTCTCCCTATCCTTCCACGGTTTTAGTAAATTGACATGGTAGACCTGCTCTGGCTTTCGGCGACCAGGCTGGCGTACCTTGTAATTTACATTGCTTACTTTCTCTAGAATCTCATAGGGCCCCTGCCACCTAGCCAGGAACTTACTGTCCACGGTCGGTACAAGAACCAAGACCCGATCTCCCGGGTTAAAGTTCCGCACCCGAGCCGCTCGGTTATAGACCCGACTCTGGGCCTGCTGAGCTGCCTCCATATGCTCCCTAACCAGTGGCAATACTGTTTCCATCCGTTCTTGCATGTTGGCGACATATTCAATGACACTTTTATGCGGAGTGGGCTGTTGCTCCCACGCCTCCTTGGCTATGTCCAACAGCCCCCAGGGATGTCTGCCATATAGAAGTTCTAAGGGCGAGAACCCAGTAGAGGCCTGGGGTACCTCTCGCACTGCAAACATTAGATAGGGCAGAAGGAGGTCCCAGTCCCTCCCATCTTTGGATACCACTCTTTTCAGCATATTTTTTAAAGTTTGGTTAAATCTCTCCACCAGACCGTCTGTTTGCGGATGGTAAACGGACGTCCGTAACTGTTTTATGCGCAGCAATTTACACAGTTCCCTCATGACTTTCGACATGAAAGGTGTCCCCTGGTCCGTCAGAACCTCTTTAGGTATTCCTACTCGGGAAAACATCTCCATTAACTCTTTAGCTATAAGGTTGGCAGATGTATGACGCAATTAGGTATTCCTACTCGGGAAAACATCTCCATTAACTCTTTAGCTATAAGTTTGGCAGATGTATGACGCAATGGCACCGCCTCCGGGTACCGGGTGGCATAATCAAGCACAACTAGGATATGTTGGTGACCCCTAGCCGACTTAGGTATCGGTCCTACGAGGTCCATGGCGATTCTCTCAAAAGGTACCTCGATAATCGGGAGGGGTACTAGGGGACTGCGGAAGTGTGGCTGAGGGCTAGTAATCTGGCAAGTTGGGCAAGACTTACAAAACTCTTCTACCTCTCTAAATACACTGGGCCAGTAAAACCGCTGCAGAATACGGTCCTGGGTTTTCTGTAGCCCCAGGTGTCCCCCAAGAACATGTTGGTGAGCTAGGTCTAATATCAACTTACGATATGCTTGGGGAACCAGCAATTGTTCAACATTTTCACCCCGTAGTTGGGTAACCAGATACAACCTATCGTGGTGAACCAAAAACGCGGAAAAACCGTCTTGGCTCCGAGTTGTTGTGGTTCCCCATCAACCACTAACACATTCTCCCAGGCTCGGGACAGAGTCTGATCCCTGTGTTGTGCCATGCCAAAATTGTCACCTGAGACATTCAGGTCTGCCAATTCAGGGCCCGGCGGCAAATCATCCACCTCCCCAACCATCACATCCAGTGGGGTAGTCTTCCCTACTTCCACCGGCATGGCGGTCACCCCTACCGCTGGCATTTCTGCCTCAGGCTCCCAGGGTTCTGGCCTCCCATCTGAGCAAGGCCAATCCTCTGGGGCTATTCCTGACTCTTGGGGAATGGTGGGTCTAACTGCTGGCCACAGGGCCGGAAACAACGGGAAATCTCTTCCTAGTATTAACTCATAGTGCAAGTTCGTGGCCACGGCCACCTCATGGATCCGCCTGCCGGCAACCGTGTTTAGCGTTACCAGAGCAGTGGGGTAATCCTTTAAGTCTCCATGTATACATATCACGCCGATTTTCCGGCCAGTAAACTCAGCGGGTCAAACAAGGGCAGCCCTCACAAGGGTCACCAGACTCCCCGAGTCCAGCAGCGCCACCGCCGGAGTGACACCCACTTCCACCTGACACAAATGTTTGTAATCGAGAGTCTCTGGGGTGCCTGTCGCACACACCTTTCTGGCATACAGTGACTGTCGGAAACCAAAGTTTGTGTCCATGGGCTCAGCTAAATGGGGGCAGTCTGCCCTTACATGGCCAGTCTCATGACACCGCCAGCAGATTATCGGGGCCCAATCTGCAGTGGGCATATCCCGAGCAGTCCTTTTTGGCTCCAGCCGCCGGGACTGGGGTGGGGATTTTCTGGATTTTATAGACCCCCTCCCCAAAGTGTCCACCTTTAAGCTCTTGGTAGCCTCATACCGTTCTACCAGGTCCACCATCTGAAGGGCATTAGCTGGAGACACCTGGCCGACCCAGTGCTGGAGGGGGTGTGGCAAAGCCCTCCAGAACTTGTCAGCCACAATACGGTCCAGCATAGCAGTAGGACTCAGTACCTCAGGCTGCACCCGCTGAGCCCGAACCAAAACATTCACCCCCAGGCGCGCCAGAATCTCACCCTTGACTTGGTTGTAGTCCGCCGCTTGCTCAGACGACAAATCAAAGTACACCTGTTGGGGTCCGGATGTTAGGAACGGAGCAATAACCTCAGCCCACTGGTCTCGGGGAAGACCCTCCCGCTCGGCCACTTTCTCGAAAACCGCCAGGTAGGTCTCGATGTCATCTGTTGGAGCCATTTTAGGGATCGCCGTGCGGACTGCTTTCCGGACATCATGGACCCCCTGAGATCCTCCTGTCTTCTGTAACGCCATCACATGTTGCAGTAGCCGCTGGTTCGTTTCTTGCTGTCGCTGATTAGCCTCTAGCAGTTGCCGGTTAGTCTCCTGCTGTTGCTGGTTAGCCTCCACGAGGGCTTTCACTACCGCCTCCATCTTGTCCTGTGACACTGGTTGCAACTTAGCTGGCTTTATCCAGGACATACAACAGTGCCCAGAAAAATTAAAAACAAAAAAAAATTCTGGTTTTGCGTAGGCCTTGCTGCGTTTGCCCGCATCCTCCACCAATTGTGGGGAATCGCTCTGGTAGGCAGGGTAAGCGGACGCAGAACAGAGGCACAAAAACAGTTCTTAATCCAAATGGAGTGTTTTATTCACACACACAGGTATCACAGTACATCAAAAACAACTTCACCTGAGTTGAAAGTCCTGGTGCTAATTCACACCATGCTGCAGGTTCTGCATAAAGAGTCCATTTATAGGAAAAAAAAAACCCTGTCCTCCCAGACAGGTATTCAGCCTTCATCCAGGCCCCAGCCTTCTCCCCTACTGCAGTTTGGCTGGCTTTTTTAAAGTAGTTTGGTGTCAGCAAAACCTGGACCGGCACTTACAATCCAGTCCGATGCTTGACTTCACCTGGCTGTTAATCAGCCCAGCAGCACATGCTGGGAGGAAAATACCTTCCCTCAAGCAACAGACCTTTCACTGTGTCACAATATATATATATATATATATATATATATATATATATATATATATATTTTAAATCATGCGTTAATGTTTCAATGTTTGCACGTGTCTTTGTGCACAAAGCAGTGTGCTGCTATTTGTAAAGTTCTTGTTTGCTTTTGCATTACAGCCATGGTAAGGTGCACCTGAACTACCTTTATGTGCAGTTTAGAGGTACTGGTCTAACTCTGTTTTGTATTAAAGTTCTAAGGATTATGATTATGATTATGATTATGATTATTATTATTATTATTATTATTATTATTATTATTATTATTATTATTATTATTATTATATGTGTGCACAACATGTATTTTATACTAAATAATGGGGGGTTTGTTTTTTGTTATTATGCATTTTTTATTTTTACATTGTTTTTATTACATTATGTGTAACTTTTTTTTAAAAAAAAAATCCCATTATGGGATTACTATTTTATGATTTTGCTTTAATGTATCATAATGTGTATTAATGTTATTTATAATGTATTAACATACTTCCTTATCCTAATACATTATGCTCAGTGTTACTATGACACAGGCTGCTATTAGGCCAACTCTATTGTACCCTAACTGCAGGATAACTAGTCAGACAACCCTGGGATCCTTTGTACGTGTAAGGTTCAGAAGTTGTAGAACCACTGTATCAATCAACCAGTTTGACTTTGGGCTAAACCTCATGTCGTTATCTTGGCAGTAGGTCTGGTATTCATCTTTTAACTACTATACAGGGGGTTAAAGGGAGCCACAGGCCGCTACCTACTAGAGTAGTACCAGCAGGCTCGGATTGACCTACAGGGGAACAGGTGAATCCACTGGTGGATCCTGAGCAAAGTGGGCCCCCAATCCCACACTCCCTGTATATAGATAGGCAGCATACAGCAGCCCATGTCCATATAAAAATCTGTATGGATTATTAACAAACTACCCAGAAGCAGGCCAAGCAGTATCCTCTTTCATCATGGACCTGCCTTTTCAAAGTCCCTGCAGGGACCCCCATAATCAAACATATGCGAACAGATGATATTTGCATGTACGATAGCTTTACAGTGGGCCCTCAGAATGAATTTTACTAATCATCCCAGTCTGACACTAAGTATCAGTGTGGTTGATAGTTAAGCTATGTAGTCAGTAAAAGGTTTGGGGAGGCAAAGTTTGTGCAAATCTGAGAAACATTCCAAAGTTCAGGCAGTGCAGTACAGTGATCAGGCAGCACATGGACGGATATGCAGATTAAAGCACCTTTTGGGATCTAGCTAGCTAGTAAACCTATTGCTCAGGCAATGAGACAAAGACCACAGCATATATAACAGAGTTGATTAACACATTTGAAGCAGTTGCACACAGAACCAAAGGAGGGTTAACCCTTGCAATACTGTATAATGTGATTATAGTCAATGAAGACTCTCCAATAGACACAAAGGACACAGCCTCTGTGACAGGAACTGTGACAGACACAGGGTGAGTGGAATGGCTCCTGTGCCCACCCTAAGTAGTGGGGCAGCAGTAGGCATGGACTGCTGAAGTAACAGTAAGTCCTCATGGCTGACAGCAGATGGCTCCCCCAATGTCCACTGGGGTCCCTGGGGCACCCAGTGATCCAATTGTAGGGGACATTCCCCTTTTATCATACCACAGTATGAACCATAACAATCATATGATAAACAGCTTGGATCGGAGCTTCCTCGATCCCAACTGTGAAGCAGGAGCCCTGGATTATCAACCTGAGCTGTTAGTAACAGTTCATTCTTAGCACATGATCACTCCAATAGCTGCTCACTCCCTCTACTGCAGCAATACCAAAAGAAGCCCTACACTGCTCACCAATCAAATCAAACCAATCAAAAGATAATGGGTGGTTGTTATGGGGTTAAATGAGTGATGGAAGATAAGACCATTTTAGAAGTTTTACACTATACAATATATAAAGTACTGAAAATTATCGAAGTCTGAGTATTATATAAAAAAAACGAAAGCTCTTTTCTATTTTTTCCATGCTTCAATGCACTTTTTCACATTAATACATTAAAAAACAAGGCTCCAGGTAAAAGCTACTTCTCACCAGGGAATACCTTCATAAATAGATTTGCATCTGCAAATAAGCAAAATCCACCTGCACACCGCTTAGTAAGAAATCAATGATTCTCCTATCAATAATTCTGAAAGTCAGTTTAATAGTCTCCCAGTTGCCAAAACACTCAAAATAAAATCATTATAATATTAGATACTTTGTTTGAGAACGCATATTTTTACTCAAGGGATGAAATGCATATAGATGGAAAATTAATGTAAAATATGTTTAAGAAGCTCTCGTAAAACATAGATATGAATTATAAATATTTTAAAGCTACAGAGACCGATCATCATATAGTTACATTTTTAACTGCAATTTGCGGAAATAAGCTGTCTTGACAGGGTATTAGAATAGGAGCCTGTGGTTTGACTTTTAAAGCTACTTGGCTTCCTTCAGTCATCTTTTATCACTTAATTCTGCTTACTAAGATACTGTCCAGCTGTCATTGATTTTCTCAGTTGGCAATACATTGCAAATAACTATATATAGATTTGCTACATTTATAGTTGAGATTCGAGAAGTACCTTTGAAACGATTTTTCATTATATTTGAAGTTTACCTTAAAGTGATCAAGACTAGAGATGAATCAAGTATTGAAAAATTTGATTTGGCTGCTTTGCTGAATTTTACAAAAAAAATTTGCTTTGTGACAAATTACTAGTCGGTACAATGACAGGGAACAGTGATACATGATCGTGGCATCTAATCGCAATAATCAGGTGTAAAATTAAAAAAAAAAAAAATTAAATCACACTTGGTAAGGTCTATAGGCTTGAAAAATAAAGTTTGTAATTGGATTGAAAACAGGCTGAAGGAGCATGTCCAGAAAGTTGCTGTCAATGATTCCTATTCAGAATGGTCCCGGGTAAAAAGTGGTGTATCCCAAGGTTCAGTGCTGGGTCCTCTATTATTTAATTTATTTATATATGATATTGAGGACGGGATTCAATTTTTTTTTCTAGGACCAATTTAAGTTCCCAGTTCGCCTCTGTGCAATGGCCTCTCCGAGAGCAAATGGATAAACTGAGTATGATTTTATTTAACCCTGATTAACCCCATAATGATCTCCTACAGAGGAGCTCACTGATCTCCTACTTGCACTACAGAGAAACCCCTCTGATCCCGCTCTGGTAAAAGGATTCTGTGGCGTAGAGGGCCTTGAACCCCACTCTCTACAACCATGACAATTGGCATAAGAGAAAGAACATGGTAGCTGACAATCTCCTCGTTCGTGTGCCATTTCATCAACATCTTCTCCATCCAAAGCCCAGCAAAAAATAGACTCAGACTAAACCCACCAGACTCAGGTACAACCTCTGCTACTTTTTTGGAGTTAATAATGTCTTCAAGAGATTCCTTCCTCAGATAAAATACTCACTGAGGCTTCTATTAAGACAATGCTACAGGCTTTACACCGCTCTTCACATGCTCATGTTACAGTTGTAATACTGCTTAACTCTTCTATACAGAAGGGATAGAGTTTATCATATAGAATCTAAGATTGGCAAATTTGCTGAATCACATAATGCAGTCCAACTTCGCTTCCAGCTTTCACCAATTACAGCTACTTTCCGCCACAAGATTCTTTATGAATGGTGGATGTCCCGTTTCTCATTTTAATCACCAAGAACAACAAGTTGCATGTCCATATTTCCATGGAAGATGGGCTGAAACTTTTGAATCAGTGAAACCTCCACCCCTTAAAAAACAAGTGTCCCCATAAGAAACACTGTTGTATTCCTCCTGAGTGGATAACAATATACTCCCACAAGATGTCCAGGCACTGAGTTATTTTACCTACTTCTGAGTAGTGCAGACTTCAGAGATCCATTTTACTATGATGGATACACCTTTTGTATTTCTCCCATTCTTGACCGTCATCTTTTGCTGTATGTGTTTTATTTGTTCCAGATTTCTTAGTTATGTCACAATTATGTCATGGCATGCAGATGTATACTTTACCAATATATGCTATTGATGTACGCACATGTTTATATGCCAGATGTCTCCTGGTGCCTGGCTCTATATCCTAACATTAAAGGCTATGTACACCTTTGGGGGCATTTTTTATTTTAATTGCATTGTACTCATTTTGAGCTAAAAAAAACAACAACTTTTTTTTTTTTAATTGGTCTTTATTAAATATATGGAACTCTTTTTTCTGTACATAGTACAGCAGCCTCTGAATTTTCTCTTTATTCCGTCAGTTGGGGAGCTGACGGCTCCTTATCTCTGCTCGCTTACCTTATAAATTCCCATTTTAGCTCAGTTCTTATCTTATTGATAAGAATGTGGCTTGAATAAGTCTTTATGATCTCTTAGTAAACTAGAGATAAGGGTTATTAGATGATCAACACAAAGTAAAAGTAAAAAGTATATTTTTAATAAAAACTAGAGATGAGCGAGTAGTGTTCGATCGAGCCGGTATTCGATCGAATACTACGCTATTCGGCATACTCGATTTCGATCGAGTATAACGGCGATGGCGCACTTAGAATTCGTTTCCCCTCCCACCTTCCCTGGCGCTCTTTTTCCACCAATCACCATGCAGGGGGGGTATGACAGGCCCGCGGAGCACGCTGGCAGCGCGAAAACGGCGTCTACATGGATTGGCTGGAAAAACCACGTGACCTTGAATATTAAAAACTCAGGTCTTCCTGCTCGTTCGCATATGCTGCGTGAACTTAGTCAGGGACAGAGGCTGGAGAAGGGAGAGATAGGTTTTAGCTGTTGGACAGGCAGGAGCATAATTAAAAGCCCTTATCAGGGCTACTATAGTGCAGTACAGTGATAGCTTTACTACTATATACACTCTGCAGAGAATGGCTGCTGTATTCAGGGATAGCTGCTGGAGTAGGGACAGAGAGAGGCATTAGTGGTGTATTAGGTGCTCTGCTACATACCAAACTATATTTGGCACTACTGTTCTGTGTTCTTTTTGGCTGCAAAACCCTGTTATATACCTAGTGTGTATATACACCATCTGATCTTCTGGCAGTATACGGCTGTGTACATTTTATTTTTTTTTAAATACAGTTTCTTTGGCTCTAGTGTTCTGGGTTCTGTGTGCCTGCAATGCCCTTTTTGTATACCAGGTGTAAATACCCACCGTCTGACCTGTTAGTACACGGCTGTGTACTCAGACATATTTTAAAAAAAAGTCCTGTTATTTGGCACCTGTATTGTGCGTTCTGCGTGCCTGCAAAACTCTTTCATATACGTGCTGTTAATACCACCGTCTGACCTGTTAGTACACGGCTGTGTAATCAGACATATTTAAAAAAAAGGCCTTTAATTTGGCACCTGTATTGTGCGTTCTGCGTGCCTGCAAAACTCTTTTATATACGTGCTGTTAATACCCACCGTCTGACCTGTTAGTACAACGGCTGTTGTACCTAGAAATATTAAAAAAAAGGCCTTTATTTGGCACCTGTATTGTGCGTTCTGCGTGCCCTGCAAAAACTCTTGGTATATACGTGGTGTTAATACACACCGTCTGACCCTTGTAGTACAACGGCTGTGTACCTAGAAATATTAAAAAAAAGGGCTTTTATTTGGCACACTGTATTGTGTGCGTTTCTGCGTGCCTGCAAAAAAGCTCTTGTATATACGTGGTGTTAATACACACCGTCTGACCTGGTAGTACATGGCTGTGTACCTAGAAATATTTTAAAAAAAAGGCCTTTTATTTGTCACCTGTATTGTGCGTTCTGCGTGCCTGCAAAACTCTTGTATATACGTTGGTGTTAATACACACCGTCTGACCTTGTAGTACACGGCTGTGTGTACCTAGAAATATTAAAAAAAAAGGCCTTTTATTTTGGCACCTGTATTGTGCGTTCTGCGTGCCTGCAAAACTCTTGTATATACGTGGTGTTAATACACACCGTCTGACCTGTTAGTACAAGGCTGTGTACCGGCTAGAAATATTTATAAAAAAAGGCATTTTATTTGGCACCTGTACTGTGCGTTCTGCGTGCCTGCAAAACTCTTGTATATACGAGGTGTTAATACACACCGTCTGACCTTGTAGTACACGCTGTGTACCTAGAAATATTTTAAAAAAAGGCCTTTTATTTGGCACCTGTATTGTGCGTTCTGCGTGCCTGCAAAACTCTTGTATATACGTGGTGTTAATACACACCGTCTGACCTGGTAGTATACGGCTGTGTACGCCAAATATTGTAACCAAAAAAAAAAAAATTGCGGAGGGCTAGCGAATCGGACGAGAGGACGGGGCGCGGAAATTGCTGTTGGGGGCCTTGTTGAAGCCAGTGGGGATACAATGCGTGCTGGTGAGGGGCAGCCAGGATTCCGCTCATCCAGAATCCCTGCCTTTATGGGACAGTTAAGCAGGGGACGGGTTACACCGCTGTTGAGGCCTGAGCAGTATGAACAGGTGGTGCAATGGATAGCCGATAGCGCTTCCACACAGTTGTCCACCAGCCAGTCATCCACACAGTCTCACTCTGACCCTCCTTCCTCCACACCTGGCCAACAGAGTCATCCCACCCTTGACCCCTCCCAGGAGCTCTTTTCGGGTCCTTTTTCAAATGTGCCGGAAGAATCCCTGGAGCTACAGAGGAATTTGTTTGTTAGTGATGCCCAACCACTTGAGTATTCGCCATCTCCTGCTGATGTGGACCCTGAACCAGCATCTGTTATCATGAGCGATGATGATGATGAGATGCAGTTGCCATCAAGGGAGGCTGTTGGAATGTCCAGTGGGCAGGAGGAGGAGCAGAGTGAGGAAGTGGAAGAGGAGGTGGTGGATGACGAAATGACCGACCCCACTTGTCCATGGGTGATGTCCAGCGGGGAAAGCAGTGGAGAGGTGGTGGTCTGCGCAGCACCGAAAAAGGCAGCAAGAGGCAGAGGGATGTCCAGAGGCAGAGGGATGTCCAGGAGAGGGCCAGAGGGATGTCCAGGCAGAGGACAGCAGAGGATGGTCCACAGCAGCAGGGCCGAAGCTGTTCCCGGGCAGCAGGCAGTCGCGTGAAGCTCCCCCATCGAGGGCCTCCTACTTCTGTGGTGTGGGAGATTTTTTAATGTTTGTGCGGATGACAAACTGAGCGCGGTTTGCACACTCTGCCACTCAAACTGAGTAGGGGCTCTGAGAAGAGCAATCTGACCACCTCAGGCATGCGGCGTCACTTGGAAGTCAAGCACTGGGCTGAGTGGGAGAGAGCAAACGCAATACAACCTGCGCCCGGTCTTGCTGCCACTGCCTCTTCCCCTTTGTTGTGTGCTGCCACTGCGGTCCAGACCTCCAGCCAGGACACCTCCACATCTGCCTCTGCCTTGGCTACTTTGGGGCCTTCTCCTTCAGCCTCCCCTTCCCCCACATCTTCGCCCTGCACCTTCATACTCCTCGTCCCATCAACTGTCCATCTCGCAGGCGTTCGACCGCAGGCGGAAGTACGCCTCGAGTCACCCCCAAGCCCAAGCCTTAAACTGCCACATCTCCAAACTGCTGGCCCTGGAGATGTTGCCGTTTAGGCTTGTGGAGACGCAGGCCTTCCGCGACCTGATGGCGGCTGCCGCACCTCGCTATTCCGTCCCCAGCCGCCACTACTTTTCCCGGAGTGCCGTCCCCGCCCTGCACCAGCACGTGTCGCGTAACATCAGGCGGGCCCTGAGGTACGCAGTCAGCGCAAAGGTCCACTTGACCACCGACTCGTGGACAAGCGCTTGCGGCCAGGGACGCTACATCTCTTTGACGGCACACTGGGTGAATGTAGTGGAAGCGGGGACGGGGTCGCAAACAGAGACAGCCTACCTACCACCCCCCCAAGATTGCCAGCACGGGTTCTGATAAACCCCCCTCCTCCTCCTCCTCCACCTCCTCCTCCTCTGCCTTAACATCGCCCTCAGCCGCTAGCTGGAAGCGTTGCAGCACTGGCGCGGGGAGACGTCAGCAGGCGGTGCTTAAGCTCATCAGCTTGGGCGACAGGAAGCACAGCGCCCCAGAGGTGAGGGACGCCATATTGCAGCAGACGGAGATGTGGCTGTCACCGCTGCAGCTAGGTCCAGGCATGGGTCGTGTGCGATAACGGCCGTAACCTGGTGGCGGCTCTGGAGCTTGCGAACTCAATCACGTACCATGCCTGGCCCACGTTTTTAATCTGGTAGTCCAAAAATTTCTAAAGACTTACCCCAACCTGGCAGAGCTACTGGTGAAAGTGCGGCGCTTGTGCGCTCACTTTCGAAGTCAACTGTAGCTGCTGCTAGCTTAAAAAAAACTCCAGCAACGCCTCCATTTGCCTGAACATCGGCTGTTGTGCGACCTGCCGACTCGCTGGAATTCCACCTATTCCATGTTGGCCAGGGTGGTGTGAGCAGCAGAGAGCATTGATGGAGTACCAGATTATGAATCCACGCGTGCCTCCAACTCAGCTCCCTCAGTTTGCCAACCACGAGTGGCCATGGATGGCAGACATATGCGATGTACTGCGTATCTTTGAGGGAGTCCACCAAGAAGGTCAGCAGCGAGGACGCTATAGTGAGCGTAACCATCCCGCTCCTATGGCGTCCTTAAAGAATCGCTCATCGCAATAAGGGAGAACGCATTGCACGCAGAGGAGACGGGGGTAGGAGGAGACGCAACGGAGCTACACAGTCAGACCACACTTTTGTCTGCTTCACGGTGGCAGTTGCAGGAGGAGGAGGATGAGGAGGAGAGGACGACGTGGAGGTTGGCTGTGGAAGAGGAGGAGGATGCTGGCGGCGAGGGTAGCAGTCAGGCTGTGTGCGTCCCATTGGTTCAGCGCGGATGGGGCGGAGAGGAGCGGAAGAGGAAGAGGAGGAAATGGCAAGTGATCCTTCTGGTGGGGGCAGTGACGTCATGCCTATTCAGAGTCTGGCACACATGGCTGACTTCATGCTGGGCTGCTTTTCCCGGGACACACGTGTTGTCGGATAGTGGAGAACAAACTGTACTGGGTCTTCGCACTCCTGGACCCCCGGTATAAAGATAACGTCTCCTCTTTTATTCCGGTAGAGGAGAGGACGAATCGATTGCTGGAATACCAGAGGGAACCTCGTGCAGAACATGATGGAGATTTTCCCACCCACCATCGCTGGCGGCAGAGAGGAGAGGGTCTCCAGAGTCCCACAACATCCATCAGGCCCACAGCCACCAGGGGAACACTCTCCAAGTGTGGACACGTTCATGGCACCCCCTCGTGCAACTTCCATCACTGCGGGGCCCGCTATCAGCAGGAGGGACAAGTATCGGCGGGATGTTGCGGGAGTACCTGGCAGACCGTACCCCTGTCCTCCCCGATCCCTCGGCGTCCTACACTTACTGGGTCTCCAAGTTGGACACGTGGCTGGAACTGTCCTGTACGCCTTGGAGGTGCTTGCCTGCCCTGCCGCCAGCGTGCTATCAGAAAGGGTGTTCAGCGCAGCCGGGGGCATTATAACCGATAAGCGCAGCCGCCTGTCAACCGACAGTGCCGACAGGCTGACGCTAATCAAATGAACAGCAAGTGGATTGACCCGGACTTTGCTTCTCCAACAGTGGAAAGCAGCCAAAAGTGAAGTGCCAGTCTGTATGAAGTGCCATTTCCTCCTCCACCTCCTTCCTCCTCCTCCTTAACCGCCGTAGAATTGCTCCGTAAAAAAAAAAAATATATATATCTTCACAAGCAATGGCTCACCTCTTGGGCCTACAAACAATTTTATCATGGCTCACCTCT
>ONZH01028261.1:0-73814 GCA_900303285.1 Rhinella marina
TTACCTCCTCATAGAAACTGATTAAATTGGTTTGACATGACCGATCCCTCATGAAGCCATGCTGATATGGAGTAATTTGCTTATTTTCATTGAGGTACTCCAAGATAGCATCTCTTAGAAAACCCTCAAACAGTTTACCCACGACAGATGTTAAACTTACCGGCCTATAGTTCCCGGGCTCTGTTTTTGGACCCTTTTTGAATATTGGCACCACATTTGCTATGCGCCAATCCTGTGGAACACCTCCCTGTCAATATAGAGTCCTTAAATATCAGAAATAAGGGTCTGGCGATGACATTACTTAATTCTCTAGGATACGGGGGTGTATGCCATCCGGTCCTGGCGATTTGTCTATTTTAATCTTTTAAGACGCAGCTCTACTTCTTCCTGGGTTCAGACAGGGCACTTTTAATGGGGAATTTACTTTTATATTCTGCATTTCATCTGACAGTTTATTTTCCTCAGTGAATACAGGGGAAAAAAGATATTTAGTAGCTTTGCTTTCTCCTCATCGCTCTCTGCAACTCCCCCCTCATTACTCTGTAAGGGGCCGACACCTTCAGGTTTATACTTTTACTAGGGATGAGCGAACCGAACCGTAACGAACCAGATTCGTTACGAAACTTTCCCAAAAGTTCGGTCGTCACCGAACCGAATTTTGACAAAGTTCGTAACGAATCTGGTTAAATAACGGCGACGCAAAATATACGCATATTTATTGAGAATGTACGCAATGCGTACGTATTCCATTAAGTAGCGTACTTTTAACAACGCTACACTGTATGTTCGTTACTTGAGTAGGAATGTTCGCAGACGCAGTATATGAGTACGCTAATGCGTACATATTCAGTTAAGTAGCGTACCTTTGACAACGCTAGACTGTATGTTCGTTACTTGTGTAGGAATGTTTGCGGACGCAGTGCATGCGTACGCTAATGCGTACATATTCATTTGTTAAGTAGCGTACCTTTGACAACGCTAGACTGTATGTTCGTTATTTGTGCGGGAATGTTCGCAATTAGCGTACGCATTAGTGTAGATTCTAAAATATGCGTAGATTTTGCGTCGCCGTTGTTGAAGTCACTTGGATTTTTTCCACTTTTTTCATTGTAATAGCAACTGCAAATAAACGAAACTGTACCCTATCTGACTCCCATTATTGTAGAAGCAATTATTCAGCCGTTATAGCAAGGTTCGTTTTAGGTTCGGTTCGTACGAATCCGAACTTCAAGAAAGTTCGCCGAAGCGAACCGAACCGAACTTTTCAAAAGTTCGCTCATCCCTACTTTTTACCATTTATATAATTAAAGAACATTTTAGGTTTAGTTTTACTTTCTTTGGCGATTAATCTCTCGGTCTCTAGTTTGGCTGTTTTTATTTGTCTTTTACATATTCTATTTTTTTCCTTGTAGTTTTTCAATGCTTCCTCGCTCCCCTCCTGTTTTAGTGATTTAAATGCTTTCTGTTTGTCATTTATTGCTTTCTTTACAGTTCTGTTTATCCACATTGGTTTTTTCTTGTTCCTTAACCTTTTATTCCCATAAGGTATGTACCTCTAACAATTAGATATTAGGATGCTTTTAAAAATATCCCATTTTGTGGCTGTATTTTTATTTTTGAGGACTTTGTCCCAGTTAGTTAGGCCTATGGCCTCTCTTAGTTGGCTAAATTTAGCTTTTTTGAAGTTAGGTATTTTTGTTCCTCCCTGAAGAAACGCTCTTTTAAATGACAATTGGAAGGTTATTATATTATGGTCACTATTTCCTAGGAGTCCCCCGACCTGCCCATCTGTTGTTCTGTCAGGTCTATTGGTTAATACTAAGTCCAGTATGGCCGTCCCTCTAGTCGGGTCCTGAACCAGTTGGGAAAGGTAATTGTCTTTGGTTATTTCCAAGAACCTGTTTCCTTTATGAGATATACAGGTTTCAGTTTTCCAGTCTATATCTGGGTAGTTGAAATCCCCATAATAACGACCTCATTATGATTTGCCACCTCGTCTATTTCGTTTAGAAGTAGATTTTCTATGGCTCTGGTATACTAGGGGGTTTATAATAAACTCCTATTAGTATTTTATTATTGTTTTTGGCTCCATTTATTTCTACCCACAGTGACTCCACATCTTCATGTCCTTCACTTATATCTTCCCGCAGTGTGGGCTTTAGACAGGACTTTACATAAAGGCAGACCCCTCCCCCTCTCCGTTTTGGCGATCCTTTCTAAAAAAGACTGTAATCCTGTACGTTAACTGCCCAGTCATAGGTATCATCCAGCCATGTCTCAGTTATTCCCACTATGTCATAGTCCTCCTCACACATCACTAATTCCAGTTCACCAATTTTATTAGTCAGGCTTCTGGCATTAGTGTACATACACTTAAGAGGTCTATGTATATTTTTTACCCCCGTTTTTAAATTACTATTACCTGTGAAGTGAATATCCGGGGTTTTTGGGTTACTTTGGTTGATGTTTTGCCCAATATTCTCCCTACATTCCTCACTAATCCCAACCCCCACTAACCCCCCACTCTCCCCGACTATGACCCACTCTCTATCTACACTATCTACCCCCTTATTAGTATTACCCCCCACCCTCCCCCCAGATCCTAGTTTAAAAGCTCCTCCAGCCGTCTAACCATTTTTCCCCAGGGCAGTTGCACCCTCCCCATTAAGGTGGCAGCCCGTCCCTACTGTAGAGTCTGTAGCCGACAGAGAAGTCGGCTCAGTTCTCCATGAACCCAAACCCTTCCTTCCTGCACCAGCCTCTGAGCCACTTATTTAACTCCCTAATCTCCCGTTGTCTCTCTAGTGACGCTCGTGGCACTGGTAGTATTTCTGAAAACACTACCTTGGAGGTCCTGGACTTGAGCTTCTCTCCTAGTTCCCTAAAATCATTTTTAAGGACCTTCCATTCTCCCCCTGACTTTGTCATTGGTGCCAATGTGTACCATGACCGCCGGGTCTTCCCCAGCCCCACCCAGCAATCTGTCAATCCGATCCGCGATATGCCGAACCGAGCACCCGGGAGACAACACACTGTTCGGCATTCACGGTCTCGGCGACAGATGACCCTGTCTGTCCGCCTAATTATAGAGTCCCCTACCACCAGCATCTGTCTGGCCTTTGCTGCTCTCCTTTTCCCATCCTTCCTACAGAGGTCATCCTCCTGGTTTCTAGGAGAAATGGCCTGCTGCAGTGTCGCTGGTCCTGGGCTTTCATCCCTAATATCAGCCAAACAGGCATATTTACTAGGGTGTTCAAGCTCAGGACTAGCCTCCCTGGCACTTTTCCCTCTACCCCTCCTTACTACATTAACCCAACTGCTGACCTGATAGTCCTGCTCTTGCCCATCTCCTCCCTCCTCCTCTTCACTGACCCCAGCCAGTGCCTGCACTGTGAGGTCTAAGCCTCTCTCCAGGTGTTCAATGCCCCTAAGTATGCCAAGCTGCTTATTTAGATCCAAGATCTGGGCTTCCAAATATGCAACGTGATTGCATCTAGTGCAAATGTATTCACCCATGAATGGTTCTTCAAGGCATGCATACATTGCACAGGACACACACTTAGTAGCATTGTCCATGGAGCACCTGCTAGATGGGGATATACAGTACAGTACAGAAAAACAGTAAATATATGATTAGGGTTTGCTGTAGCTGGAGGACTACAAATCAAGTTAACACACAAGGAAAATCTCTCCCACCTTACTTTTTCCTCCTTGTCTTAAACTCCGTTTTTTTAACTCCACTTATACACAGCCCACTTACAAAGCAAGCCCAAAGTCAGAGCAAGCTCTATAAGAGTTTAGCTATGTAATTTATAGCACCTGGGATTGCTAACCACTCCCCTTCACCAGGTACACAGCAGAGAAAAAAAAATGGATTTAAATGTTATAACCAAATGCAACCACTAAACAAACAAAGACCTTTGCAATAAACTAGACAGTTATTTGCAGTCACTCCCACAAATTCACACTCAGTACCAGAACTCCGGTTTTTTAACTCCACTTATACACAGCCCACTTACAAAGCAAGCCCAAAGTCAGAGCAAGCTCTATAAGAGTTTAGCTATGTAATTTATAGCACCTGGGACTGCTAACCACTCCCCTTCACCAGGTGAATTTGTACGCATTAGAGCACAATGCGTAGCATTAGCGATGCTAATGTTACGCATTGTACACTAATGCGTACGAATTTGTATGCTAATGTTACGCATTGTACGCTAATGCGTACAAATTTGTATGCTAATTTAGCATAAAAATTTGTACGCATTAGAGTACAATGAGAAGCACTAGCATATAAATTTGTACGCATTAGCGTACAATGCGTATCGTTAGCATACAAATTCATACGCATTAGAGTACAATGCGTAGCATTAGCATACAAATTCGTACTTATTAGCATACTCGAGCATCGCACTCAAGCACACGCGGTGTTCTGACGAACACCGAGCGGACCCAAGCGTAGGCATGCTCGCTCAACACTACTAATTATCACTGGATGTAAAGCTGTCCAGCGTCGAATACAAATTGACAGATAATGAAGACTGTATACATCGAACGACCAAAGATCGCTGTGTAGCAGTGCAGCCAATTGATTGATTGAACTGATTGAGGTCACAGCATGACTCACAAGTTGCTGCAACTCCAGAATTGCAAAAACTCCAGCTGTGTTGGATTTTTTTGAGATTCTGGGGTCTGTGTAAAACCAGCTTATGGATTTGAATACTTTTATAATCGCATGTAATTAAAAATTTATTATAGCCATAGTTATTATATAGTTATTAAAAAAAAATGTATCTGTATACCGCCACCTGCTGTTTGCTCTTTTCCTTCTTTCTCTGTCCACCTGGCTGAAGTAGACACACATGCTCAGTTCCATTCTTCAACTGCCACCAGCTGTATCTCCTGTTAGAAGCTGTGATAGTTACAGGGATAGAGCTGCAACAGAAAGGACACATCCCCCCTGAGCCCCCATTCTGAAGACAATCTTGCAGAGCAATTGGAGCAATGAATGAGGAGATCTCTGGACCCATGTGAGGTACAGGGCTGGTTCTAGCTTTGTTAGAAAGAGATTGTCATATACTATATGATGTCTGATTTTAATTTTTTACACCAATCATGGCATAACTCCTTTAATTAGCAGGAAAATTGAATACATACTGCTAGGTTTCACCATAGATTACAGCTGATTGGGGGAGGGAGTACTTTTTGATTAACTTTTGGTGTGAGAGACCCTTTAAATAAGAAAGGATTTTCCAAACTCCTTTAACAACCTGAATAGTTACATAATAGCAATATCAGTTATTGCTATTATTAATAACCATTAATAACAATATCATTTCCAATCAATACTCATCATCTTGGTAAAGATATAAGGTCAGGTACTAAAGAATATGAAGAGTTGCAAATGATTTGCTCCATGCTGTGCACCCCCAGCACTTCAGCAGAATGGTTTCTACCATGTTCACAGTGTGAAATTGCTGGTTAGCTCCCATCAGAGCCAAGTGTCTCTCTGCAAAGCACAAGCACAGTCCGCTCCCTTTGTGCTACCGTGCGAAGAAAATAAAAAGAATTACTTGCTGAAAAGTCGCCTCCGTCGACCATGTACAAGAGTAAGCGCCGGAATCAGCGATGTAAGTACATTTCATTTCTCCCTCTTCTTCGGCAGTGGTCGCTCATTTTCCTGTGGAGTAAGGACATAAATCAGTAAATGACATTCGTCGCTGGCGAGAAGGACTTGTTCGGCTCTGATGCCTTCTTTAGGGGTGCTGCACTCATGTCTCAGGGACGTCGTTCCCTCGTTACCATGGGAACTCCTGAATGAAGAGCTTTACAGCAGAAAGAATTGTAAATTTAAGTTTTGCTGGATATGCTGTTTAATTTGGGTTCCAGATGACACATTATGTTCATTCCCCCCCCCCCATTGCATTTAAGGACCTGGTGCAGGGATGACGGGCTCGTCCTGTGGAGTAATGATACTGCCTTCATGTGTCTGCTGCTGGATACCCAGTCACTGACACGGTTGTTGGCAATTTGAGGATATTACATTTGTTAGTGCTGTTTGTACTTCATCTACACACCGAGGTAGCTGAGCTGAGTTTGTCAGTACAGCAGGGTTTCATTTTTCATTGTACAAAGTATGGATTATCTGGGACTTTATCATAGGAGTAAAGGTGAACTTGTATTGTATATCTATCTATCTATCTATCTATCTATCTATCTATCTATCTATCTATCTATCTATCTATTATCTAATCTAATCTATCTATTATCTATCTAATCTATCTATTATCTATCTATCTATCTATCTAATATCTATCTATATATTATATATCTATCGATCTATCTTATTATCTAAGCATCTATCTATCTATCTATCTATCTATCTATCTATCATCTAAGTAAAAGAAGGAGACAGCAGCACTAGGCAGTGAAGTATTCAAAGTATGGTGCACACAATCCAGACCTTGATCAGATAATCCCAAATAACATGTAGAAGGGATCAAATACATCTATGTATGTATTTGATCTATCTATCTATCTATCTATCTATCTATCTATCTATCTATCTTATCTATTTATCATCTATCTGCATGCTACCAGGGCTGCAATGCAAAAGCAAACAAGGACTACAAGTAGCAGCACATTGCCATGGACAAAGACATGCAAACATTGAAAATATTAATAAATGTAAACTGCATCTATCTATCTATCTATCTATCTATCTATCTATCTATCTATCTATCTATTTATCTAACTGTCATCTAAGTAACAGAAAGAGACACCAGCACCAGGCAGTGAAGTATTCAAAGTATGGTGCACACAATCCAAACCTTCAGCAACAATGCCAGATAACATGTAGAAGGGATCCCAGCAGTCCAGAAATCCAGAAATGTGAAAAAAATAGTAGATTTATTTGTATGTATCCATAAAACCGCTATCTATCTATCTACTTTGAGGACTGTATGTTGTACATTGTACTGAAACAGATTAATGTAATAAATGTGACAATGTAATCTTCATGATAATGATGATTTCTGGATGTTTCCATGTTCTTTCGCCTTTTGGTTTGTAGCTGTATTATATTTTACTATGTTTATAACTTGGTGGTTTTGCATATTTTCTCCAATTACTAGACTTGTTTGTTGTGACAATAAAATATTTAGTCTGTTTTAATAATATGAGTCATTGACATTTAGACTCCAGTATATGGATGTAACAGACTAAATTGTGATTTCATGATGTGCAGTACCCCAGTCCTGGGGTTATCTGCAATGCTTGGTTTATTATATAATGTGCGTAATGCTAATGTACTGTATTGCACAGTTGTTCCAGCATGAGGGAGCTATGGCCAGAGTTAACAATCCTGACCCAGCCCTCTCTGGAGCTTAGGGTATGTGCTGGCTCCACCCCCTAGTTTCAGAAGATTCCAGTGAGTCTAGCTGTAGAGAGAGAGGAGTTAGGGAGCAGTCTCCATGTGCTCCTCTCCTTCAGACTGCAGCACCAAGCCTTAGAGCTCCATCACCTCCACAAGCTCCAAGAGATGAAAGCAATAAAGGAGTAGAATTTATATGACTACAGCAGGAGAGACATACAACAAGGTAACTATGATTAAAGCATTCCAGACCCTGCTGCTGCAAAGGGGAAACAAGTTAAGACACCCTATGCACCCCAGACCAGCATACACTACAGCCATGGTTGCCAGATTGTAGTTACTAGCCAGAGATCCCAATAACAGGGACTTCAGCAACAGAATGAGTAACTAGAGGGCTTTGTACTGTGTACAGATAACTGCTGGATATACTACAACTCCTATCGTGCAAGCAGTAAAGAGAGACTTTTATTAAGTTCAATCTGGCCTGGTCTCTCTCTAATTAAAGGGGTATTCTCATCTTAGACAATGGGGGCATATCGCTAGGATATGCCCCCATTGTCTTATAGGTGCGGGTCCCACCGCTGGGACCCGCACCTATAGCCAGAACGGAGCGGGGAGCGCTGCGCCTGGAGGACCCCAGGTTTCCGGGGGTCCGGCCACCACCAGGCGCAGCTCCCCGCGCCGCTCATAGGAATGAATGGGAGCCGGGCCGTGCATGCGCGGTCGGCTCCCATTCATTTCTATGGAGCCGACGGAAGTAGCCGAGCCAGCGCTCGGCTATTTTCGGCGGCCCCATAGAAATGAATGGAGGGCGGCTGCGCATGCGCAGTGCGCCCTCATTCACTTCGGGGGCTCCGTTCTCGATATAGGTGCGGGTCCCAGCGGTGGGACCCGCACCTATAAGACAATGGGGGCATATCCTAGCGATATGCCCCCATTGTCTAAAATGAGAATAACCCTTTAATAATTATACTAATCTTTATCTATATAACGTCAACATATTCCACATTTCGCATCAAGTGCACCCCCAAACTACCATCTAGCAGGAGCCCTAACTACAGTGAGTGCCCAGTAGTTAGTAGGAATTCCACACTACAGACCTTTTCTGCTTATCATTGTATGCATAGTTGCTGACACTATATACTGGTTCACTATGACAATGGCTATAAATGAGTATATATCTAGGCTTCTAAATGTTTTTGCTAAGTTTCAACCATAATCACTTTGGCAGCTTGGTGACATCATTGCATGTACTGTGACCATTGGATTGCATTGAAGGGTTTCTCCGAGATGGGAACCTGTTTTCATATGGCAAGGAGCAGGAACGCTCAGGTTCCAATGCTGAGCAAACTTCTCCACTTCTGGCGCCTGCTGAATGGGGAACGTGATGTGTTGTTTTCATGCATGTCACCTCAACAGAGATGTGTGCAGGCATAGCACAGGACCTCTGCTCCACCTAAGGCCACTGATTGGCTGGCAACGGTAATGTGTATTTGGTGGCTATCACCCTTCCAGTCAAGCAGGGACCAGGATTGGAGGAGAAGGTAGCTTAGCACTGGAACACTGGTGACAGGTGAGAATTTTTGTTTTTTCAGCCCCTGCACCCTACCAGGCCATATGGTAAGGGATTCACATTCTCAGAGAACCTCTTTCTTATAGGATTTTTGGGCCCTTTAAAGTGTTTATGCTTATAAGGCTTATTTGCAGTGATCAATTCTAGAAAGTGAATTGACCGGCTCCTGTCCCAGCTCATCTAGATTAGAGCTGTGTGTCATGGATGGTGTAGGAGCACCGGTCCAAAAAGTTTTCCAGCATCGTGACTTGTCATAAAACTGGTGTTCATTTGAAGCGCTTTAATACAGTAGGCGATGACGCATTTTGGACTTCAAACTGGACCCTTAGTCATCATCTTAGTCAAAGTTATGACTAAGGGTCAAGTTTAAGGCCTGAAATGCGTCATCTCCTATTGTGCTTAAAAGACTACAACTTTATGACAAATTTTGATGCTGGAAAACTTTTTGGATCGTTTGCAATGTTGTCCATTGATCAGAGTTGCCCCTATAGACCTGTATACGGTACTGTATATTTGTTTCTGAAGGTCTGTATTTCCACAGCACGGATGAATTGTAAGTGTGAAGGTCTGTATTTCCGGCTGATTAGCATGATCACAGCATTGGCTGTGCGGCTGTCCCTCCAGCATGGTTCTTGATATTTCTGCCAGGGGACCAATTTACAGATTTTCAGCAGTCTGCATGATAATGTCAATAATCTCAGAAGTATTACTCCCTTTTACCGCTCTGTGTAAATGTATGCAATACACTATGCAGAAATATTTCTAGAAATGCTTAATTATAGTGTTGTATCATATCATGGACCACAGCTGTGCCTAAACAAAGTACTGTGCATATGAAAGGTATTTGCCATATTGGAAGAATACGGGAATATTCACCTGTGGAGGACAAAGGGAAGACAGCAGAGTCAGATGCCTATGACAAGAGATGATGATCGGGTTGGTACTGCTAATGTGGTCTTCTATGGCAGCACTAAACTGGCATTGTTATGGAGTCAGCCTGTTTATTAGTGGGGTCATGTCGCCTACACATTTATGGGGCAGAAAAAAGCATTTACAGTATCATGTAGAGATAGTTAATACATGGCACTAGTCTTGAACGAAGTTATGAAAAATTCAATTCAGCTGTTTCACCGAATTCAAGAATTTTGCTTTGTCATGGCTGATCGCGGCGTCTGAGAATAATGGTGAGGGCTTTCAGGGGTTAATCTGGTAAATAATAATAATACTGACCTTAACTATTTGAACGCGAAGACCGTTACAGTCATCTTGATTGAAGACACCTTACGAAATCTTGCATGATGCATGATGACGTCATCACACTGGCTGGCGTGATGATATCATCATTGTGCGGGATCTTCAATCAAGATGGACGCTGGATGAGGTGAGTATTTTTTTTTTCTTTTAACACCATTTCAGGGAAAATTGACTCCTTACCACGAAGCTTGAGGAAATTTGGCTTTGCGGCGAATCAAATTTTTCCTGAAATTTGGATCAAAATCCACTTTGATTCGCTCAAACTTACCAGGCACTTACTAATGTATTGTGATGTATTGTGATTGTCCATATTGCCTCCATTGCTGGCTGGATTAATTTTTCCCATCACGTTATACACTGCGATGGAAAAATGAATCCAGCCAGCAAAGGAAGCAATATGAACAATCACAATACATTAGTAAGTGCCTTGTATTAACTTCCTCTACATAATAAATGCCACTTGCTGAAGTGAGACAACCCCTTTAATGAGGACCTGTAACTCTCCATGCAGTGTGGTGTCCTCCGCTAAATCCCAATGATACAGAGAGGAATCACAGAGCTGGAATGGAGGCCAATATCGATGAGCATTGATACAAACTAAGGTCCTCATCTTAGAAAACATGTTTCTAATCAATGTTTTATTTCATATTGTTCAATCAAAGAGCTGCTTTCTTCTTCTAAGTTATCAGTCCATTACCGATCCAGCTTTAAGATGACATGTGTCATGCCTGACAGTCCGGTAGCTAGGGATGCTCTGCCTAGCAACTATTACAGACTTTAGCAGTTCTCATGTATGAGATCAGACTCCTGCATTACTCATGAATACACATTTCTCACCTCGTGCTTTGGATAAGAAGTTACACTTGTGTAACTGCTGTGTGCTTGAGCGCTAAAGGCGTTGATCTAAACCTTTCCAACTTCTGGGTTATCCTCAGTAAATGCTCAGGAGTTTCAATTGTTGTGCAGCTTTCAACATCTCCACCATTGCTGTAATATACATCAGCATGTGTTACATTCAATTTACTTTTATTTTACCTCATTTAAATTTTGGTAAATTGTCTCTTGAAAATCTAGTGGACAGTAAGGAAAAGGGGAACATCCATGACCAAATATGCTTGCCGTGCGTATGTATAGCATACAGTATATATGTGCAGCCTGCAGCATACCTGGTCATTATGCTCAGGAGTGAACTGGGAACTTAACCCCCTAACTGTTTTGCCAGAGTGGACTTCCATCAGTGAAAAAGTAGCTACCTGGAGGGGGAGGGCTGCTTTAGATGCTGCAACCTCTTGAATGGTAGCAGCTAGAAACACGCAACTGATCTTGTTTGAAAGCAGACATTCAAAGCTTTCAGACAATATCATACCATAACAAATGACAGCAATATGTTCAGGACAGAGAAAGATATCACTGATAGAAATCGGGATGCTGTGAATGCAGCTGAAAATGAAAGTAAAAACAGGTTTCACTCGCGATTATTCCCAACTTTATTTCTAACAGTGATTTATCTTCTGTTTTTTGGTTTTGTTTTAAAGCCTGGACTGTCAGATTTCAGACAAGACCAATTGTATGTTTCTAGCTGCTAACATTGAGGAGATATCACCATCTAAAGCAGCTACTTTTCACACAGCCCGAGCTAGACTCCGGCAGAACAGTTAGGTGGTTAAAGTGGCCCTGGAAAACAAACTAAAAGTGGCCCCATATTGTAGGTTGGACAAAATTGACAGAAGCAACAAAATACCGCCTCTATTATCATCCTGTTGATAGGATTTTTTTTCTGTCCTGCATAACGGAAACCAGACGGATCCGTTATGATTGCCCATAGACTTCTATTATGACGGATCAAAACTGAATGCCTCTTAAAGGTTTCCATTTTGACTTTCGTCTTATGGATACCGTTATTTTCTGTTATAACCATGTTATAATGGAAAACAATAACGGAATCCATAACGGTGATGTGAGCAAGTCCTAATACAGCTATTTTACCAATGAAGTGACCTTGATTTGTTGGATCTGAGTCTGAGACATGTTGTATGTTGAGTTTAGTTTCGACTCACGATGGGTCAGAAAAGACCATTGTATGTTGAAAATGTATCCTGAGGCCATTGTATCTTGTAGAAAAGCGACATTACAGGGGATAGTTATTTATATAAAACTGTAACACGTGCACAAAAACGCTATTACAAAAACACTCCTTGTCCAAAAATGCCGCACAAACACCTAAAAAACACTATGGATGTTTTTTTTGGGTTTTTTGGCCAAAAAAGCGCACACCAGAAAACTACGTGTGGCAGATATTGTGTTTTTCCTATGGCAGCGAGTATTGCTGACACCATGAAAAGTGTTATTTCTATTAAATATTGGAGCGTTGTCACACTCAGTTGCACCTCTATCTTCTCCCTGTTGCTTGGTGATTGAATTCATTGATTGCTGTTGCATAGATGAATACTGATGGCTTTAATGACGGGATGATAAAAGGATCAAAGACGCTTATTAGATGAAAGTAGACAGAATTAGTTAGAAATAAGGTGCGCTCGGGCTGAATAGTAATTCCTGGAAGATCTCACCGTCTCTGTGCCTGTTTAATTCTCTGGTATTTCTTTAGTCCTAATGCACTTGCTGTTTTTGCTGCACATTTCTAAGTATAGGACTAGAGATGAGCGAATCTATTGGCAGATTCAGAGATTCTTTCTGAATCTCTGATTTCTTTAAGCCACCAAATCGAACCTGAATTTTTTCTGGTTCGATTTAGAGGATTCTAAATCAACGCCCAGCGCATAAGCAATCAATAGTGTTTTGTCACCACCGGGCGAGAGGTCATTGTAGTCAGTTGCAGCCAAGCAATAATCGCAGTTTGTGGCGGCAACATTTAAAGTAGATACAGTTACACCTGACGCTGTATCAGACCGAGGGGACGGGAGAAATGAAAAAATTTCTAAAAAATTAACAAAACTAGATGCTTTTCATAAAAAGTTTACTGTTTTAGAGGACTAGAGGGGATTACAGTATATACCAATTTCCAGGGCAATTGGAATAGATTCGGACCCAAACCAAACTTTTTGAAAAATGTGTCGAACCCGAAACAAATGGAATCTGGAAAGATTCGCTCATCTCTTTATAGGCCTGAGGGGTCCTTCCCCGATCCCAACCAGAACAAACCAGTATCCCATGTAATGTACTAGTGATAATAATGTTAGAAGTTTTTTTTAGATATAAATGAAAAATACATTGTATAAAGCATGTTGTAAATAAGGCATTGGAACAGTGCAGATGTAGCAGAGCTCAAAGTGATGGTGATGTGATAAATATGTCCACCTAGCGCTTGTTATTATAGGGTTTTATATGTGTCTAAAATGGCAAGTTAATGTTTTTATTAATAGCACCTATCTATTTCTCATTAGTCTACTAAGTCTCCTGCAAACTATGCACACAGTCTTGCATGATAAAATGTACATATTGATGACACATGACATAGCCAATGTGTGCCATCGCTATTCCTACACTCAATATCTTTGATATTAGTACATCACACAACCCACAGTTTTCTTACATGATAACAGACACACAATTTTCAGAACTGTAACTCTCATATGGACTAATACACAACATGGAAAAGTTCAATTTAATGTTTCAACTTACCTGTATGGTGAGGATGGAGTCAGGGCAGAGACATCAGCTTCAACTCCGTAATGCCCCTCAAGATAGCTGGCGTTCCTGGTCTTCAGCAAACACAGTGAAAGTGGAGGTGCACCCGGCAGTGAAAATGGAGGTGTACTTTTTATCAGCTGGTGTTATGATGTAATGTATAACGTCTGAATAAAGTCCACTAAACAGGTCAAGAAACCAGCAAATAAGCAGGTTCAATTTACATTTTTGTTATTAATTTTATTTATTCATTTTCAAAAGCATCTTACAAAATAGAGAAAACATCTCAACTACTTTATTTTTTTCTCCCCTGTATCCCCCCCCCTGCCCCAAACCCTAACCCAAACCCTGAGGAGAGAGATATAAAAAAAATTCAATTTACATTTTATTTGAACCAGTGCATGCTGGTTACAGTTCTGATAAGCAGAGGTTCATGTTCTTAGTGGTTGTAATCTGGTAAGCAGAGGCACAAACACTCATCAACAGAACCATTTGAAATTGGGTGTTAATGGTTCCTTCCTTTGGACTAGGACTGAGCTTCTCCCAGATTGCCTGGCAATGGCTCATCTCTGTTCCTTATGCCCCTCGGGCTGCAGCTTTCATTATTATTACCCTTTATCTACTGCTGCAGATTTTCTCTCTGGTAGACATCACCCTCAGTGGACATCATCATCTGTGCCTCCCCAAGAGGATGGGAAAATGTGAAGTGGCAATTCTCTCCTGCTCCGCTCTAAGTCTTAACCAACACGGATGTGACGTGCTGTTATTAACTGGCCTCCTCATCAGAACAATCCTACCTCCTCACCAGAACAATTCCTGCCTCCTTACCTGAACAATCCCACCTCCTTACCAGAACAATTCCATTTCCTCACTAGAACAATCCTACCTCCTCACCAGAACAATCCCGCCTCCTCACCAGAAAAATCCCGCCTCCTCACCTGAACAATCCTACTTCCTCTCCAGAACAATCCCACTTCCTCACAGAACAATCCCACCTCCTCACCAGAACAATCTCACCTCCTAACCAGAACAATCTCGCCTCCTAACCAGAACAATCCCACCACCTCACCAGAACAATCCCACCTCCTCACCAGAACAATCCCACCTCCTCACCAGAACAATCTCACCTCCTAACTAGAACAATATCGCCTCCTAACCAGAACAATACTGCCTCTTTAATGGAAACACAGCAGCAGTCAGTCCCTGCTATACAGCTTCTCACGTTTGCAATTTTTAGGATGCTACATATTTACTCTTTAACAAAAATAACTAAGCATAATGACTCACTTATAAAAATGGTCTTTTTGGCATTATATTTTTGGGCAATGTATTCATAAAAAAATCCCACAGTGCATGAAGCTCATGTTGGACAGCAGACCACCTACAGATGCTGGTGGAGATCACATACTGACAATAACTTTGTACTTCACAAATTCAGCACAATATCGTATGCACACCTGAACGTCATCTGTAAAAAGATTTTATCCCTCAAAAAATGGCTCTGCAGAAATGGGACAAAGTATAGGAGTAATTTTAGAAGGCTGAATTGCAGTAGGATGTCTTCTAGCACTTTGCTCGGACATAAACCCAAATATCTTATTTTTCCATCCTATTGACAATAACTTGAAGGTTCATCTAAAAACAAATTGAATCAAACAGAGTTTGGAAATCTTGACATGCAGAAATGGAACAGTAAAGTGGCATGTACAAGTAGCTGAAAGCTTTCTATGTGCTGCCCCTGTGTTTAGCTCAAGATAAGACCCTGAACATGAAAGGATTTGGAGATATATTGTATAACCATAAGAAGAAGATTGTCCTGAACATTGATATTTCCAGATGCTTTCCGCTCTACTGGATGATTTTCATCATTTCTCTTTTGCCAGCAGACAAGGAATGTCAATGATGTATCTTGAAGTTCAGCTTCTTGGTTGTGAATGAAGGTAGCATTTTATCTTTAGAACAGAGGAAGTTCTGTGATCATTACTCACTGTCACATATTTATTATGTTACCACTCAATGTCACTCTGGCTAGAACACACTGTGATCACAGTCACATTGAAGCATCAGCACAGACATCTTAATAGACATTGCCAAGAGCTCGCTCATTACTGGTTTTGCATAGTTACTCTTCAGGCCAGGTATCACTTTCCATTTGATAGAATTCTGATGCTGAACATTTTACAAAAGATATCCATATGTGTAGAAGAATGAAAACTGCAGCTAAGGATGAGTTGTATTGATGCAGTAATAAAATAAGGTCCTTTAATTTTATATAAAAGTATGTGTTCAAAATTTGCACCCTTTGCGTTCAAAATAGAATCAGTTTCTTCTAGGTACATTCTTCTAGGTACACTGAAGAACAGCTAATCAGCAAGGGTGATATAGGACCCCTGCTGATCAGATAGTGTTGATTAGTCCTGGGGGACAGTTCATCCCTTGTAAAGGAGTAGGCAATTCTTTTAAGTTCATAATAATTCACTTTGTTGCATTACACATTGTTTACAAAATGACAGAAAGACAGATAGATGAAAAGGTGTGCAAATGCAAAGTGAATGAACAAAAGAGAAACCTAACTGAAATCAATATTTGGTATGACAACCTTTTGCCTTCACAACACAAGCAGTTCTAGGTACACTTACATACAGTTGTTGAATGAACTCAGGGAGTTTGTTCCAAACATCATCGAGAAGTAATTACAGATCTTCTGTGGATGTAGGCTTGCTCAAATCCTTCTGTCTCTTTATGTAATCCAAGACAAACACAATGATGTTGAGATCAGCATAAGGCATTTCATACACACATATCTAAAACGTTTGCACAGCACTGTATATATAGTGTGTGTGTGTGTATATATATATATATATATATATATATATATATATATATATATAATATACATGCATTCACATTTTTTTAATGATCAGGACAAAAAATCAGTTCTCATAAATAATATTTGCAATGTCTGACAATGTATACCCATTTAATGAACATAAAAAACACTGATGGGGAACAGAAACTGGATAATCTTTGACCAGGTTATAAACTAAAACATAAATGCTAATTTTGGAAGATGACATTTTCACTTCTAGTAACAGAGACACAGAAGGCCGCAGAGAGGAAGTGGGGGGGTGTCAGATCCTGAGCCTAAGGACATCACAGAAGAACAGTATGCCCCCCTGCTTCTGAGAGAAATGCATCTAGCTTTGCAGCTGAAATAAGGAATAATATGGCTGAAAAAAAAACATTAGAGAAGCCCAAACATAACTTGTCTTTCACAGTTATGATTGTACAAAGAAGCACAGCCATTATATGCAAACTTTAAAAAAAAACTCAGATACGTTTTAAGCCAGCCATACATATTAGACTGAGGTACACTTTGATGGATACTAATGTTGTCTTTCTCATTGTTTCTCCGAAAATGTCATGATTTATTTCATTTAAAAATTTGCTAGAATGTGCTAAGATTTATGCAAGCATTTTTACATAATTACAATTAATCTTCTCTAACACAGAATTAGAGCTGTTGTTAAAGCCAATATAATATATGTTCATGCGTAGTATCTGATTTACCCTTTATATCTTACATAACCTTTGTAGCTTGATATGTGCTTGGTTATGCCAATAGGTTCCATATAAAAAAGTCAATTATGTTTTAACACTAACTGCAGACTGCTAGGGTTCATGTACAGGGCAATATAACAGCTCTGTACAGATCCTTAGCAGGGCTTGCATCGTTGTAGATTGGGGCCTTTAACCACTTAACAGTTCTGCTAAAGCACAGGAGAAGATGGCCCTGTTTCTCAGGGGGCATATCCTTCTCCAGCTGTGATCTGTCCATACACAGCGGAGCACATCACAGCCAGGGAGGAAAAAAGCTCACCTTCTCCCTGGCAATCTTTAGCATTGAATCCAAGTTTGTTTGTGATCCCACAATGGTCAGGTTCAAGTATGAAGGCCTTACGATGACCACTTCAATATTGCCTTTGCTGTGGAGCGATACACTGCCCCAAATGCTGATTGTGATGATCTGGGGAGCCAATGCATATATGTCCTGCTATGTGTGCAGGACATCTTTAACTTTATTCTTCTTTTACTATTCTTTGGTTGTACGACTTGAGTGCTTTGGTTTGTTTTCTTGATGTCTGATTCATGTCAAATTCAGCTCACCCACAGATGTCCTGACATTTTACTTTAGAATTTGCCGGTATAATTCAGAATTCATTGTTCCATCAATGAAGGCAAGCCGTCCTGGCTCAGATGCAGGAAGACATGCCCAATCCATGATACTACCACCACCATGTTTCACAAAAGGGAACATATTTTTATGCCGGAATGCAGTATTTTCCTTTCTGCAAGCATAACACTTCTCATTGCAACCAAAAAGTTATTTTTTGGTCTCATCCATCCACAAAACATTGTTCCAGTAGCCTTCTGGCTTGTCCATGAGATCCTTAGCAAACTACAGACAGGCAGCAATGTTCTTTTTGGAGGCAGTGGCTTTCTTCTTGCCATGTGCGCCTTTATTGTTCTGTGTCCTCCTGATGGTAGACTTATGAATATTTACATTAACTAATGTAAGAAAGGCCTTAAGTTGCTTAGAGGTTACCTTGAGTTTCTTTGTGACCTTTCAGACTATTACATGCCTTGCATGCCTAATGGTCTTGAATTTCCTCCATTTGTATACAATTTGTCTGACTGTGGATTGGTGGAGTCCAAACTCTTTAGAGATGGTTTTGTAACCTTTTCCAGTATGACAAGCATCAACAACTCTTGCCTTCAGAAATCTCCTTTGTGCATGTCATGATACACTTCCACAAACATGTGCTATGAAAATCAGACTTTGATAGATTTTGTTTCTTTAAATAAAATAGGTCACCCATTCAAACCTGATTGCCATCCCAGTGATTGAAATTTTCAAGTGCCACTCTAATCTGGCGCACATCAGCAGAACATCACCTGAAAAACCCGGTTCAGTCATACCAGGACTGTGCCCTTTCTGTGGTTTCCTAACCCCCATTGACTTCTAGGTCTTTGGCCCAGTTTCCTATTAGTGTACTGTCTTGTCCAGCCCCCAGTGCACTGTGGCAGGTGGCATGGTGACACTAAAGCAGACAGAATTGTCTTCTGCAATTGTAGAAAATATTACATTTGTGAAAATTAATCAGACAGGGATCCATGAAGATTTTTACACACCTCCTAGTGATTCCAGTGAATAGATCTTTCATTTCTGACAGTGGCTGTTTATTGCTGGCCCAGTGATGCCACTGCCAGTATCTGCCTGCGCATTATGTTCCATACTGTACTGCTGTCACTGATACTACTGCCACTACTGCTACCCCTACACAGTAATACATCTATTGCCTAGTCTATTAGTTTTCACACTGTAATGTTGCTGCTACTAATTCTACCCCTACACAGCCCCAGATCCCCCTGCCTTTTCCGTTAGGTATACTGTAATGCTGCTGCTCCCATGAAAAGGTTTTTGGACAGCTTGTTCAGAAAAAGGCACTGCTTTTTTCCTCTACTACCATGTGTGTAGAAACATGGGTAAGACATTTTTGGACCATTTCTTCAAAACAAGCCAGTTCTTTTTCTGATACTACCATTCAGCATCTGCCCCCAATAAGGGACAATTTTTTAAATATCTTTAATTTTTCAAAAGCATAACAATGTCTACCATGTGTTTACCCATAGCTATATATGATGATGTCACTCTGACATTGTTATGTTGTCTTTGCATTAAAGAGATCAAAAGTGGATAGAGAAAGAGAGAGAAATTTAGTTAAAAAATAGAGAAAAAATATGAGTGTTAGAAGACATCAGGGTGTCATGCTCAAATTGTCAGGCCAGTTGGAGCTCTTTTGATTTGGATTTTTCTTCAGATTTTTTTTTTACATTTTAAGCTGGCAAGTGTCTGGGGGGTGGGACATAACTAAGGGGCATGTCTTAGCATTCTGTGTTTCCTACTGTAGGTAGAGGAGAAGGTGTTCTGCTTCTTCTAATTGTCTCATATCCAGCTTTCTGAGAAGGATACGAGGTAAAATAGCTGATCTCCTTATGCATATATATGGGAAATTATTTATCACAATTTTAATCTAACATAAAAAATAATATGATCGAAAGGGAGGAGAAGATCAACGGAGAATTTACTGGTATTTATTCTTGAAGATATTGAATGGAATATATTTCACGCTTGCTTTACTGAGTCTAATTCTGGGTCACATTTCTTGACTATTACTTTTCTGTTCAAAATTCATATACCATAATGTACAAAGTTGTTTACACTCGAACGCTTGCATGAGTTAACCACAAAGTGACTATATATTACATAACTGCCCATATATCTGAACGGGTGTTATGTAATACCATCTTCCAAGTTGCACAGTTCCTCCACAGAGATAGCTGGTTATCAGAGGTTGGAGAATATGGACCCATGGTGATCAGCTGGGGGTGGCCAATCTAAGGCTATGACCACCCGTGTGGTTGTTTTGTAGTTGTGATTCTGCTGTGCTGCAGTCAGGTTCTGCATGGCTGTATAGGTCGTGGTGAGTCCTAATTAAATTAATGAGGACTGCACTATTTAGTTGGTCTGCATTGTTAATGGTTACACAGTATTGTGGGTCCTCATTAGTTTAATTGCAGCCTATATGGCCTAGCAGTACACGACCACATCATTGCTACATCGCAACTTTGACACAACCAAGCAGTCTGGTCGCACCCTCAGACAAAGTTGTCTTCTTCAGTATTTTTCCATTAATCTTACTGTAATTCCATGATCTTCTTTCAGTATTTCTGTGTGAAATGGGAAGTTTATTCATAGCGTATCATAAGATCCATCAAGATTAAAATATTTGCTGACTGTATAGCGGAGGTTAATTAAAGGGATTGTCCGGGTTCAGCTCTGAACCCGGACATATCCTCATCTTCACCCCTCTGGCCCTCCTGATGGGGTTATGTCTGAGTTCAGCTCTGAACCCAGACAACCCCTTTACGGTTGCAACTTGTATGTATTATTGATATCCAGTCTAAGTAGTATCTTCTTCTCACAACTTTCTCATCTGTCTTCATGTCTTCATATGCAAAAAGATGATATTAAAATATATGATCTTACCGTAATGAAAAAAAAACAGAAATGAAAAAGGCAAATACACTATAAAAGGGATATACATTTGAACATGTAAAAACTATAGATTTGTTCAATTACTTTAAGGTTTTTTTTCCTTAAGAAAATCTATAATAGACTCCTCTTTAAGAATAAAAAATGGAGAATTTTTTTATAAGGTAGCCCCCGCTCTGGTGTACCATCCAAAAAGGAATTGTTTTCATGAAATGTTTAGTCAATTTTAGAAAATCCATGCCCCTTTCACCTCTCCTGACATGTATTCCTCATAAAATGACAATTTTGGAGCATCTTTTCTTATGACTCTATGTTGTGTTATCCCTCTATTTTTCCTACCAGAAGTTTATGAATAAAGGTCCATATGAGTTGCGACTAGGTATGAGCGAATCAACTTTGAATGAAACATCTGAAGTTGATTCGCATAAAACTTCGGTTCAATACTGTACAGAGTGAGCGCTCCATACAGTATAAGAATGTATTTGCTCAGATAAGCCAAAGTTATTACTTTGAGAAGTCTCTCGAGACTTCTCGTCTGACTTTATAAATAAATTTGTACTGTAAAAAAACCATGAGCCTGAGGAGGTGATGCAGAGGATGGGAGTGGTAGTGGCCCTGACCAGATGTGTCACTCTGTGGCTCGCTGGGGATCGGTGCAGTGAAAAGGTGATTTAACCCCTTAACGCCGAATGATGGCTTATCCCGTCATGGGCAGGAGCCGCTTGCCGCCCCATGATGGGATAAGCCATCATGGCATTAAACTGTCACCATGTCTGATGACATGGTGACAGTGCTGAGACTCCTGCTGTTACTTACAGCCAGGGGTCTCAGCTAACCAGCCCGGGACCAATGGGGGCGGTCCCGGGCTAGCGATCGCTGTGATTGGCTAGTCTGTTCAGACTAGCCAATCGCAGCGATCGTAGCTGCAATAAACTGTAAAATAAAAAAAAATAAAAAAATTAACAATATAATATATATATATATATATATATATCCCCCCCACCCCACTGTTTTCTCTGATGGCCGTTTGGGTGGGTGGGGGGGAGATATAGCGGGCGGGCGGGCGATGTGCGGGCGGCTGCGGCGCGAGTGCCGCCCGCAATGATTTCTCAGGATGGCGAGCGGTTATCAAGCAGAGTATCAGCATACAGCTGATACTCTGCTTGAAACTGCTGACATCGGTGCTGGCACCGATGTCAGCAGTTTAACCCCTTCCATGCCGCGGTCCGTAAGGACCGCTGTATGGAAGGGGTTAACAGGGAGGGAGCTCCCTCCCTCTCCCATCGGGCGCTGGCAGCGCCGATGGTGTGGCCAGATGAGAGGGAGGAAGCTCCCTCTCCCTTCCATCGGGACGCTGCTCTGCTGTGGCAGCGTCCCGATGGTTACCATGGCAACCAGACGCTTTCAGAAGCGTCTCGGTTGCCATGGTGTAAGCTAAGCCTCATCAGGCTCCTGCTAAAGGCAGGAGCCTGACAAGGCTTAGCAAGAGTGAAAATGCACTGCAGTACGCTATATAGTGTACTGTAGTGTATTATAGAACAATCAGACCCACTGGATCTTCAAGAACCAAGTGGGTCTGAGTCTAAGAAAGTGCAAAAAAAAGTGTAAAAAAATAAAAAAAGTGTAAAAAAAAAGTGTTAAAAAATCCCTTTTTCCCCCAAAACTCAAATTTGAAATTAGTAAAAAAAGATAAAAAATACCCCAAGCATGTTAGGTATCGCCACGTTCGTAACAACCTGCTCTACAAAAATATCACATGTCCCAACCCCTCAGGTGAACACCGTAAAAAAATAAAAATAAAAACAGGTTCAAAAAAGCTATTTTTGTCACTTTACATCACAAAAAGTGTAATACCAAGCGATCAAAAAGGCATATGCCCCCCAAAATAGTACCAATCTAACCGTCACTTCTTCCCGCAAAAAATGAGCCCCTACCTGAGACAATTGCCCAAAAAATAAAAAAACTACAGCTCTCACAATGGTGACACTAAAACATGATTTTTTTTGTTTCAAAAATGATATTATTGTGTAAAACTTAAATAAATAAAAAAAACTATACATGTTAGGTACTGCCACGTTCGTAACAACCTGCTCTACAAAAATATCACATTAGTTAACCCCTCAGGTGAACACAGTAAAAAAAAAAAACTGAGCCAGAACAGCCATTTTTGTTTACCTTGCCTAACAAAAAGTGTAATATAAAGTGATCAAAAATCATATGTTCCCCAAAATAGTATCAATAACACTGTCACCTTATCCCTTAGTTTCCAAAATATGGGCACTTTTTGGTTGTTTCTACTGTAGGGGTGCATCGGGGGGGGCTTCAAATGGGACATGGTGTCTCAAAACCAGTCCAGCAAAATCCGCCCTCCAAAAACCATCTGGCGCACCTTTCCTTCTGCGCTTGGCCATGCGCCCATACAGTAGTTTACAATCACATGCAGGGGTGTTTCTGTAAATCGCAGAATCAGGGTAATAATTTTTGAGGTTTTTTTGCTATTAACCCTTGATTTGTTACAGGAAAAAATGGATTAAAATGGAAAATCTGCAATAAAGTGAAATTTTGAAATGTCATCTCCATTTTCCTTTAATTCTTGTGGAATACATAAAGGGTTAACACAGTTTGTAAAATTAGTTTTGAAAACCTTGAGGGGTGTAGTTTCTAAAATGGGGTCATTTATGGTGGTTTCTATTATGTTAGCCCCACAAAGTGACTTCAGAACTGAACTGGTGCTTAAAAAAATGGTTTTGGAAAATTTCTAAAAAAATTTAAGAATTGATTCTAAAATTCTAAGCCTTCTAACATCCCCAAAAAATAAAATTACATCTACAAAATGATGGCAACATAAAGTAGACATATGGGACATGTAAAGTAATAACTATTTTGTGAGGGATCACTATCTGCCTTAATAGCAGAGAAATTCAAAGTTTGAAAATTACAAATTTTTCCAAATTTTCTGTAAATTTAGGATTTTTTTATAAATAAAGGTGATTTATATTGACTCAAATTTACCACTGTCGTGGAGTACAATGTGTCACGAAAAAACAATCTTGGAATCAGTCGAATCGGTGAAAGAATCCCAAAGTTATGAATTGATAAAGTGACACATGGCAGATTTTAAAAATGTGGCTTCGGCATTAAGTGTAAAAGTAGCTTCGGCCTTAAGGGGTTAAAGACTCTGACCAGAAGTAAAAGGATTAGTCCAGCAGTAGTTTGTACAAAGTGCAATTTCTATGGCATCTCTTATTTGCAAACTTGCAGATGATTTTCCCTGGAACTTCTGGTTAACAGCTGTATACTGGTACTGGTGGATATAGGTGTTCACACAATTAAAGCATTTTTAAGCCATATTTTTTTACATTTTCATTGATACATAAAATAATTTCATTGATATTACACGTATGTTTTTGCAAGGTGAGGTGACAAAAAATGGCTGTTGTGGCATTGTTTTTATTTAATCCTTTTTTGCAGTGTTCACCTGATGGGGTAGATATTTATATAGAGCAAGTTCCTTATGGATGCACAATACCGAATATGTTTTTTCAGTTTTACACAATAAATGCAAATATGAGTTATATATATTTTTCTAGTGATGGTCTTGTGTGGCATGAGGAGATGTTTTCATTGGTACCATTTTAGGGTACATAATACTTTTTGATTGCTTGATATGATTTTTGGGAGGCATACATTTTAGTTTCTTTTTATGATGTTCACTTGAGGGGTAGATCATGTGACAATTATATTTAGCCAGTTGTTTTGGCGATATCTTATATGTCTATTTATTTTATTTTATTTTACTTTTTCTATTTTTTGCAATTGTAAATAGCTTGATTAGAGGAAAGGGGATACCTTCTCTACACTTGAAACTTATATTATTTTTATAAAACTTTTAAAACTTTTTAATGTCTTATTTTAGTCCCTCCATGGGATTTCAACTTTTGAGGATGGATCCCTGTTTCAATGCAGTAAACTACATGATCGCACTGCCAATGGCATTAGAGAGGGAGCCCCCTCTGTCAGCAAACCCCTTCTAAGGGCTTTTCAGTGAAGTTGGTGAATACAGCAGTCTGGCCATTATACTGATCAAGTGGGCACAGCTTTGTCCACTGCACCATATATGTACGGAACGTGTCCTTTAGGAGTTAATACAGAATACACAAAGAGAAAATAGTGTAGCTATATACGGAAAATTACAGAGCTGTCTTACAGCATTGATACATAGCCATGCATATCACCAGTGCAGCACGTCATTAACTCCGATTAGCAGAAATATATGCATATCTTAAAAAAAAATAGATCAACAATACAGCAATAAACAGCATACCGTATATTCCACCCATGGCAAGATAAAAATGCCTGCAATGAACAATAGAATCTAATTGTCTATTGAAAGAGACAGAATGTGCCCTGCTTAGCAACACTGCTGCAAACAAAAAATGCCAAGATTCCTAATAGCCGGTTCCAGCATAAATTATTAACTGAACTGTACAGTCTCGCAGAAGCTATTATTAGTCAAGACTGGCTATCGCTTCACATGTTGCAGCCCAACCATCATGCTATTGAAAATATAAGACTGGGAAGCTTCTGTTACTCAAAGATAAATTTGCTAATTGTAAATTCATCTCTGTTTTCCAGAATAATTCTGCATTGTTTCATTTGTTAGGGCAGCCATGTAATTATTTATAGGAAAAGCAAGATTAGCTGGGATAAACAGAAAATAATATGATATTATCAATGCCAGACAGATCAGTAGTATTATTAAAATTGTTTGGCTCCCGAGAAATCACCAATGAGAAAGTTAATCCTCTTACATTGTGGGGTTTTAATATTGGTCATGATTCAGTAGTATAAAGAAGCAAAAGAAAAGTAATAATTATAGCATTTAACTCTCGTTATTTAGCAAAAGTTCTAAACATGAAAAAATACATAGGAGGTCGTTTATTGAAACCAGCATTTTAGACACTAGTCTCAATAAGCCCTTTAGCTGGCGGTGGATCTGCCAAAGTTATGTAGAGGCGCCGGCCTCTACATAACTTTGACATATCCACCGCCGGTCTAAATATGCTTAAATTTAGACCATTTTCTGCACCGAGAAAAGGCATAGAAAATGAAGAATGAGATCGGCTTGTAGGCCTGTCGGCCTGTCCCCTTCTCCACTCACTTTTGTAGACCTGACGTAAGCGGGGAGAAGTCACAGATTGCGGCACAAAGGTTATAAAGGCATATTTATGATAGTATTTTATATATTCTTATATATATTTTTTACAACCTCCATTCCAAAAAAAGCACCAAAACCAGGGCGACTGGGAGAACCAGAGCAGTGACACTGGAAATAGGGACGATTGAGCAGGTGAGCAAGTGTCATGTCAGTAGAGCAGATACAGACAAGGACTGTGAAGTCCTGGACTGCATCCCCCGCTTTCCATACCTACTTGCAGTACAAGGTCTAGATGGCTAAACCGGAACTGGTCAATGGTACCTACGCTACTTAAGTGAAGAGACAGACAAACAAACACAGACAGACAAACACAATCCCAGAGTTATCAGAAATTAGTCAGAACCAGACAGGCTATGCAGTAACAGAACAGGAGACGGAGAGTAGTCAGGAGACAAGCAGAGGTCAGAAACACAGGATATCAATAAGGCAGTGGAGTAGCTATAGGGGTCACAGTGGTCGCAGTTGCGAACGGGCCCCATAAGCTAAGCGGACCCCGAGGGCCCCCTCTTGCCACTTGCAGGGTCGCACCACCAATTAGGCAAAGTGCAGCGCGACCCTGCGCACAGTTGGGGGGCCACGGCGGCGGCATGTGAGAGGGAGATGAGCGCTTCCATTGTGGAAGCGCTCATCTCCATAGTCATCTGTATCGCCGTCCTCAGGACAGCGATACAGATGCTTGTGCTGTGGCGGGGCGGGGGGAGGGAGAGGCGTCTCCCCTGCCCGTTCCTTTGATAGGCTATAGGCACTAGGCCTGCAGCCTATCAGAGACCTGCTCAGGTGGGGCGATGACGTAATCGCGCCGCCTGAGCCGTACAGCACAGGACACAGGCCGGAAGAGGCCTGCATCGCATCAATGTCAGCTCAATGGAGGTAAGTATAAGTGTTTTTGTTTTTTTTTATTGCAGCAATCACATACCAGAACTCTATTGGGGGCACTGGGGGCATTTGTTACTGGCACATGGGGGCACTGGGGGGCATTTCTTACTGGGGGCACTGGGGGCATTTCTTACTGGCACTTGAGGGCACTGGGGGCATTTGTTACTGGCACTGGGGGCATTTGTTACTGGCACATGGGGGCACTGGGGGCATTTTTTACTGGCACATGGGGGCACTGGGGGGCATTTCTTACTGGCAGATGGGGGCACTGGGGGCATTTTTTACTGGCACTTGGGGGCACTGGGGGGCATTTCTTACTGGCACATGAGGGCACTGGGGGGCATTTCTTACTGGCAGATGGGGCACTGGGGGCATTTTTTACTGGCACTTGGGGGCACTGGGGGGCATTTCTTACTGGCACATGGGGGCACTGGGGGCTTTTCTTACTGGCACATGCGGGGACTGGTTGGCATTTTTCACTGGCACATGGGGGCACTGGGGGCGTTTTTTACTGGCACTTGGAGCACTAGGGGCATTTCTTACTGGCACTGGGGGCATTTCTTACTGGCACATGGGGGCACTGGGGGCATTTATTACTGGCACATGATTTGGTGAGCATCTATAGGGGTGGGACACTTTTTACTGGCACAGTACTGGGGGGAAATTTGGGGGCACTTTGGCACATTATTGGGGCACTTTGTACTGGCACATTATTGGGGGGCACTTTTTACTGGCACATTATTGGGGGGCACTATGGGGACACTTCTTACTGGCACATTATTGGGGGTCACTTTTTACTGGCACATTATTGGGGGGAACTATGGGGACACTTCTTACTGGCACATTATTGGGGCACTTATTACTGGCATATTATTGGGGTGCACTATAGGGGCACCTCTTACTGGCACATTATTGGGGCACTTCTTACTGGCACATTGGAAGCATTATTACTTCTGGGGCACAATGGGGACATTAGTACTGTTGGGGGCACTATTACAAACAAGTGCACTCTGGCAGAGAATTATTAGTTGGGACTTTGGGGAGCACTATTACTGTGGGGACACTCTGTGACGGTATCAGCTTAGTGCAGCTATTCCTGGGGGGGCGTTATGTTTACACTATTACTGTCAGGGACACTATTTGCTGGGCGCAGTTATTTTAGGACACTGTGTGCCAATAATTATTGAAGGGCACTATCTGTGTGGTACTAGTGGCACAGTACTGGGGGTAGTAGGATGATTTGTCCAGAAGACAGGAGGATGATGGAACAGTAGTAAACTAAGATTTTTTTCTGTCAAACTGCACAGATGAGAAATGGCTGAAAAATGGCGTCTGGTCTAAAAGGAGGAGATGAGGAAAGAGAACATCTACATCAGAGGAGACATCACTGGATGTATGAGGTATGAGGCGCTGTATTACACTGGATGTAAGAGGTATGGGGCGCTGTATTAGGCTACATTCACGCTGAACTCTTGCACCAGGGCCCATGAGCCTTTAGCTACTCCCCTGCAATAAGGGAAACAGGAACGAGGAACAAGGAACCTAGCTAGTGATCCAAACAAGACTATCACTTGCACTGGTGTATGGCCAGGAAGGGATTTAAATAGGGCGCCAAGTCCCTGGATCAGAACCTGATAGGTCTATGACTCAGCACTTCATTAGTCAGTAACACTAGTACACAGTAATATAGCAGCTGAGCTAATGAGCCCACTGCTAATCTCTCCCAGAACATTCCCGCTGTGAGGAGAAACAAAGCATTGCATCCTGTTACTAAACCTGCGGTTGCATCCCCAGGGGGCATGGCTCAGCAGGGCGTCTCTCCCGACATGACCGTGCCAAGGCTTAGTATTGCATCGCTGAGGCTCGGACAGGTCAGTTTATTATAGCAAACTTCCTTTTTTATTTTAAAATATTCCCGTTTTAAGTTTTTTATGTTGTTTGTTGTGTTGAAGCACAATGGTAAATTCCCAAACCTGTAAGATTTCAATTTATAACTTTAGAATATACATAGGCTGTTTATTACAATTTGAGAATCTCATCCTTTAAGTGAGCTAATAATTGGCTGTTACATGAGGTACATTTATTTAATAAAGTGCATATAATAATGATTTTATATATTTTTGTGTATAATGTAGATATCATTCCAAATGTCGCTAGGCCACTGTCCAGATGTCATTTGATTGATCTTTGTACTGTCTTTTCTTTCCTGGAATAAGACATAGAGTTGCAATACACTGTCCAGGGGTAGCCAAAGATCCCTCTGGCACAAGACATCAGTATTATAAATGGACTTGTTATTTGGCGGCCCTGTTCAAGATTTTGCCATTGGAGCCCAGGAACTTTGATTTACATCTAGTAACATAGTTTATAAGGCCAAAAAGACATCTTTACATCCAGTTTGGTCTGTTATGCTGCAGGTTGATACAGAGGAAGGCAAAAAGACAATTTTCCCCACTTTAGGGGGAAAAAAATCCTTCCCGACTCCAATCAGGTAATCAGAATTACTCCCTGAATCAACGACCCATCTGTAGTAACTATAACCTGTAATATTATTACCCTACAGAAATACATCCAGGGCCCTCTTGAACTCTTTTAGTGAACTTACCATCACCAACTCCTCAGGCAGAGAGTTCCATAGATTCACTGCTCTTACCATAAAGAATCCTGTTCTACTGAACTAAGTAGTGGCTGGACAAGCGCTCTTGGTACTAGACCCAGACAAAATTGGCCTGATGTAGCATTCACCGGTTTTTGGCTTAAAAAGAGGTTCACATCATGTTTGTACAACTTTTTAAACTATCCTACCATTTTGCATATACCATTCCTGTGCAGTTCAATCTGTCCCTATAGTTACAAACTTCATACAAACTCTATATATTCTGAAATTGCATTCATGTTCCCTACGATTCCTTACTTGAAGTTTAGGACAGATGGGTGAGTATCAATGCAGGATCAGACAACCATGAAGACATGTAGGGCTACATAGAAACTGTAAACAATATGTGATATTATATATATATATATATATATAGCACAAATCCGTATAAGCAGCAGCACAAGTCAATATGTAATGCGGGTGCAATCCCTTCGGTGTAGGAAAAATCCACCACTGATGTATATAGTAGAAAGCAAGGCAGCACTCCAAAGCATATGGTAAAAAACGGAGCTTTATTCCCAAAATTGCGACGTTTCAGCCTTCTCAATGAGGCCTCATTGAGAAGGCTGAAACGTCGCAATTTGGGAATAAAGCTCCGTTTTTTACCATATGCTTTGGAGTGCTGCCTTGCTTTCTATATATGTATATATATATATATATATATATATACAGTATTTTTATATGCCAAGCTTTTTGCTATCATTATTTGTATAGACCAGGGATGCTCAACCTGCGGCCCTCCAGCTGTTGTAAAACTACAACTCCCACCATGCCCTGCTGCAGGCTGATAGCTGTAGGCTGTCCGGGCATGATGGGAGTTGTAGTTTTGCAACAGCTGGAGGGAGGACATCCACAGGTTGGACATCCCTGGTTTAGTCCATTTTACTAGTCCCATTATCTTGACTCCCTTTTTTAGTTATATTGAGTGCAATTCCCCTTTAAATCCATGTTTCAAGATACGAAGCTCGGCTTGAACTAAGTCTTGTGTGTAATTTTACATTAGGCTTTGGAAGCAACGGCGCAGAAATATTAAAGTTGTCTGCTTTGTAAATAGAAAACGGAAGATATAAATGAATGTTCTTATCATATTGTCTCATCTGCCAATGATAGGAAAATGTGCACACGTTTCATTAAACTGAGTTCCTTTTCCCAGTGGATCTTCTTCAAATCTCATTTCATTAAAGACTGTAATAGCAAAATCATCTTAAATTCTGCATGCAGCTTCGAGAAATCAAAAGCATCTGGAGGAAAGTGCATAGTATAAATCTGTGTTATTGCCTAGCACCATTGTCCTCCACCTGCCCCCTCTTCTACTACTGTGCAATAAACATTGCTGCTAAGTAGTGCCTGGGGTTTCCTTTACTAGAATTTGAGATATTCATTAAAGTCTGTAATACGTCAGTGACTAAGCATCTGGCACTTGTTATATCAGTTATATTGTTATATTCCCTCACCACAGATATCGATGCCATAATTGATCAGCAAGGTCTGATTAGATCCCTCATAGAAAGAATGGGTAACAGTGCTAGGAAGAAAGGGATGCAAATGAGCTCTTAACAAGCTCTGCCTTATAACAAGTGGACTCACGTAATTTGGTCAGACATATTTTAAATATAGCAGCTATTAAAAATTCAAATATTCCACATGTGACTATTAGAGATGAGTGAATTTATGAAACGTTCGATTCAGCTGATTTGCTGAATTCTACAAAAAAACTCATTTTTGAGTAGCAGGTGCAATAACAGGGAGCTGTGACAGCGCCGCCCCCCATTATTGTACCCCTCAGATGCCACATTGATACATGATTGCGGCATCTGAGTGTAAAAACAGTGTGAAATTAACATAAAAAAATGAAATCAAACTTACTGCCTCCATTTTATCATGACGGGCCGGCCGCCGCCATTTTGCTTGAAGATCTGGCACGAAATCTCACGTGGCGTGTGATTACGTCATCACGCCGACTGGCCAAGATTGTCAATTAAGATGGAGGCTGGCGGCCCGTCACGAGCAAGTGGAGGAGGTAAATATGGATTTTTTTTTTGTTTTTTACACTATTTCAGGTTAATTCGATTAGCTGACACTATGCACAAGGAAATTCGGCTTGGAGGCTAATCAAATTTATCCTGAAATTCGGATCGAATTCCACTTCGTGGGATTCGATTCGCTCATCTCTAGTGACTATATTATATGTTGTTTGTTAGAAGAGCTTTAATTCATGCAATAAACACTAATTTCTTGTAGATCAGCCTCTCAGACCTCCACGAAGATAAGAGTAGGTTTTTGTGAATATGTCCACATTCAAAAACATTTTTGACAGACTGAAATGAATATGACTTTGAATAGGTGGACTACCAAGTGCTCTCAGAGTTTACAATGGCCCTCTGGTCAGAAGGGAATATTTAATGGGTACAATTCATTAAATGATTATAATTTTCTGGATATTTCAGTACATTATGCACAAAAGTATCAAAACTGGGGTGCTAAAGACAGTAATTAAAAAACAAGAATTTCTCTCTATTCAATGTGACAAGGTCAAAGTAGACCTGAGCCCACAGTCCATCTATTAGTGCAAATGAGGCAACACTACAGTAAGTATGAAATTGTTGAAGCATAGAGTAATTTTAAAAGGTCAATGCAGTTCCGACAGTGAAATAATCACGCAGTTAGCACTTCACTTACAGTCAGCAAACTGTCATTCGAGCTACCATGGCAATCAAAACTTATCAGCAAAATATTTTGAGCTGGTTTGTGCAGTTCTTTTCTGTTTTCTTGACAATGATTTACATGAACATAATTGACTTTTAAATTCTTTTATATTTCAGAGCTATATAAAAGAGCCACTCCAGATTTGGAGGAATTAAGACTATTTTTTGTTATTTCACCTAATTTAAACTGATATTATTAATTTATGTTGCTTAACTTTTCACTAAGGCTAGGTTCACATCAGTGTTAAAATGTCCAGCAGGCAGTTCCGGCAGAGGAACAGCCTGGAAGAGTTCACAGTATAAAACCTAGCTGGATAATGCCGATAACTGCCAAATCCTCATTGACTATAATGGAATCGAATGAGGATCCAGATGATTTGTGGCAGAAATGCTGCCTTTCGGCCAGACAAAAAGTAATGCGTGCACGAAACTGCCTGATCCCATTATAGTCAATGAGGATCCACGGCATTATCTGGCTATACAGGATGTGGTGTTCTATGACAGACTGTTCCTCTGCCGGAACAGCCTGCTGGATTTCTTAACACTTATGTTACCCTGTCCTAAACTTTCCGATCCTTAAAGTGGACGTTTATAAAAATGTGTTCTTAATCAATGCGAGTCCAACTCTAATTAATATACAAATGTTTGAAAAATAAAAGCAGTGATGTGATTGGTTTGTAAACACAAAAAATACAACTTTTATTTGTTCCAAATTTTACAAATCTCCCAAAGTCTTAAAGGGAATATTTAAACTATGTTTTTCTTACTCAGTAAAGAAATTGATGATGTATATTCTAATTTGTTTATATTTTATGATGCTCAATTTTTGTACATGTAGTTCATGATTATAGGGACAGCCATCTTGCCTGAGCTTCAGTTAGTAGCATTCAGAGATGTGCTCTAAGGCAGCCACATGCACCATAGGACTCTGTAGTCTGAAGATTTTCATTGACTTCTATGGGAGAGTGTTGTGATGGCATTCTTTGTGTCCATAGTTGTGGTCATTGCGCAGGAGAAGGTGAGCTGTGATCATCACCTAATGTTAAAGGGGTTATCCAACTCTGACTAGGACATCAGCATCTGATCAGTGGGGGTGGGGCATCCACGACCCCCACTGATCAGCTGTTTGAGAAGGCTCCGGTGCTCCTGTGTGTGCCATGGCCTTCTGGCTGCTTACCCTAGGCTAGTGATGACACAACTATTGGTCACATGGCATGAAGTGAATGGGGATGAGCTGCGCCTAGGCCAGATGACCAGTGGTTGTGACGTCACTAACCTGTTTAGGACTCACTGACCAGTGTGGAATTTGTGATTTTTTTTATGTAGAATAAAATATAAAAATTTAAAAAAAAAACACAGAAAAGAAATCTTAAAATGTTGAACATAAAAACTTAATTTAAACAATAGGCTATACTCTGACAACTTTTGGCTTGTCAAAAACACATGTTTATGGTTATGACTGGTAGGGGTACAGGCACTGAGATCCCACTGATTGATAGAATGAATATACTGTAAAGTTCTGCTGAGTATCTTGCCCTTTTGACTTTTGACTTTAGAGGGGCTGAGAAAGCCAATGTTAGCAGAAGAGGCACGACACCTAGCAAAGCACCTCACACCCTTTGTTCTACTGATTGATGTGTGTATCAGTGACTGTACATCAACCATTCAAGCCCTATTTTATAGGAACATTTTAATATTTACCTTAAGAAAGAATTATCATTCCACCAAACTAATAATAATGATTTTAATCAATAAAACACAAAATGTGTAAACTGTTGGGCCAAAGTTAAGGAAGTCTGGTGAGCCAAGAAGGTTTTCTTGGTGGGTCTAGAATTAGCTAAATGTGGTCCGTCCTTCAGATAACTTTTAGGTTTTAACTATGTTAGGCTCTGTTTCCATCTGCTTTATGCCAGATAGATCATATAATAGGCACTGGTGGTGCTCAGTGGATCCCACTGACTTACAATGGGTTCTGTCAGATACCACTAAGGTGTCTTTAATTTTGCAAAAAATAAAAAATAGCAATGCAAGAAGTGCAGTTTTTCTATCAAATGTGTTCCTGCAGCTCCTCTGTCTTGGACATATTGCAGAAATATGTCAGAAGTTGTAAAATGAGAAATTGTCATAATTAATCAAAAAAAGTTTGACATGTTCCCAAGTGTGATGAGTCTTTTATATCACTCTGTAGGCATATTGCAATTTTCCTTAACTGCTCGTTTAAGGTCAGCCACAGCATCTTAATGGTACTCAAGCCACTCCATAAACTTTGTTTTGTTCCTTTTGAACCATTCCAAGGTGGAATTGCTTTTGTGTGTCATACCAAGAGCAGCATTCATTGTGTCATCCATGTTCTGCAGAATCAAAGCAGCCCTAGACCATAACACTACCACCATCATGTTTGACTATAGGTATAATGTTCTTACAGTGGAATATGGTGTTAGTTTGTAACAGAACAAACATCTTCCAAGAAGTTTCACCTTTGACTCATCAGTCTACATAATATTATCCCAAAAGTATTGGGGGTCATCTAGATATTTTTTGGCAAATTTGAGACGGGCTTTTGTGTTCTTTTTGGTCTACAGTAGTTTGCGCCTTGCAAATGGATACCATTTTTGCTCAGTGTCTTTTTTTTATTGTGGAATCATATACGTTGACCTTAATGGAAAAAATTGAGGACTAAAGTTCTTTAGATGTTTGTCTTGGTTCTTTAGTTTCTTTTTCTATGATCTAAAAAGGTTCACCACTGTTTCAAGACTGTTTAACCCTTTCCAGACTGTTGCTAATCAGTTTATTGTTCACATCTGTATTTGAACATCTTTAGCAAGTGGCCTCAGATGCTGCTTTTGAGACCTTCTAGTTTGCTTCACATTGCCATACATATTTAAGTGATGTTTTTAATGTTAACAAGTCTGACAGTAATCATATCAGGCTATGGCTAGTGAAATTTCACCCAATTTCAATTGAATTGGACTAGCTGGTTGATTTAGTAGCTAAGGTGAACAGTTACTTTTTCGATATGGCTGAACAGCATTCTTCCTTCAATAAATGAAATCACCAATTGAACACGACATTTTATGTTGACTGAGATTATCTTTGTCTAATATTAAAAGTAGTTCATTCAACACTGATACATGACAAATATACACATATAGAACTACTGGTACTTTTCCAGAGCGCTGTATATTACAGATTATAAACCAAGCATAATGTCATTTCCATTTCCAGCGGTAACTACTGAGTAACTTGTCCTATATTTTTTACCTAGGAATAATCTACTGGGAGATAGAGCTGAATCCCCTTCAATTTATCATTCATTGCTCTTGAAAACCTACCTCGAATGGCTTTTCATTTCCAAGATGTTTTGCTGCTCTATCAGAGTTCAAGTTTTAAGGCATGATATGAGTGCCCCTAATCTACTACCTTTCTGTAGACATGATTTTCTGAATTTAGTAAGACTGACCTCATTGCAGAGCAATAAACCCTTACCATTTCATATTTCCTTATGTCAGCAATTTTACCTATGGCAATGTTTCTCTAGAAGCTTTATGAGGTTTTTGATTTTCAGAAACATGGATGTACTGTAATAGTACAAACCCTGGGATAGAGAGTATAGTTAGAGATGAGCGAGCACTAAAATGCTCGGATGCTCGTTATTCGAGACGAACTTTTCCCGATGCTCGGGTGCTCGTTTCGAGTAACGAACCCCATTGAAGTCAATGGGAGACTCGAGCATTTTTTGCAGGGGACCAAGGCTCTGCCTAGGGAAGGTTGGGTGAAAACCTGGAAACATCAGAAAATGATGGAAACACCACGGAAATGGACAGGAAACAGCAGGGGCAGCATGCATGGATGCCTCTGAGGCTGCCTAATCCCACCATTACCCCAAATTCTCCTGCAACAGGCTGGTGGTTACCCTCATGGCAATTGTGCTCACCCAGACCAAGAAAGGCGAAGCACATGCCCATCATATGTTAGGGAAGCACCCAACTAGGTGCAACGAAGGTCCATCACCCATGCCCATGCTGGCACTGCTCTCCTATCCCCAGCCACACGATGCAGGCATAAGCCTGACACAGCATGGCGGTGACACCAACAAGTGAGCAAGTTAGATGAGGTAGCTGGTGAAGCACCCAAAAATTTAGCCTGACACAGCATGGCGGTTAAACCACCAATGACTTAGTCTGACTGAGAATGCAGTGAAATGGCTTTTGTTGAGCCTCCAAAATTTTTTTTCTTTTCGGAGTACATAAAGTCGACCCTCGGTACTTGCGCCACCTGAAAAATAGTTTTGGACTGTCTGTTTGACGCTCCTGAAACATTGTTTTACATTGTCTGTAGTTGGCACTGCGGAAAAATTGTTTGGAGAGAGGGCCTGTAGGTGGCCCTCCGGAAAAATTGTTTAGAGAGAGGGCCTGTAGGTGGCCCTCCTGAAAAATTGTTTGGAAAGAGGGCCTGTAGGGGGCCCTCCGGAAAGATTGTTGTAAAAGAGTGCCAGTTGGCCCTCTAAAAAATTGCGTTTTTTGGGTCAGCGTTAGGCAAAGACGACAAGGAGGAGGAGTAGGAGGAGTAGAGAAGAGGAATCGGATACATAAGTAATGTTAATCTTTAGCTGCTTTCCCCCGGAGGAGATTTGAATTCCGGTGAAATCCAGGCTTTGTTCATTTTAATAAGCGTCAGCCTGTCAGCGCTGTCAGTTGACAGGCGTGTACGCTTATCGGTGATGACACCACCAGCTGCACTGAATACCCGCTCTGACAACACGCTAGCGGCAGGGCAGGCCAGCACATCCAAGGCGTACAGCGCCAGTTCAGGCCACGTATCCAGCTTTGAAACCCAGTAGTTTTATGGAGCAGAGTGATTCGGTCCGGACGTTGGTATGGTCAGCTAGGTACTCCCTCACCATCTTTCTGTAAAGCTCACCCGTACTCTGCCTAGACTGGGGACAGGTGACAGTGTCTTGCTGGGGTGACATAAAACTGGCAAAGGCCTTGGAGAGCGTTCCCCTGCCAGTGCTGGACAAGCTGCCTGATCGCCTCCTCTCCCCCGCTACTTGGCCCACAGAACCACACCCTCTGCCGCTAGCGGCGTCAGATGGGAAGGAATGTTTCAGCTTGTGCACCAGGGCCTGTTGATATTGATTTCACTCTCATACTCCTTTCCTCTACAGGGATGAGAGTGGAAAGGTTCTGCTTGTACCGTGGGTCCAGGAGAGTGAACACCCAGTAATCGGTGTTTGAAAAAATGCTTCTAACGCGAGGGTCACGGGATAGGCAGCCTAACATGAAGTCTGCCATGTGCTCCAGAGTCCCAACACGTAAGAATTCCCTCTCCTCACTGGCCTGACTCTCCATTTCCTCCTCCTCCTCCTCCTCCTCTTCAGCCCATACACGCTCAAGAGTTAAGAAGGACTGAGGATTGGTACCCTCTTCTGTCTCGCCGACATTCTCCTCCTCTTCCTCCTCATCCTCACCCCCCTCCTCCGATACGCGCTGAGAAACAGACCGGAGGGTGCTCTGGCTATCAAGCGACGTATCTTCCTCCACCGTCTCTTGTGACAAGCGCAAAGCTTCCGACTTCATGCTGAGCAGTGAGTTTTTCAACAGGCAAAGCAGCGGGATGGTGAGGCTGATAATGGCGGCATCGCCGCTGACCATCTGTGTTGACTCCTCAAAGTTGGTCAACACCTGGCAGATATCAGACATCCATGTCCACTCCTCATTGTAGGCTTGAGGAATCTGATTGACCTGACTACCAGTTCTGGTGGAAGTTGACATCTGGCAGTCTACAATCGCTCTGCGCTGCTGGTAAACTCTGGATAACATGTTTAATGTTGAATTCCATCTTGTGGGCACGCCGTACAACAGTCAGTGAGCGGGCAGTTGTAGGCGGCGCTGCGCTGCCCTGAGAGTGGCAGCATCTGTGCTCGACTTGCAGAAATGCGCACAGATGCGGCGCACCTTGGTGAGCAAATCAGACAGATTGGGGTATGTCTTGAGGAACCGCTGAACTATGAGATTGAACCCGTGGGCCAGGCATGGCACGTGTCAGTCTGCCGAGTTGCAGAGCCGCCACCAGGTTACGCCCGTTGTCACACACAACCATGCCTGGCTTGAGGTTCAGCGGTGCCAGCCACAGATCTGCGCCGTGATGCCCTGTAATAGTTCTTGGGCGGTGTGCCTTTTGTCACCTAAGCTCAGCAGTTTGAGCACCGCCTGCTGGCACTTAGCCACTGCACTGCTGCTGCGCCTAGAGCTACCGACTGAAGGCGTCGTGCCCACGGATTGTAATTCGGAGGAGGAGGTGGAGGAGGAGGAGGGGTCGGAGGAGGAGGGGTCGGAGGTGGAGGCATAGTATGTCTGAGAGACCATGACCAAGGTAGGCCCCGCAATCCTCGGTGTGGGCAGTACATGAGCGGCCCCAGGGTCAGACTCGGTCCCAGCCTCCACCAAGTTAACCCAATGTGCCGTCAGTGATATATAGTGTCCCTGCCCGGCAGCACTTGTCCACATGTCCGTGGTTAGGTGGACCTTCTCAGAAACAGAGTTGGTCAGGGCACGGATGATGTTCTGTGACACGTGATGGTGTAGGGCTGTGACGGATCGGGAAAAATAGTGGCGGCTGGGGACCGAATACCGAGGGGCAGCCACCGCCATGAGGTTGCGAAAGGCCTCGGTCTCTACCAGCCTATAGGGCAGCATCTCCAGGCTCAGCAATTTGGAGATGTGGACGTTGAGAGCTTGGGCATGTGGGTGGGTGGAACTGTATTTCCTCTTGCGCTCCAGCATCTGCTGTAAAGACAGCTGAATGCTGCGCAGGGACACATTGGTGGACGCTGTAGAGGATCGTGGAGGCGAAGGTGTGGTTTTCCGGTGGGAGGCGCTCGTGCCGGGGTCCTGGGCAGGGGGTTGACTAACAGAAGCAGCAAGTGACACAGGGGAAGGAGCAGTGGTGGGACCCGCAGGAGGTTAACGGCCTTGGTTCCATTGAGTGGGGTGTTTAGCACTCATATGCCTGCGCATGCTGGTGGTGGTTAGGCTAGTAGTGGTGGCACCCCTGCTGATCCTGGTGTGGCACAGGTTGCACACCACAGTCCGTCGGTCATCCTCACTTTCTTTAAAGAACCTCCAGACTTGCGAACATCTAGGCGTCGCCACGGGAGCTTCACTACGTGAAACAGTTGCTGCTGATGCACCAGCTCTGGCCCTGCTTCTCCCTCTAGCCACACCACTGCCTCTTCCAACCTGTTCTGGTGCAGCACTCGCCTCCGCCTCAGAAGCACTGTCTTCACTCGGCTTATCAACCCAGCTTGGGTCAGTCACCTCGTCATCCTCCGATTCCTCAGTCTGTTCCCCCCTCGGACTTCCTGTCCTGACAACAACTTCACCACTGTCTGACAGCCGTGTCTCCTCATCGTCCGACACCTCTTTTCACACTTCTTCCACTAAGTCAACAATGTCATCACCCTCAGACTGCGCCAGTTCGAAAACTTGGGCATCGGGAAAGAGGTCAGCAGCAACCTGAGAAGTGGTTTGTGACTCTGGGAAGGGTCCCGAAAACAGTTCCTCAGAGTATGCCGGATCGCATTCCAAATTTTCCTGGGAGGGGGCAGACTGGGGGGAAGGATGTTGAGGTGGAGGAGCCAGAGGAGTGCTCCCTTGGGTAACGTGGGTGGACTGCGTGGAAGACTGACTGGTGGACAAATTACTTGAAGCATTGTCCACAATCCACGACATCACCTGTTCGCACTGTTGTGGTTTCAACAGTTCTCTACCACGTGTCCCTGTAAGTTGAGACATGAAGCTAGGGAGTCTAGCTCTGTGGCGTTCCCCTGCTCCCTCATCAGCAGGTACTGTCTCACCCTGCCCAGGACCACGGCCTCTGCCCCCTGCAGTAATTGAATGCCCACGCCCTCGTCCTGGACCCTTAGCCCTGGGGTTCAACATTTTCTGTATATAAGTGTATTATATATACCAAAAAAAAAAAATGGGCCTGCTGTACTGAAACCCACAAACTTGTTCAATCTGAAAAAGTTAATATATAGGTGGATAAGTTAGAGCAAAATTACGCATTTTATTATGTACCGTGCAGTATGGAGCAATTACACTGAAACTATTAGATTAGGCAGACTTGGTCTGCTTAAGTGCAACCCAGAAAAATGTCGCACAGAGATTTTTCTAATGTAGCTGTATCAGTGAGAGCAAAAGACCTTTTTTAATTACTTGACGTACAGAATGGGTCACCTGGACAGAAAGTACGGATTGTGGTTTGTATATAGTTGGATAAGTTAGAGCAAAATTACGTATTTTATTACGTAACGTGCAGTATGGAGCAATTACACTGAAACTATTAGATTAGGCAGACTTGGTCTGCTTAAGTGCAACCCAGACAAATGTCGCACAGAGATTTTTCTAATGTAGCTGTATCAGTGAGAGCAAAAGACCTTTTTTAATTACTTGATGTACAGAATGGGTCACCTGGACAGAAAGTACGGATTGTGGTTTGTATATAGGTGGATAAGTTAGAGCAAAATTACGTATTTTATTACGTACCGTGCAGTATGGAGCAATTACACTGAAACTATTAGATTAGGCAGACTTGGTCTGCTTAAGTGCAACCCAGAAAAATGTTGCACAGAGATTCTTCTAATGTAGCTGTATCAGTGAGAGCAAATGACCGTATTGGATTACGTGACGTACAGTATGGGTCACCTGGACAGAAAATACGGATTGTGGTTTGTGGTGACTGGACAGCTGAACTGTGACACACAGAATGGTTCCACACAGCTGTATGAAATGGATTTGTATCACTGAAATAAAACAACTAAAAAACTAAGTTTGTTATATATGGTGATAGCTGCACTACTAGTGCCAGCCACCCCAGCCAGGAGACAAAAAAAAGTGTCTTGTAGCCGTTAGAAGGGCTGTTGGGTTCTTTTGAGATCACTCCTGCCTAACAGAGAACTAAATCCAGGCCCTAACACTCTCCCTGAAACGCAGCAGATCTGTCCCTAACGACATCCAGACAGCCTCTGAGCCGAGCACCGCCGGACGTCGCTAGTATATTCCAGGGTCACCTGCCAGCCAACCCCTGCAATCGACATGTAAGGCCCCACGTGATGCTGGGGGGTACCGCAGAGTCTCCTGGCTAGTGATTGGCTGAGTTATAGGCGCCAAAAATTGAAAATGAGGGAGATGCCATTTCCTCGAGCATGGCAAGATACTCGTCCGAGCAGCAAGCACTTACGAGTACCGTAATACTCGAACGAGCACCAAGCTCGGACGAGCATGCTCGCTCATCTCTAATTATAGTCCTTTTTATGCACTAATTATATGATTTATTCATATTCAGAAACTACACTGTGTTTTAGATTTTATTTGCTTATCGTTAAACTATATACAGCATCTCTCTGTCTCTGGAGGACCTGTTCTGTCCAGCATTACACAGACAACCCATTGATTTGAATGCACAGTGTGTAATTTCCCCTATGGTGGCACTGCAGGAAAATTGAATACTTAATGTCAGGTTTCACCATAGATCACAGCTGATCAATGGGGTTTCCAGGAGATGGACACTTTGTGATGAGTTTATTTTGAAGGAACTATTCTAAGAAGGGTTTCAAAACCTTTTCAATAGGATAGGACTTGGTTACCTAATGTTTTTGGGAATCTTTCATTGCAGAACCCTTTTCAGATTCCCAGAAAATGCTGTACTAGAAGGCATCATTACTGTGACTAAACATTCCTTGGGTTCACACAGTGCAGTTTAGGTTCTTTTCCTGCATAATTTTTTAAAACTTTGAAACCAGGAATTCTACATTTTATATGGGAGCTAACTGTACAATGTGTATAAGTATATAGTTTATTTTCATAGTATAAGCTTTTTTAAAATGTAATTTCTGGATTTACTGTGTGCCTGTTACCTGGTATTGTATCCAGATTATTTGGCCACGGTTTATTGCTGTGATTTTCTTCTAAATGAAATAACTAGGATGCATTTATCAGGCAAGGAGAAGTTTGCAGAGTTGTCCTTCCACTGTTAATCAAACAAGGTCTTATATTGTATGGAAAGATATACATAAGCTGCTTAGCCGCACTGTGAATAGGTCCGCTTGTTGGTGGAACTGGTAGAAGAGATTATCCAAGAAAGTCAAGAATCTAATACAAATGTGAACGCTCTACATTTCCACTAAGATGATAGGAAGTGTTATTGAAGTATTGAATTTTTCACACCATAGTTTGGATGCAAGGCTGTGTTGCCCGCTGATAGAAGGAATGAGCTGGGCTCAAATAGAAAATAAATCCCATGCAATGCAAAATCCATTGTGTTTTATTTCTTTTTATGCCTTTATTTATATGCTATAATGTATCTTTCCTATGGCTTATGTAAATAGGTTTTTGTTCTGCTTGCTTTGTGAATGATTTTTTTGGAAATCTATTCGCTTGTGCTTTGAACAGTCTACAGATCCCCCCCTAGATAACAACATAATTGGTTTCTTTCCAAGACATCATTAGCACCAGATAAACAGTATAAATACACAGGAAAGAGATTATACAAATTAGGTCTTTGCTATAATGATTGGCCATGAATGAATAGTTATGAAAAACTTTATGGATAGAAATTCTGAAATTACCCACAAAATGTTTATTCACTGCATGGAAGAGACATCAAATAGAACCGCGAGTTCCCCAGCTGCAGAGCTCACCATAGGTGCCTGAGTTGTGGATATGGATATGTATGTTGCTCAGGGCCCCACAGGGGAATTCACCTGTACCCCTGTGAGCCAGTCTGAGTCTGCTCTGACTCCTGGTACCCCCCACTCATCAGCTGTTTGCGAATGCAGCAATGCTTGCAGTAGCGCCAGGACCTTCTCCAGCTTTTCCTAGGTTATGTGATATCATGTTCATCGGCCATATGGTCTGGGGGCAGCTCTGCCCCATTAACGTGAATGGGACTGAGCTGCGATACCAAGCACAGCCCTTTACAATGTACTATTGTGGTAAGCTGCTAGAAGGCAGCAGAACTACTGCGAGCGCCGGTGCCTTCTCAAACAGCTGATCGAGTGTCAGAGCATAAATCATCAGTAATTGACACCCTGAATGTGAAGGATAGCACACCGCTCATGTGCTCTCCTTTCATCACTGTGGAAGTTCTGAAAATAGCTGCACTCAGTGAGCACAGTTTTTGGAAGTCCCATTCATAGCTATAGGAACAGCCAGAAGTAGTCGAGCCTGAGCTCAGCCATTTTCAAAACTTCTATAGCAGTGAATGAAGGGTGGCTGCGCCTCCCCGGCTGCTCTCCATTCATATCGAGGGCCCAGCTTCATATTTTTTTTCTGCAGTGTGTAGATCAGATTTTTTAAAGTCTCATCCACATTGCTGGTACTATAATATGTTGTTCTCTGCCAAATATCCCTGCAGCAGAAAAATCCCAGTGTATCCTCCATGTGTGAATGTACCATAATGAAACAAGAAAATGTATTGGTACTGCATTAGCCAGTAGATAGAAATACTATATATAGTCCTTACCAAGAGGAAAAAATGTCAGTTTGTTATGTGTGATACGTAAATTGATCACAAATAGAGATCATAGGCCAGGGATAGCCAACCTGCGTCTCTCCAGCTGTGGTAAAATTACGACTCCCAAGCTGCCCCCTTGCTTGGCTGTTCTCAGAATAATTAGAAATGAATGGATCATGCTGGGAGTCGCAGTTTCACTACAGCTGGAGTGTCGGAGGTTAGCCATCACAGTCGTAGACCATTTTGCCATCTCTATTGGGCATGGTATAACATAGGATTTGATGTGTTCCCCTCATGAATACAGTAGATTCATAAACATCTGTATTCTTTCAGAGCTCCAAAACGTTGGGAAAAAACCTTATAGTCAAAACCCCATATCCAAATTTTAAATATAGCCAATATATTTGAGGAACATGACCTTTACATTATAGATCTCTGTACCAAAGCATCTGTATACTTATATATATATATATATAACCTTCCAGCCTTCCTAGCTTTTTGGTCGATAGTATAGCAATTTTCACATATATGTCAGGAATCGCATGGCATAAACAATTTCACATTAGAACATGTGGATCGAACTACGTGGTGATTAAATATGACCTTTAAAGTGAAGTTACGCATGGAAGAACTGGGTGCATGAAACGCTAATATGTTTGATGTCTAAATAGTGATATGTGATTAACATTTCCTTTGTTGGAAAGGTGATTTTTTTTAAATTGAGGTGATAGAAAGTTGGATTACCCGACAATTATCATTGTTTCTGAAGATCTAGATATAAAGTGTAATTGACTCATTTTGCTGCATCTAGTTGAGAACAAATACGAAGCAAAAGAAAATAAAGAAAATGTGTGCAATTTCATGCCAATTGCTCCCAGATAAAGGCTGACAAATACAAGAGGTAACATAACACATCCAATATAGTTTGTCAAATGAACCATCTACTAATAGAGAGAGCAATCATTATGATTATAATTACAATCTTTTGACTGTTCCTTCATGCACTGAGCACCTCCTGTCAACGTCTTTGAGATGAGCAAGGGCTGAAAGGGGTAGTATTGGGAAAACAGCAATAGAGCAGAATGTCTTTCTATAGTGTGTTCAGAATAAACCAGTCCTTAGGAGAGATAGCTGACTAAGATGACATTAAATATGCGTAGTATTGCGCTGTTCGTAATCGGAGTGGTTCTCTTCACCAACCGTAGACTTCTCATAATTCACATTCAGGTGAGAAAAGGACTTTCTGTTTGATTCTGTTGTAAATACACCATCAGAATCTGACCATAGCTAAGGTCAGCATGGTGGCTCAGTGGTTAGCACTGGTGCATTGCAGCGCTGGGGTCCTGGGTTCAAATCTGACCAAAGACAATATCTGCATGGAGTTTGTATGTTCTTCCTGTGCTTGTGTGGGTTTCCCCAGAGTACTCTGGCTTCGTCCCACACTCCAAAGACATACTGATAAGGAACTTTGATTGTGAGCCCTGTTGGGGACAGGTACAATGGAGTGGTCAATATATGTAAGGTTCAATAGTGTTAAATGTCCACATAGAGCAGATCAATATTCCCATACACTCTACAAGTACAATCTATATGTGGAAACATCAAAAATGATCTGTAAGGAGTACACAAATGGGAATAGGAGAGCACCACAATAATTTATGGATATTATTAAAAAGTACATAATCAGGATCCTGCCAGGACCAAAGGTCACAATGCCAATAACAATAAGCCATCAATATTCAACTCCTGCCAATAACAATAAGCCATCAATATTCAACTCCTGGTTTTCCAGGAGTTGAATATTGATGGCTTATCCTCTGGATAAGTCATAAATATTAGATTAGTGGAGGTCCAATTCCTGGCGCTGCCCATAAGCTCTTTGAGGAGGCTGCCTCTTCCTGGGACAGTGACATCACGTTCATCAGACACATGGCCTACATACAGCTTAGCCCCATTCAAGTGAATGGGCCTGGGCTGTAATACTAAGCACATACACTGCACAATGTATGGCACTGTGCTTGATAAGCTGGATAAGCCCCCATTGCCTGATAGGTGTGGGTCCCACCACTGGGACCTCGCACCTATAGTGAGAACGGAGCACCGAAAGTGGTGGAGGTTACATTACATTGCGCATGCGCAGCCTCCCTCCATTAATTTTCTACGGGGCCACTGAAAATAGCAGAGCCAGTTGGAGCCATAGAAGTGTATGGGAGCAGCAGATGGTCATGTTTGGTGCGCTCCCATTCACTTCTATGGGGAGAGCGCTTGTTAGTGGCCGGACTGAAGTCCTCCAGCCACCACTTTGTGGGGCTCCGTTCCTGATATAGGTTCGGGTCCCGCACCTATAAGACAATGGGGGCATATCCTACCACTATGCCCCCATTGTCTGAGATGAGACAACCCCTTTGAGCTTTTTTCTCCACAGGGCTTCTATTCACACTTCCTGGAATGCCACTTGGGCTTTTTCTGGTCTTTCTCTTGCCTTGATCTGGCTGGTACCTAATCCGGGGCTGACATTATCCTCAGCTCTTGGCACTTGGCATGTGCTCTTCTTCTTCATCTAGACTCTCCAAATTCTGCACCGTTCTTTCTAACTCTTCCTCTCTATGGGAGAGGCAACTGGCCCCACCTAATGTCTTATTATTATGACCTATTAACTCTTAACTGCTTGACAAATAGAAAATGTTATATCGCATATCACATCTTTGATCATTTTGCAGCCTACACATAGAAAATACCCAAAAATCCTTTTTCAGGGGACCATTGTCATAGAAGAGGAACACTGTATATGCATTTAGTATCCTACAAGTTACTGATGTCCAGACAGATAACTGAATGTTACAAGCAACAGCAAATTTCTTGCTGCCTAATCCTCACCTGTTGATTAACATTGTTTGAGGCAGTTGCTAAGCATCTGCCTTATATCAAAATCTGGTTAATTTTACCAACTTGCTAGATTTGCTAATTTGTGGGGGTTGATTGGTTAGTTTTCCTTTAAATCCTCATAGTTTCTATGCTTCTTTGCCAGTGAAAGCTCCCTGTATTTGTTTCCAGATTGTTTTATTATAGTCTAGGTCATTTGAATTGTACAGTATAAGTGTATAATGGGACCTGTAGTTCTATTGTCTTTCATTGCTGCTAGCATAGTAGTTGTGTTTGTTGTAATCTGTTTTCTGTTCGGTTTTGATATACCATGACTGTCTTGCTGGGTTATTTTATAGAGCAGGATAAGTTCTGCTGTGTCTTTATTCCCATTCACCATCATTTATCCACTCTCTACCTGAATACCATTATCATCTTCCATCTTCTCTATTGCTAGACTCCCACCTGCTTCATACATTGCTATAAACATTCCTCGATTCCTGTCATCTATCGATTCATTATTTTTGTGTATTTATTGCCTGCCACTGTTGATGTGTGCTTTCATATATTTCTTCTTGTGACCGTCCCGTTGTTATGCCATTCAGCCCTGTTGGGGTATCTCAGTACCAAGACACTAGTAGTACTTCTTTAACTTCCATAGGTAAAATCCAATTCTGCAGTCTTATGAACAACTGGAATCATTACACTGGTGTGTACATCAGAATTTGCAGGGTTTGGAATATGCGAATTGATTTTTTTAGGCTTGTTTTAAAAAAATTATAGACAGTCAAAGAAAACAAATGTGAACTACAATCTATGTGTTTGGCAACAGAGAACTATTGTCAATGGGTCTTTTAACAGGTGAAACCAAATGTGAATTCAATTGTTTTAGACTTGGCACAATTGTTGTTCAATTTTGCCCAACTGATCAGAATAAGCTATAAGTATTAAAATATTTGACCAAGATTACACAAAGAAGTAACTATTATATTAAAGGGGTTGTTTCACTTGGCACTTATTAATGTATTGTGATTCTCATTATTGCCTCCTTTGCTGGCTTGAGTCATTTTTCCATCATATTATGCACTGCTCATTTCCACGGATTATGGCCACTGCTGCAGTGCAGATACGAGGTGGTCAGGACAGGAGCTGCTGCACATGTGCTCCTATGTGCGCTCCATGGCCCGGGCCACCAGAGAGGTCATCGCTTTTTCCAATAGCGTGTAAGCACGACCACCACTGCTGGATTGCAGGGTGGTCATAACCCCCGTAATCAAGCAGCGTATAATATGATGGAAGAATGAATCAAGCAAGCCAAAAAAGGAGGAAATATGGATAATAACAAATTACAATACATTAGTGTCTTGTATTTCTCTTCATGATAAATGCCATTTGCTAAAGTGTGACAGCCCCTTTAACCACTGAACCCCAAGCTAATACAATTGCATATTCAGTGTTAAAAGACCTAATCAATATAGTTGGAGATGTTCGCTGAGACAAGGTGATCTTCAGTGAACCAAACTATCGGCATTCATGAAGTTTTTAGGGTAGAGGGTAGAAACCTCTGAATTGATGTCCAATGACAAATGACAAATCTAGATTGTTCCTGCAAGAATAAATAATAAAGTCCATGATGAGTTTAAACTCACTAGCTCCAAATTGGGAATTTCTTACTTAAAGGAATATGATACATAACAAATTTAGGTGTAGCTTACAACTGTTTTACTGGTTTGTATAATGACACAATTCTTCATTTTCTTACAGACATCAACATGGCTGGAGAACCAAAACCTTATAGACCAAAACTAGCAAGTAAAAGGCCAATTTCCTCTTTATACAGGTATGTCCATTTACTGTATTTGTTTTTATCCTGTTGGGAAGAGTATTGTGATAATGCTTATATATAGTTCTCAAAGTCTTAGCTGACAAATGGAAATTCCCAGTGTTTTTAGCAGTAGCCAGCTTCAGCCAATGATTAGCTGAGCATGTCTATCCTGTCATTTCCAGAGTATGGATCTGAGATACTGTATGTCGTCCAGACCAGTTGGAACTGGAGCAGGGTTGAAATGTCAGTGGTGGATGATCCATCAGATTCCATCCCCAATCTACCAATCCCGGAAAAGCCCTTTAAGAATCATAATAACGTCGTAAAATAGTTTGTAAGACTGAAAAAAGTCATATGTCCATCCATTTCAGCCTGTTATCCAGCAGAGTTGACCCCATGAGGTAGAAGCAAATTTTCCTGATTTTAAGAAAAGAAAATTCCTTCCCAACTCCAATCAGGCAATCAGAATAACTCCCTGGATCAACGACCCATCTCTAGTAACTATATCCTGTAATATTATTACACTCCAGAAATACATCCAGGCCCCTCCTGAACTCTTTTAGTGAATTCACCATTATCACCACCTCCTCCGGCAGAGAGTTTCATAGTCTCACTGCTCTTACCGTAAAGAAAAATTATTTCCTCTAGACAGAGAATGCCCCCTCGTCACAGTTCTGGGGATAAATAGATGATAGGAGAGATCTCTGTATTGACCCCTGATATATTTATACATAGTTATTAGATCTCCCCTCAGTTATCTTTTTTTCTAAACTAAATAACCCTAATAATCTTTCTGGGTACTGTAGTCCACCCATTTCAGTTATTACTTTAGTTGCCTTCCTATGAACCCTTACAATACTCCATTTGTGGTCTGACTAGTGATTTCTGGCAGGGCTATGTTCTCATCACGGACATCTATGCTCCTTTTGATGCAACCCTTTATCTTATCGGCCTTGGCAGCAGCTGTCTGACACTCTACAGGTTTACTGTCAGCTAAAATTCCTTTTCTTTTCCATGTCATTGTTACCCAGTGTTTTACCATTTAGTATGTACTGGTGACATGTATTTTCCCTTCCAATGTGCGTAAACTTAAATTTATCGGTGTTAAATCTAAATGTAAAATACACAGACGAGCTCATGTATGAAACTAATGTAGACAAAATTTGTCCGTGCTGTCAGTGCAGCTTAATAAATCATTTTTGGGTGTGAAGGACATTACCTGACCATAGTGCAGTACATCATTACATGATAAAAAAATAAGAAGTAGTATCCCCTAGGAATAGGCTACCCTGCAGCGATCTACTTCAGGAATACACAATTTCACTTGTTTTTTATGTGCATTCATGTAGGCCCGATTCTCATTAAAATTCCTGATCCAGAGTAGCCTATTGAAATCAAATGTTTATTAAGGCAATGAAAAGCTTCCTTTGGGAGCTTGATGCATAAAATCATTAAAGAATAATAAGGGAAGTTAATACTTAACACAACATTTCACAACAAAGTTCTGTTCACACTAATATTTTTTTTCTCTGTTATTCTCATTGTTTTTAAAGAAAAAAAAGTAGAGAAACACTTATGTTTTTCACTGCCAGCAATTTCTAGACGTACAAATAAAACCTGAATTGTGGAATAGTCATGTGTAATTATTCTCTCACTTATTTACTAAAATTACTGTAGGCATTTTGGCATTTTTAGCATGCCTCTAAGTACTAAGAGTGTATTAAAAAAATCATTAAATTTACATGTTTGTTGCTGAAAGTCTGGCCCATACAGTCTTAGATTCCCGAAACCTGATTGCAAGGTTATATTTCCTAGGAATCTTAGCAACTGTAATGGAGAGTGGATGTGACCTACTGTGCCAACTAACCCATTTGACTTTAAGCTAAACCTAAGGGCATTGCCCTAGCTGTTCCCTGGTATGCACCCTTCAACTCCTGTTCAGGGACATGGACTTCACTGCAGGGAACCACAATCAGGCCACTGCCTCCTGGAGTAGTCCTGGTGTAGTTGACAGCTGACCTATAAGGGTCAGAGACACCAGTGCAAAGCACCAAGGACTCAGGAAAAAGCCATAGTCTGAACACAGTCCAGGGTCTGGGCAGGCTGAGTACGTACATATTCCAGATAGCAATTCCAACGTCAGGACAGGCTGAATACAACCAAAGCCAAGATAGCAGTTCCAAGGTCTGGGAAGGCGGCAAGGAGCAAAATAGATAGACAGGCAAAGTACGGAAAAAGGGTAGTAAAACAAGAGATTACACCTTCACTGGTAACTAGAGAATGGAAAACCTGAAAGCTTAGGCAAGGGGTGGATCCATAGCCCTACTAAATAGAGAGGCTGATAAGCACCTTAATCAGCAGCTGGATGGGGAGCAAAAGGGAAGGATTAATGCTAGCATTGCTGAAAGGAAGTTCACTGAGGACTAGTTCCAATACACACAGGAAGAATGGATCAACACCTGTGTCTACCCACAGGACAGCAGGACAGAGCTGGATATGGGCCGCCAGTCTAACAGCGATCAAGTGTAGGGATCCACCTTCTTTTACTGTAAGATGTCATAATAATTTATGCCAGCCCATTATTCATCCAGGGGGTATCTTCAACAGGGCTCTTTAAATCAAGCTTATGCTCATGCAGATCAAATTTATTTTTTTTTCTTTCAGAAAATTCTTGATCCAGTTAACTCTAGTTTTTGTAATTTTAACATCTTCAGATTTTGTTTGAGCAACAACATTCTAGGATTTTACAAGTGATGTCCTATCCTCAGGATCACTATTATCCCTTACCCCTGCCGATCATAGGTTCTGCAGTAGTCTGCTGAAATACACAGCTCTGTTCACTGTATAGTGGAAGGAGTTTGTACTGCAGCACTGATTTATGCAGTACTGCATTCACTTCAATAGGAACAAATGGGTACAGTGCTGCAGTAACTAGCTCCATCCACCATACAGTGGACGGAGCTGTGTAGTTCTGGTGCCAACTTCCGGAGCTACTGCAATGACTGATCGGCGGGAGTATGGGGCGTGAGACTCCTGCCAATCAAATATTGATGGCCTATACTGAGGATAGGCCATCACTTGTACAATCCTGGAAGACCACTGTAAAGTATCAGACAAACTGATGAAAAGAAATTACACAATTACACAAAATTATCAAACTAGATTGCAGATTATATTGTCATGAACATTATTATGGAGAACAGCTGCTTACAGTATACTGTCCCATAAGGAATCTATGTTTTATTGAACCATCAAATTCCTCCTTCACATAAAGGTTCGGCTTAGCAAAGGCTTTCCTCATTAACAATATATATATCATTGTGAGATAAAAACAAAGACATATCCAGAGCAAGTAAGCATTTCAAAAAGCCACGATGAGCATTGCCAATAATTCTGTTGTCACATTGAAATGATTGCACTTGTAACAGCAGATGCTCCAAATTGTAGAGAAACAAGTGATCTTAGGGAGAGCCAGCAATCAGACATTTGAATGTTCTGGATCAGTATGGCTGCTGAGCAGATGAGGAGAGTGTGAATAAATCAGCCAAGTAAATCTTCCAAGTCATGCCAAGAACCTATTCCTTTCTTTGCCTTTTTTTTTTTTTTATTTTACATGGATTTGAGATTCCACCTGTTGAACATGGGAGAGTTGGATATGTGTCTGCTCCAGTTCTGTGCATAGGAAAGAACAAGAAAAATGAAAGCCTTCATGACTATGCTGCTTGATGAAAACTCCAGTGGACTGCCAGTCTTAGTGTTGTCTTGTGTGTTTTTTAGAAAAAAACAAAACATCAAAACATCATTTTTGTAGTGCGTTTTAGGCTTTATTTTAGATGTTTTTACCCATATAGTGGGCAAGATTTACTAATGTGTCTGCACCCAAAATTTGTTTAGAAAGTGGAACTAATTGACGTTATTCTGGTGTGATTTAGCACAACTAGGGTTTCTACACTTTCTTCTGACTTACTCGAAAAAGGGGTGGGAAGTATTGGAAAGAGAACAGAGCTTTGTGGAAAGAGGCTTGGCCTAAGATGTGCCATTTTTCGCCAACATTGAGTCACAATTCTAGATGTGCTGTTTTGCGCCAATATTCAGTCACAATTCTAGCGTATAATTTTGCCTCAAGGTTAGCCAATCATTAGTTGGTATAGACTTAAAGGAAATGTGTCACCAAAAATATTTTCTGCCAGTTACGACATATATCACTTTTTTATCTTGTTATATTTTCTGATTGCAGATTTTTTTAATTCTATTTCCTGAACATGATTATGGGTGTGGCCATCTTGCCTGAGCTGTTCTAAACAGCATTTAGAAAGCATTAATAAAATTGCTTTACAGCAGCCCCAAGGTCCATAGACACAGGAGGGAACCTCATTAACTTCTATGGGAGAGTTTTCTGGGCATGCTCTGTGACCTGTGCAGAGATTATTGTACCAGGAAAGAATAGATAATCTCTGACAATCGCCTATTGTGAATGATGGATCCTGTCTGATCTGTCATTCTAATCCTGCCTGTAATGATATCACCTCTGTGTAAAGATAAGCAGTAAAGTGATTTGTACAGACCAAGAAGTGGTGCCTATTATCATTAGTGGCCAGTGGGAAAACTGCAGGATTTTATGTTTTTTTTTAAATATAGAAATTGACATGGAAAATTAAAAATATCATCAAGAAAAATACATAAAATGTGATTTAAACAATAGGTCATTTTCTGATAACACATTTCCTTTAAGTGTCTATCTCTGCACTTAATTGAAAATGCATTAGTAAAAAAAAGTGCCATTCAAAAACACGATAAAAACAAAACCCACAGTGGCTTGTGTTTGTTTAACAAGCAAGGCATAAGAACCAATGGATGTCTATGGGATAAAAATGCCAGAGCATGCTGCAATTAAAAAACAAAAACAAAATGCCATTTAGATCTGTTCCCGTCTATCCGAGAATTGTATGCCTATGGTTCTGTTGAGAGATTGCAAAGACAGAGACAGGGAGTACTACAACTACCATCATTGTTGCTGTCTATACGTTGTTATTAGGAGAGGATTATGCTGCGTTATAAACATATAAGCAAAATAATATTCTTTCATTTAGCAATGAAATGGCTGAGATTTTAGAGAAGGTAGACAGTATATATGTAAGCCGCTATTGATGCATATGAGGCTGTGACTGGTCAATCAGTTCTTAGCAATAGAGGTGAAAATAAAAGATGAGTCTAAACCAAATAGTATTTTGTCCCAAATACTTTAACTTCTTAATTTAAAATCCCTTAAAAAATGAAAGAGTCTTTAGTGAATAGCTCCACTTGCATTTAAGCCTTGGATATCTCTTAACATGTAATAACCATCAACTCTCTGCGTGTAAAGCGTTGCTGATGGTGTTTCCTGAAACACTAATACTTTTTCTTCTCACCCGCCTTCGAGCTATAAGATGTGTCACAATTGATTAGCTTCTGACTGGGAAGATCACAGTCAATGAGGTTGAACTTAAAGAGCCACTGATTAGGCTTGAAGGAGAATGACACAACCACCACTGAACTAACACTGCTGCAGTGCTGGATTTTCTACAACTGCTATGACTGGAAGGGCGTAAAAATGGTATTCGGGTAATAAATGATATTTGGTAGTATAAAGCCTTATTGAACGTTGTTGACGGATCAGACATGGTTATAAAGCAGTGGTTAATAATGATAATGTAATGTTTGTGTTATCTATGCTGCATACTAAATATAGTGGTTATATATCCCTCAAGATACAATATTAATTGGTTCCAGGACGACCTTTGTATGTTGAAACTATTGTAAGTTGAGTTATTGGTCCCAAAGCCCCAAAATGTCTCCAAGATAAGAGAAAATGAAGATTTAAGAAAAATAAGCAGATAACTAAGAGAGATAAAGAAAGTCCTTACATATAACAATCAGGAATAGCTGCTAACTAACAAGTAATTCAGCTAGTTTACCTTAGAAGTTACCGTTGGATCTGAGTCTGAGACATTGTATGTTGAGTCTGGTTTCAGTTTATTATGGGTCAGAAAAGACCACTGTATTTTGAAAATATTGTGACCATTGTATCTTGAGGGATCACTGTACTCTGATAAAAAAAAAAAAAAATAATGTACCAAGATAGAAATGTCATGACAGGGCTTCCAACTGGCACTATTCAGCAGCGAGAGTTGCACACTTCCTTGGCTGCCCGGTCACCAAATTAATCGCCATTTGAGCATTTATAGGATCACCTTTAGCATGCTACAAGTTTGTGGGATCTACAGGCCCAGCCGTAACATCTGTGGGAAAATGTGACGCAGGATACTATAAGGAACCTGTATGCTTCCATGCCCAACCGTATCTCATCTTGTATCCAGACTAGAGGTGGCCCAACAGGGCTTAGAGCCTGCTTTCAATTGTACAGTTTTCCCCAATAAATTTATCCTTTCACTCCAATTTTGTAATTACTTAAAGGGAACCTGTCAGCTCTGAAACACCCTCCAAACTAGAGTAAGCGGTGTATAGTATAAGTGACGTCGAGACCGGTTATATAATTTTTAACTTCATACTCACTTCCATTCTGACTCTGTGCTCCCACAAACCTGCAGTAAAATGCACTCAGTGGACTCCGGTGCTCGCTCATATAATGGAGAGGACTCAAAGAAGAGTCCTCTTAATGCAATTTACTGCTGGTTTGTGGGAGCACAGGGTCGGAATGGAAGTGAGTATGCAGATAAAACTTACATATTCGGATTCAGCATCACTTACACTATACATCTCTTACTCTAGTTCAGGGGGTGTTACGGCGATGACAGGTTCCCTTTAAATATATCATCATTACATTCAGTATAATATATATATATATATATATATATATATATATATATATGTACAGGGTGGGCCATTTATATGGATACACCTAAATAAAATGGGAATGGTTGGTGATATTAACTTCCTGTTTGTGGCACATTAGTATATGGGAGGGGGAAAACTTTTCAAGATGGGTGGTGACCATGGCGGCCATTTTGAAGTCGGCCATTTTGGATCCAACTTTAGTTTTTTCAATGGGAAGAGAGTCATGTGTCACATCAAACTTATTGAGAATTTCACAAGAAAAGCAATGGTGTGCTTGGTTTTAATGTAACTTTATTCTTTCATGAGTTATTTACAAGTTTCTGACCACTTATAAAATGTGTTCAAAGTGCTGCCCATTGTGTTGGATTGTCAATGCAGCCCTCTTCTTCCACTCTTCACACACTGATAGCAACACCGCAGAAGAAATGCTAGCACAGACTTCCAGTATCCATAGTTTCAGGTGCTGCACATCTCGTATCTTCACAGCATAGACAATTGCCTTCAGATGACCCCAAAGATAAAAGTCTAAGGGGGTCAGATCGGGAGACCTTGGGGGCCATTCAACTGGCCCACGATGACCAATCCACTTTCCAGGAAACTGTTCATTTAGGAATCCCCGGACCTGACACCCATAATGTGGTATATGGGGTACAAAGATAGTGGGGCCATTCTTCATCAATAGAAACCTGAAGGCCACTGGATATGTGAAATTGGTACATGATGATGTGTTTCCCTCTTTATGCACTGAAGCTGGCACGTTACCTGAGTTTTTCCAGCAATATGGTACACCACCACATTATGGGTGTCAGGTCCGAGCATTCCTAGATGAACAGTTTCCTGGAAAGTGGATTGGTCGTCGTGGGCCAGTTGAATGGCCTCCAAGGTCTCCTGATCTGACCTCCTTAGACTTTTATCTTTGGGGTCATCTGAAGGTCATCTTACCTCCCCTGCTCCTGGACGCTGCCGCCCGAGCTCTCTCTTCATCTTCCTGCCAGCTGTACTGTGAACTGGCGTGCACAGCCAACAGCCGAGCAGAGGAACAGGAAGCGGTGAGTACAGAGTCCTCACCACTTCCTGGTCCTCTGGTGCTAATGAGCGCTTCCAGAATGGAAGCGCTCATTAGCATTCGCCCCATAAGACGCAGGGGCATTTTCCCCCCACTTTTGGGGGGGGAAATGCATCTTATGGGGCAAAAAATATGGTACCTCAGAAAGTAAAATCCAGCAAATGTCAAAGACAGGACAAATAAAACGTCTATGCATTTTGGATCTATACACACTGATCCATACTAATGACTAAATCCTTACTCATTACTTTTTTAGTCATGACTAAGGATCCGTGACTAAGGATTTTGTTTGCTCTGTCCTTTCTGGTCTTCATACCATGAATGTTGGATTTCCATTTCTGCTGTACATACAAACAGGGGCATAACTACCAAAGCGGCAGACCATGTGACCAGGGTTGCCAACCAGAATTTTTCATTTTTCTGGACAATTTGTCCCAAAATTACGGACAGAGTCAAGAACCACCAGCCTCAAAAAAAGATCACGGACACATGTATTTCTTTTCACGGACACAAGAAAAAAGTTGCTTATTTTTACGGACTGTCCAGAAATTTGTGGACGGTTGGCAACCCTGCATGTGACTGCTATGGGGCCCAAGGCAAGAGGGGGCCCAGTATTAGTTGGGATCATCTCCTCTTTTACTGGGGTTGAAAAAGTGGTCAGGACTCTACCCTCTAAATAAACAACATTTAGCAAACAAGGCAGTGGAAAAAATGGCCTAAGGGTCATTGAAAGGGGTTTAGGTGGAAACCCTTCTGTCCTGTGTTGGGAGCCTGGATTGATCCTTGCTATGGGGCCCTTACTTCTCTATGTACACTACTGCATAGAAACATGCATGAAGCAATTTTATTTGCATCCAAATTTAATGAAACCCAACTAAAAGAAAATCTGTATCCTTCTGTATAAAATTAGAGGTATTTGACTTCACAATAGAGACCCCAAAGGACATCCTAAGAGTTTTATTACTGCTCAGTATAATATGGAGCCATAATATGACCTGTGCATGCGCTTTAAATTCAAGAATACTTCAAGATAATACTGTTTGCTGAGGGACAAAGGGGAGGAAGACTGTGAAGAACACCCAACCTGTGCAGTCTTTGGAGAAGCTATGTTCCATCAATGGATAGCACAGTGCAATTTTTAATTGCATTGGTATACAGCTCCGACGTCTCCAGGTCTGCTATCAGTATTTGTTCTCAGCTGCAGGTTTTATATAGATGCAATCCGTTGGATCACCACTTAATCATGACCATATAATGATGCTGCACAGTATTCCTTTTTGCAGTTGCAAACGCTAATGCAATCCCATCCTATTCACTATTCATGAATACGGTGCTTTACATTTACTAATTCTCCTGAGCGATTCAAACAGGTGCAAAATTTTCTTAAGGTGGTTTAGAAACAAGGGACTACATTAGAAAAGCAATCAAGGTCTAAGTATATTTTTAAACTCCAGTTGAATTGGAAAATCAGCAGACTGTGACTGAAAAGGGGTTTGATTGTAAATGTACTTCCTCTCGTAAAATTTGGATGCCAATAACTCCCAGCAACAGATGTGCATATCTGTAATGGGAATGTGTTTAAACTAAGACCTGACTTGAAATAACGTATTAGCCACAGTCTAGAAAATTAGAATGCATAAAATGATCTCAGCTTGGTAACCAGTAAATGCAAAAACTAGAGGACATGAAGACATACAAAGCAATCAGCTTTCTTCTAGTTTCATATATTTTTTCAAAGAAACTGAACTTAATATTTGAAGTAAGTTTGTAGTTCTGCTAAGGTGAACAACAGGAGTGTATAGAAGTGAAAACAGGGGAATGTTATGCTGCAGTTGGGCCAGACCATTGGTGCTCCACATGGAAGAAATAGCCTTGTCATTGAGAATATTATCATTGCTTAATTAAAATTAAAAATGTTCCAATTATTTTTTCACAGAACTCTAGAAACAAACTGTGTTCACAACCCTTGAAACATTCTTCACTGAAGACATCATCTTCATGATGACATCTGTGAGCTATCATATTTATATTTTAAACAACCATCTAAAAGGAGATTGGGCTTCCACCATTGTTTCTTCAACTGGAGGGCTTCAATTCACCTCCATGGTCTCCATGCTCTTCTTGTCTCCTAGAGATTTCATGGAAGCTTTATGGATTAATATTCTCTACAAGGGGTTAACCCAACATTAGAGCAAAAAAGAAGAGTGTAGGAAAGCAGTTAGATAGAGAAGCATAAAGAGAATAAAGATCAATAACTGGCTTCAGCGATGATGTGCTGCTTGTGGTCACATCATTGTTGAAACCAGTTATTGGCTGTAGTGGAGCATGTGACCATGTCCATGCAGCTCTGGATGTAGACAGGGACTTGGACATTGACATGCGGGAGCCAGTGTGGAGGACCAGAGTGGCCTAGAGCAGCATACCTCTAATGATCCACTTAAAGGCCTTTTATGCACATCAGTACGTGAATTCATTTTTTTAAAATTCAGAATAAAAAAAAAATAACCTTCTGTTTGGCAGTTTTATTCACATGTAGGGTGCAGGCCTCATGCATTTCACAATTGGACAAAGTAGAAGGAGATTTCAATAACTGTGACCCTTTACTTTCTCCCTGCCAATCGTATCTGAGGATCTAGAAAGATGAATAGATAGATAGATAGATAGATAGATAGATAGATAGATAGATAGATAGATAGATACCCTGATTCAAACATTTAAACACTGGGACATTGTTTTGAGGGCAATTGGGAACAGTGGGATTTTGGTCAAAAGCAGTGACTGTCCCTTCAAAAAGAAGACTTTTTCAGAGGCATGGTAACATGGTAGACAATGAGAACAATTCCATGTATTGCAGGAAGAATAAGAGGTCAGCTGGAACTGCTGACCTTTAGTGTAAGAGGCGTCACAAAGGCATGTACTGTATATGATGATCTAACTACTGTCAGGGCTGGGATACACAGATAAGGGGTAAGTGATCCCTAAGCTTAATCCCAACCGCTTTCCCTGCCTATTGCCCGCTCAGGCTAACCCCTGAGCCGACAACCTGAAGACTGGAAATACACTAACAAAAGTGCGGGGGATGGGAAGACAAACAAGACAGACAAACAAGAACCAAATGGGTAGTCAGGTAGCCGCGTCAAAACCAGGAGAGTACGTCAGGAACAAAATCAGCAAGCAGAGAGAAGTAGTCAAAAACACGCCAAGGGTCAAAGAACATAAAGATACTAAACTGCAGAGCAAGAATGTCAAACCAGGTAGTAGCAAGGAAACTCCAAACACTGGCATCTAGGTAAACATTAGAGGGCCTTAAATACCTAGCAGACCCCACCCAACCAGCTGACTGGGAGGAGAAGCAAGGAACAAAAACTTAACTCATGAGATACCAATAAACAGAAAATAAACAGACACTATATTGCTTGCGTTTTCCGGCGACCAGTAACAGGCCGCGAGCGAGAGTGCGCACCAGCCACGTCCCTGGCACTTATGACCGTTGCGCGCGTCCCTTTCCTGGGACGCGCATCCACAGCCAGAGACCGCCGGCTGGAGGAGGAGCCTGCCGAAATAGCGGACGAAGCCTGACACCGGGCAACCACCTCGCCACCAGAGTCAGGGGCAGGACCAGCAGAACGGGTGCAATGACTGCCGGTCCTGACAACTACATTGTGAAGTTTTTAATTTTCACCGGAGGTACACTTTAAGGCTGGCTTCACATCATGTTTTTGCCATCCATTTAATGTAATTTTTTTTGGGAAAAAGGTATACAAAAGTGTAGCACACCGTGCTTTTCCATCCTGTAGAGTCCAGTAATTAAACTTTTTCAGTGGAACTCTATGGTGAAGGATGCCACTGTATGGCATCAGTCAAAGGCATATGTTTTTAGTATACTTTGAATGGATGTCAAAAACGTGATGTGAACCCAGCTAAAGTTGCATGGTGTACAAAGAGGCAGGCATGGGAGAGACTGTGGGGGGATTTATCATAAAACAGTATTTAACACTGATTTATTATATCCCTTGCGCTGCTGGAGGATATGCCTCATTTGTGAAGAGGTCCATGCCTCGTCATAAATTAGTTGCATCTTCCAGCAGTCCAGGCGCAGTCCATACGCACACCTTGCCATAAATCAGGTGCCTCCTTCAGCAGTCCTTAAGCAGTCCATAAGCCTAGATTTTAGTCTTCTTTTACGCCAGAAAATTGGTATCGGGGAATGATAGATTCCCCCTATTTTATATGATAAAGAAATACTTTCACTGCTTCTAGAATGCTACTATCCACCTTGGGGCACATTCACATCAGCGCTGGATATGTTCTGCTCCATTAGAGAAGCATAACAATGAAAATAATGGAAGTGTCCATCCGGCACATATCTGACATGAATGGAGCCAAACAGACCATAGTGATATAATGGGGTATTCGGTATCCTTTAGATGCCCAGTATTTTGGCAGAAACAAAAGTCCTGCATGTGGACTTTTTTTATTTGCTTTTTTATGGGGATCTGTGACAGAGCCTTTACAGCAGATATGAACATACCCTTAGCTAAGAGGTACAATTAAATATATGATAGTAATCTATTTTATTCAGGTACTTTTTGTATTTTTTATGTGCACATTTCTGATGTTTCTGAGTCGTCTTGCAAACAGAAGGAATGACAAATCCTGCGCTGACTACTGAATTCAGAAAAAGTACAGATAATTATTCCGATAGAATTGCACTATATGGCAACCGGCAGAAAGCAGAACTCATCATGTAGACATGACACAAGGCAGCGTAAAAGCTTTGCTGAGGAACATTTCATCCTGGAGACTGGCACATTAGTTCTAGGCAGATTTTCTGCATGTAAACATCTGTTTGACAGTTCTATTTACCGATGATCCAACAGAGATAATAAAAAAAGTTACACATCAGCAACATGCAAATGCTTGTCACTGCACCGAAGACGTGAGTCAGTCTGGAACAATGGAAAGTCTGCCTGTCTTTACTTCAAGCCCAACCAACACTTAGCATAAATTTGTGGCCAGCCAGTATATAAAACCAGTAACGTCCCCACATTCAGTGTGCTTATGGGTTGCAATACACAATGGCTCTAGTTAGTAATGAGCGAAGTATTTGAAAATTCGATTTGGCTGTTCGCCTACTTTCATTAAAAAATTTTCTTTGTGACCTATTACTTCATCACGAAGCGCATTTCTTTGTAACTAGTGGGTGCAATGACAGGGAGCGGCGATTGAACTGCCCCCGTCACTGTACCCATTTCAGATGCCGTGTTCATCGCTGATTGCGGCATCTGACAGTAATAACACAATGTAAAATAAATAAATGAAATCATCCCCTCATCCCCTTGATCATGACGAGCCGTACGCCGCCATCTTGATTGAAGACACCGCACAAAATCTTGCGCGGCCTGTGATGGGATAATTGTTTACCGCCATTCATGGAAAATTGATTCGCTACCACGAAGCTCAAGCAAATTCGGCTTTGCGGCAAATCGAATTTTCCATTAAATTCAGATCGAAGTCCACTTTGCTCAACACTAGCTTTGGTGATTATACATGGACTGCAGTTGGACTTTATTTATGATGTAGCACAGCTGACTTGCAATTTAATTTCTACACTTTGAAACTTATGAAGATTATGGGCAAGCATATAGTGGTAGAACTGCCATCCCTAGTAAAACTGTATATATTTTTGTGATGTCTTCTGCCTTTTTCTTTTTATGAGTTTTTTTTTGTCCATGGCTATTATGTGAGTGATGACAATCTTTATACTTTTTTATCTGCCATAAAACATGTCACAAAACAGTATATAGGTTACTTGGGAATGGCAAAGCAAACTTTTCAAGGTTCATTAAAGTTTATGTTGTAAAGAAAAATGAAATAGTAAAAAAGAATGAATAAAATTTATCCCAGTAAGGTTAGTAAATGGCTTAAAGGGGCATTCCAGGTTTTATTAAATAATGGTTATTGATTTCACAATGAAAAGTTGTAAAATGTGCCCACAGACCTAGTTCCGGGAAATAAAGATCTGTCATGGTCATGTGATGGACACACATGATACAGCTCTGTATACTGTAGCTGTGTGTCACATAACCAGGACACATTCAGTTTACTATGTTTCATCAAACAAAAATAATACTTATTTATAGAGAGGACCCCTTTTTGACGCAGAAATTTTCCGTTCTTTTTTTGTTTTGTTTTTCATTGTTTTCTCCTGCCTTCCTGGAATCATAACTTTTTTATTTTTCTGCTCTTCTTTGTTTTTTTTCTGGGATAAGTTGTACTATCTAATAGCACCATTTACTATTCCATGTGGGAAGCTGGAATAAAGAAATTCTCATGGGGTGGAATATGAAAATGCTGCCATTGCTTTATGATTTTGATAACTTTTTATTAAAAAAAATTTGGGGGGTAAGATGATCAAAAAAGATGAATCGCCCATTTTGATTTTTTCCCCCACTGTATTCAGGATAACAATCCCTGACAAGAAGAGTAGACAGGAGGATGAGGCAGCTCTTTACCTCAGTGTTGGGAAGTAACTTGTCCTCTTGTGTGATTAGTTTAGGTATTGTGTGTACTAATAGGATGGCGGCCATTTTATTTCCCCTGATGATTGCTCCCTAGAGAAAATATTATATAACTAATGGAAGGTGCTTGGGAATATTTTTAGAATAAAGTAATATTTAAGTATTTTAATTTTCTTAATTCCTGGAGAACCCCTTTAACTAATGAAGACCACACTGTATAGCCATTCTTCATTGTTACTGGACATGCAGTATTAACGGTGTTATACCATGCAGTCTTATTATATATCATATTATATATAAATAAGAGACAGCTGGGCCTTATTGGCCGTGTGGTTCTCAACAGCAGCTGGCAGCACTGCAAACTGTTCACGACCGCTCCAGGTGGTTATACCCTAAAATGCCGCCTGCAATTTCAAATAACATCATGGTTGCAGTAGTCCCTAAGGCATCCTGACTCTCTGTGACTGTGAACTATGTAATGAAGACTGGGCTGATTCACATTAATATTAATAGAGTACCATAGCTTTAAATTACATATATCACTACAGAACATACAGGGTAAGGCTACATTCACACAACAGTTGCTTTTGCGGCCTCCGATCCGCATATTTTGCGTCTCAGATGCGGACCCATTCACTTCAATGGGTCAGCAAAAAATGCTGACAACACACTGTGTGTTATCCACATCCGTATGTCCGTTCCGTAGCCCCGCAAAAAAAATAGAACGTCCTATTTTTGTCCGTTTTGGGGACAAGGATAGGCATTGTTACAGCGGATTCACTTCAGTTTTTTTTTTGCGGATCCGCAATTAGCAGACTGCAATACACAACGTTCGTGTGAATGTAGCCTAATACAGCGCCCCATACCTCTTACATCCAGTGACGTCTCCTCTGATGTAGATCTTCTCTTTCCTCATCTTCTCCTTTCAGACCAGACACCATTTTTTCAGCCATTTCTCATCTCTGCAGTTTGACAGAAAAAAATCTTAGTTTACTACTTTTCCATCATCCTCCTGTCTTCTGGACAAATCATCCTACCACCCCTAGTACTGTGCCACTAGTACCACACAGATAGTGCCCTTCAATAATTATTGGCACACAGTGTTCTAAAATAAGTGTGCTTAGCAAATAGTGTCCCTGACAGTAATAGTGTAAACATAACGTCCTCCAGAAATAACTGTGCTATGCTGATACTGTGCCAGGGTGCCCCCCACAGTAATAGTGCTCCCCACAGTCCCAACTAATAATTCTCTGCCAGAGTTCACTTGTTAGTAATAGTGCCCCAAACAGTACTAATGTTTCCACTGTGCCCCAGAAGTAATAATGCTTCCATAGTGCCCATATTAGTAATCATGTTCCCCAGAGAACCCCAGAAGTAATAATTATCCTTATAATGTGACAGTAAGAAATGCCCCCATTTGCTAGTAAGAAATGCCCCCAGTGCCCCCATGTGCCAAGAAATGCCCCCAGTGCCCCCATGTGCCAGTGAAAAAAATGCCCCCAGTGCCCCCATGTGCCAGTAAGAGAAATGCCCCCAGTGCCTCCATGTGCCAGTAAAAAAATGCCCCATGTGCCAGTAAAAAAAATGCCCCCGTGCCAGTAAAAAAATGCCCACAGTGCCCCCATGTGCCAGTAACAAAATGTCCCCCAGTGCCCCCATGTGCCAGTAAGAGAAATGCCCCCAGTGCCCCCATGTGCCAGTAAAAAAATGCCCCCATGTGCCAGTAAAAAAATGCCCCCGTGGCAGTAAAAAAATGCCCACAGTGCCCCCATGTGCCAGTAACAAAATGCCCCCAGTGCCCCCATGTGCCAGTAAGAAAGGCCGCCAGATAGGCCTGCAGCCTATCAGATGAATGGGGAAGGGAGACGCCTCTCCCTCCCCTGCCCCGAAGCACAGGCATCTGTGCCGCCGTCCTGAGGACGGCGATACAGATGAATATGGAGATCTCATCTCCCTCTGCCCCGCCGCCGCCGTTGCCTCCTGTGACCAGGGCCGCACCGCACCTCGCCTAATTGCCGGTGCAGCCCTGCAAGTGGCAAGGGGGGCCCTCTGCGACCACTGCGACCCCTATAGCTACGCCACTGCTCAACACTATGCTTCAGAGGTAAGATTAGGTTTTGGCATAGATGTGCAGTATTCTTTTTCCCCTAAACACAGCAGTGTGCATTTGTACTGAAAAGTTTCACTTTTGTCTCATCAGTGCATAGAACGTTCAGAAGCATTGTGGAAAATATATATGGACTTGGCAAATTTGAGAAAAGCCACAATGTTTTTGTTTTTTTTTTACCTCTGCAGCTTTCTCTTCAGTATTTTTATAATAGTTGGAGACATGAACAGAGGTGTAAAGCCTTCTGTAGTTAGGTTACCACTACTGGTTTTGAGATCCAGCAGAGGTTCACAAAACCAGCCGAAAACTCTTCAGTTTTGTCCCTGTTCATTTTCAATGGGGACAGAGCTGAACAAACTGGAACAGAGTGCACCAGAATGCATTCCATTCCAGTTTGTTGTGTTCCCAGCGTTTTTTGTGTGGCATGAGAAACTGAACATTCCGGATCTGGCACCAAAAACCATATAAGTCAATGGTCCAGGATATATTTTTTCGGACACGAAGAAAATGGACCCAGCGCCCATTGTTTACAGTGCTTTTAGTGATGGATCCGGTAGGTTCATTTTCAATTTAACAATGAAAAGTTCTAAAAAATAAAGATCTGTTGTGGTCATGTGATGAACACACATGACATAGCTCTGTACACTGTAGCTGTGTGTCTCATGACCAGGACAGACTCAATTTATTTTTCATGAAACATTATTATTTGCGGAGAGGAGAATATCCCTTTACCCCATTTCTGACGCAGCAATTTTTTTTTGTTTCCATTATTTTCTACTGCCGTCCTAGAACCTTACCTTTTTTTTGCTCTCCTTTGTTTTGATTTTTTGTTTTTTTGTGGGATAAGTTTACTTTCTAATGGTACCATTTACTATTGCATGTGGGAAGCTGGAAAAAAAAACAATGATTCTTTCGCATCTGCATTTACCTTTTCGGTTTTGAGATGTCAAAACCAGAGGAAAACGCTTCAGTTCTGTCCCCTTTCATTTTCAATTGGGAACGGAGTGCACCAGAATGCATTCTGTTCTAGTTTGTTACGTTCCCAGGACAGACACAAGAAGCGTTTTTGTGTGTAGCATGAGAAACTGAACATGCCAGATCTGGCAACGAAAACCATGTGCTCGTGTGGAGAGGAAGAACTTGGTCTTCCCTTGGGTTCTTTCTCATCTTTCATCTCTTTCAGGAGTGCTTTTGGAGTGACACAAACAGAACACAAACTCCTAAGGAGACTAACAGTTCTGAATTGTATCCATTTGTAGATTTGTGTAACCATACATTTTGCACCAAGCCTTTGTAGCCTTTTCGAGCTTCATATGTCTCCATCAAATTTCTTCTAATGTCTTCTAAAATGTATTTGCTTATATTGAATAGCTTGTCAGTAGAGATGAGCGAGCATGCTCGTCCGAGCTTGGTGCTCGTTCGAGCATTAGGGTACTCGTAAGTGCTCGCTGCTCGGACGAATATCTCGCCATGCTCGAGGAAATGGCAACTTCCGCATCGTGCTTTTTTGGCGCCTAAAAACACAGCCAATCACAAGCCAGGAGACTCTGCGTACCACCCAGCATCACATGGGGCCCTTACATGTCGATAGCAGGGGTTGGCTGGCCTGATCAGGTGACCCTGGAATATACTACCGACTGGCCGCGGTGCTCGGCTCAGATGCCGTCTGGATGTCGTTAGGGATAGAGCTGCTGCCTTTCAGGGACAGTGTTAGGGCCTGCATTTAGTTGTCTGTTAGGCAGGGATCACCCACAAAGAACCCAACAGCCCTTCTAAGGGCTAGAAGACATTTTTTTTTTTTGTCACTTGGCTGGCTGGCACTAGTAGTGCAGCTATCGCCATGTATAACCCCCTTTTTTTATGTTATATCTCAGTGATACAAATCCATTGCACATAGCAGTGTGGAACCATTCTGTGTGTCACAGTTCAGTACACTCACTATTTTCTGTCCAGGTGAAACTTTCTGTATGTCACCGAATACAACCAAGTCATTTGCTGCCTGTCACGTGTATGGCTTGATCCCAAAAATCTCTGTGCGACATTTGTCTGGGTCGCAGTCTAAATAGCTACCGTCAGTAGGGTGTCAGTTAGCTCTACGATAGTTTCTGCATGTCACGTTCCCAAAAAAACAAAAATACAAAAAAAAATATAGAAAAAAAATTAGTTTTTTTGTTGTTTTAGCTGAGTGATACAAATCCATTTCACACAGCTGCGTGTAACCTTTCTGTGTTGACACAGTTCAGCATACTCACTCCAAACCGTATATACTGTCCAGGTGCCACTTTCTGTACGTCACAAAATACAACCAAAGTCACTTGCTACCTGTCACGTATATATAGCTTGATCCTAAAAATCTCTGTGCGACATTTGTCTGGGTCGCAGTCTAAATAGCCACCGTCATTAGTGTGTCAGTCAGCTGTACCATAGTTTCTGCACGTCACCTTCCCAAAAAAACAAAACTAAAAGAAAAAAATATTTAAAAAAAAATAGAAAAAAAATAATTTTTTTGGTTGTTTTAGCTGAGTGATACAAATCCATTTCACACAGCTGCGTGTAACCTTTCTGTGTGTCACAGTTCAGCACACTCACTCCAAACCGTATATTCTGTCCAGGTGACACTTTCTGTACGTCACAAAATTAAACCAGACTGAACAAGTTTGTGGGTTTCAGTACACCAGGCCCATTTATCTTTTTTTTTTTTATAAAATACACTTATATACAGAAAATGTTGAACCCCAGGGCTAAGGGTCGAGGAAGAGGGCGTGGGCCAGCCTATAGGCTGGTAGAGACCGAGGCCTTTCGCAATCTCATGGCGGTGGCTGCCCCTCGGTATTCCGTCCCCAGCCGCCACTATTTTTCCCGATGTGCCGTCCCAGCCCTACACCAGCACGTGTCAGAGAACATCATCCGTGCCCTGACAACGCTGTTTCTGGGAAGGTCCACCTAACCACGGACACGTGGACAAGTGCTGCCGGGCAGGGACACTATATCTCACTGACGGCACATTGGGTTAACTTGGTGGAGGCTGGGACCGAGAATGACCCTGGGGCCGCTCATGTACTGCCCACACCGAGGATTGCGGGGCTTACCTCGGTCACGGTCTCTCAGACGTACTATGCCTCCTCCTCCTCCGACCCCTCCTCCTCCTCCACCGAATTACCATCCGTGGGCACGGCGCCTTCAGTCGGTAGCTCTAGGCGCAGCAGCAGTGCCGTGGGTAAGCGCCAGCAGGCGGTGCTCAAACTGCTGAGCTTAGGTGATAAAAGGCACACCGCCCAAGAGCTGTTACAGGGCATCACGGCGCAGACCGATGTGTGGCTGGCACCGCTGAACCTCAAGCCAGGCATGGTTGTGTGTGACAACGGGCGTAACCTGGTGGCGGCTCTGCAACTCGGCAGACTGACACATGTGCCATGCCTGGCCCACGTGTTCAATCTAATAGTTCAGCGGTTCCTCAAGACATACCCCAATCTGTCTGATTTGCTCACCAAGGTGCGCCGCATCTGTGCGCATTTCCGCAAGTCCACCACAGATGCTGCCACTCTCAGGGCAGCGCAGCGCCGCCTACAACTGCCGCTCACCGACTGTTGTGCGACGTGCCCACGAGATGGAATTCCACATTAAACATGTTATCCAGAGCTTACCAGCAGCGCAGAGCGATTGTAGACTGCCAGATGTCATCTTCCACCAGAACTGGTAGTCAGGTCTCTCAGATTCCTCAAGTCTACAATGAGGAGTGGACGTGGATGACTGATATCTGCCAGGTGTTGAGCAACTTTGAGGAGTCAACACAGATGGTCAGCGGCGATGCCGCCATTATCAGCCTCACCATCCCGCTGCTTTGCCTGTTGAAAAACTCACTGCTCAGCATCAAGTCGGATGCTTTGCGCTTGTCACAAGAGACGGTGGAGGAAGATACGTCGCTTGATAGCCAGAGCACCCTCCGGTCTGTTTCTCAGCGCCTATCGGAGGAGGGGGATGAGGAGGAAGAGGAGGAGAATGTCGGCGAGACAGTAGAGGGTACCAGTGCTCAGTCCTTAACTCTTGAGCGTGTATGGGCTGAAGAGGAGGACTTGGAGGAGGAGGAGGAGGAAATGGAGAGTCAGGCCAGTGAGGAGAGGGAATTCTTACGTGTTGGGACTCTGGCGCACATGGCAGACTTCATGTTAGGCTGCCTATCCCGTGACCCTCGCGTTAGAAGAATTTTTTCAAACACCGATTACTGGGTGTTCACTCTCCTGGACCCACGGTACAAGCAGAACCTTTCCACTCTCATCCCTGCAGAGGAAAGGAGTATGAGAGTGAATAGATATCAACAGGCCCTGGTGCACAAGCTGAAACAATTCTTCCCATCTGACGCCGCTAGCGGCAGAGGGCATGGTTCTGTGGGCCAAGTAGCGGGGGAGAGGAGGCGAGCAGGCAGCTTGTCCAACACTGGCAGGGGAACGCTCTCCAACTCTCCAAGGCCTTTGCCACTTTTATGTCACCCCAGCAAGACACTGTCACCTGTCCCCAGTCTAGGCAGAGTAGGGGGGAGCTGTACAGAAAGATGGTGAGGGAGTACCTAGCTGACCATACCAACGTCCGTAGCGATCACTCTGCTCCATACAACTACTTGGTTTCAAAGCTGGACACGTGGCCTGAACTGGCGCTGTACGCCTTGGAGGTGCTGGCCTGCCCTGCCGCTAGCGTGCTGTCAGAGCGGGTATTCAGTGCAGCTGGTGGCGTCATTACCGATAAGCGTACACGCCTGTCAACTGACAGCGCTGACAGGCTGACGCTTATTAAAATGAACAAAGCCTGGATTTCACCGGAATTCAAATCTCCTCCGGGGGAAAGCAGCTAAAGATTAACATTACTTATGTATCCGATTCCTCTTCGCTACTCCTCCTACTCCTCCTCCATATCGTCTTTGCCTAACGCTGACCCAAAAAACGCCATTTTTTAGAGGTCCAACTGGCACTCTTTTAGCACAATTTTTCAGGAGGGCCCCCTACAGGCCCTCTATTCAAACAATTTTTCCAGAGGTCCACCTACAGGCCCTCTCTTCAAACAATTTTTCAGGAGGGCCCCCTACAGGCCCTCTATTCAAACAATTTTTCCAGAGGTCCACCTACAGGCCCTCTCTTCAAACAATTTTTCAGGAGGGCCCCCTACAGGCCCTCTATTCAAACAATTTTTCCAGAGGTCCACCTACAGGCCCTCTCTCCAAACAATTTTTCCGGAGGTCCACCTACAGGCCCTCTCTCCAATTCCAGTTTCCAGTTTTATTTGCGCAAACTGCATACATTTTTATTTTTGGGGATAGGTGTGAAAAATAATATTACTTGCGAATCTGTATTGCCCAACATTGGATACGGTAGCAAGTAGAAGACCAAACACATGCTGCCCACAGGGTTCCGCAAATTCCTGGTCCACCCGCAAATTCCTTGTCCACAATGTCAAGGAGGTCGAGGTTCTGTTGATGAGCAACAAGTCCTTCTGTACTGAAATCGCCGACAACGTCTCCATCTAAGACCATTGTGGAGAGAGCGGCACAGCTCGCCACCAAAGTGACGAACCCCAACGCCAGACTGCGCAGAGAAGATAACGAATAAATATCTCTGTGGTTATTTTTGCTAAATAAAAGTTAAATAAACCCCCAAAAAATTCATCTGTTCCTGTGCCTGATCCACCCAAGTTGAATCTGTCCCATCATGAGAAAGTCCCCCCCAAGGAGTCCCCACTGTAACTTGCTTCCCATACAACTACCTCACCCCCCGACACCTGTGTCTCGCCATTGTCCACCACCTCCTCAGACAACACTGGTAAATCCCCACTGTCAGCACACAGAAACAGCAAAAGGTCTTGCGAATTGGGGCAGAGAATGTTCTGGGCTAGCACATCAGGGAAGGGGTGACTATGGGGTTCCAGGGAGTACGTGACCACATGCAATATCCATTTAAAAGTCATGCCACACTTGATCTAGCTCATAATTGACAATTGTACCGGTTGATGCTAAATTTTTAAGTTGGGGTCCTGCGTCGTCATTCTAACTACATCCGGCTGTTGTCACCACCACACACGCTAGCCCCAGGGGGCACTCCCCTGGCTCTTCCAGCTCAACCTCCTTCCCCCCAGCCTGCCCCACCACCTACAGGCTCTCTCTCCAATTCCAGTTTCCAGTTTTATTTGCGCAAACTGCATACATTTTTATTTTTGGGGATAGGTGTGAAAAATAATATTACTTGCGAATCTATATTGCCCAACATTGGATACGGTAGCAAGTAGAAGACCAAACACATGCTGCCCACAGGGTTCAGCAAATTCCTGGTCCACCCGCAAATTCCTTGTCCACAATGTCAAGGAGGTCGAGGTTCTGTGGATGAGCAACAAGTCCTTCTGTACTGAAATCGCTGACAACGTCTCCATCTAAGAACCTACAGACCATTGTGGAGAGAGTGGCACAGCTCGCCATCAAAGTGACGAACCCCAACGCCAGACTGCGCAGAGAAGATAACGAATAAATATCTCTGTGGTTATTTTTGCTAAATAAAAGTTAAATAAACCCCCCAAAAATGCATCTGTTCCTGTGCCTGATCCACCCAAGTTGAATCTGTCCCATCATGAGAAATTCCCCCCCAAGGAGTCCCCACTGTAACTTGCTTCCCATACAACTACCTCACCCCCCGACACCTGTGTCTCGCCATTGTCCACCACCTCCTCAGACAACACTGGTAAATCCACACCGTCAGCACACGGAAACAGCAAAAGGTCTTGCGAATTGGGGCACAGAATGTTCTGGGCTAGCACATCAGAGAAGGGGTGACTATGGGGTTCCAGGGAGTACGTGACCACATGCAATCTCCATCTAAAAAGTCATGCCACACTTGATCAATCTCATAATTTACGACTGTACCGGTTGATGCTAAATTTTTAAGTTGGGGTCCTGTTTCGTCATTCTAACTCCATCCGGCTGTTGTCACCACCACACACGCTAGCCCAGGGGGCACTCCTCTGGCTCTTCCAGCGAAACCTCCTTCCCCCCAGCCTGCCCCCCCCCCACCTACAGGCCCTCTCTCCAAACAATTTACGTCTTTGTCCTATCTTTCTCTCTCTCCAAACCATTTTTACGGATAGCTGCCATATACGGTTTTAAACTGAGTAGTATACATACCACAGTTGATCAATCTCATAATTTACGACTGTACCGGTTGATGCTAAATTTTTAAGTTGGGGTCCTGCGTCGTCATTCTAAATACATCCGGCTGTTATCACCACCACACACGCTAGCCCAGGGGGCACTCCTCTGGCTCTTCCAGCGAAACCTCCTTCCCCCCACCTACAGGCCCTCTCTCCATACTATTTACCCGGATAGGGGACGTATTAGATATTGTACTGATGTTTTTTGTTTTTCTTCTTTTAATTGCCTCCTGACCTGTGATAGGCAGAGCATGGACACGTCCCCTTAGCTGCAGTGGGAAAGATACTCCCCTGGCCAGAGCAAGCTCTTTTTCCGTTTTCCGTGGTCGAAAAATCCATTAAATATAGGGTCCCAAGATAGGGGACGTATACGGTATTAAACTGAGAAGAATCGATACCATACGGGTTAAAGCAACAGTTTTCCCAAATCCATTCCGGCTGTTGTCACCACCACACACGCTAGCCCAGGGGGCACTCCTCTGGCTCTTCCAGCAAAATCTCCTCCCCCCCACCTACAGGCCCTCTCTCCAAACAATTTTCCCGGGTAGGGGGACGTATTAGATATTGTACTGATTTTGAATTGCCTCCTGCGATAGATGGGAATCGAACCCGGATCAACTGCTTGGGAAGTAGCTATGCTCACCACTATACCACCAGCAGCCACAGCAACTGATAAGAACAGATACTAAACTTGATTTCAGCTGCAGTGCCAGCATGAGCAGTGGTGTCACCTGCAGGCGGTGATGGACCTTCGTTGCACCTAGTTGGGTGCTTCCCTAACATGTGATGGGTATTGCCTCGCCTTTCTTGGTCTGGGTGAGCACAATTGCCATGAGGGTAACCACCAGGCTGTTGCCTGAGAATTTGGGGTAATGGTGGGATTAGGCAGCCTCAGAGGCATCCATGCATGCTGCCCCCTGCTGTTTTCCTGTCCATTTCCGTGGTGTTTCCATCATTTTCTGAGGTTTCCAGGTTTTCACCCAGCCTTCTCTAGGCAGAGCCTTGGTCCCCTGCAAAAAATGCTCGAGTCTCCCATTGACTTCAATGGGGTTCGTTATTCGAAACGAGCACCCGAGCATCGGGAAAAATTCGACTCGAATAACGAGCACCCGAGCATTTTAAGTGCTCGCTCATCTCTACTTGTCAGTAACTAGGCTTTGTGTGCCTTTCTTTAATGGGCAAAGCACATGTGAATCTCACTCTTCCAATCTCCTCAATTGAAACACCTTTTGCCAATTAATTCTTGGAGAAGTCTTTAACACAGAGGTTAACTTGGTTTTTCCCTCCTGCACTATAAATGTTTGTTCATGAGCTCAATAAAAGACATGAACATCCGTGATTAGTTAACTAAGATTGTGTTGTCTATAATGTGTTGTTGAGTAATCAGTCCCATTGTATTAGTAATCAATGCAGAAATCTAGGTACTTCCAAAGGGTTCAATGACTTTTTCTTGAAAATGTACATAAATACTTTTCTTTTCCATTTGG
>ONZH01028262.1:0-18879 GCA_900303285.1 Rhinella marina
AACTGAGAGGAAAAAATATATTTCTATTTCTACATTCTGGCTAGTGTGCAGCACACAACAGAATTTTCCACTGCACTGTCTAAGATATAACTGAGAGGAAAAAAAATTATATTTTGTATTTTCTACACTCCGGCTAAGTGGGCAGCACACGACAGAATTTTTCACTGCACTGTCTAAGATATAACTGAAAGGAAAAAATTATATTTTCTATTTTCTACACTCCAGCTAGTGTGCAGCACACGACACAGTTTTGCACTGCACTGTAGTATATATGACTGAGAGGAAAAACGTAGTCTTTAAACGGCGGCTATTGCACCGCAAACCACTCAGTTTTTCACTGCACTGTATAATATATAACTTAAAGGAAAAAATTATATTTTCTACACTCCGGCTAGTGTGCAGCACACAACAGAATTTTTCACTGCACTGTATAATATATAACTGAGAGGAAAAAATTATATTTTCTATTTTCTACACTCCGGCTAGTGTGCAGCACACGACACAATTTCGCACTGCACTGTAGATATATGACTGATAGCTGAAAGGAAAAACTCATAAGATGTAACTGAGAGGAAAAAATTATATTTTCTATTTTCTACACTCCGGCTAGTGTGCAGCACACGACAGAATTTTTCACTGCACTGTCTAAGATATAACTGAGAGAAAAAAACGTATATTTTCTACATTCTGGTTAGTGTGCAGCACATGACACAATTTTGCACTGCACTGTAGGATATAAGACTGAGATAAAAAATGTAGTCTTTAGACGGCGGCTATTGCACCGCAAACCACTCAATTTTTCACTGCACTGTAGGATATAAAACTGAGAAAAAAAACTTATATTTTCTACATTCCGGCTAGTGTGCAGCACACGTCACAATTTTGCACTGCACTGTAGGATATATGACTGAGAGGAAAAAACGTATATTTTCTACACTCCGGCTAGTGTTCAGCACACAACACAATTTTGCACTGCACTGTAGGATTTATGATTAAGAGTAAAAACGTAGTCTTTAGACGGTGGCTATTGCACCACAAACCACTCAATTTTTCACTGCACTGTAGGATATATAACTGAGAGAAAAAACATATATTTTCTACACTCCGGCTAGTGTGCAGCATACGACAGAATTTTTCACTGCACTGTAGGATATATCACTGACAGAAAAGACGTAAATTTTTTACACTCCGGCTAGTGTGCAGCACACAACAGAATTTTGCACTGCACTGCAGTATATATGACTGAGAATAAAAACATATGTCTTTAGACGGCGGCTATTGCACCGCAAACCACCCAGTTTTACACTGCACTGTAGGATATATAACTGAGAGAAAAAAAAAAGTATATTTTCTACACTCCGGCTAGTGTGCAGCACACGCCACAATTTTGCACTGTACTGTAGTATAAATGACTGAGAGGAAAAACATATTTTCTAGACTGACGCTACTGTACAGCACACGACAGAATCGTTCACTGCACTGTAATGTATATATAAATGAGAGAACAAACATAGTCTTTAAATGGCGGCTATTGTTCCGCAAACCACTCAATTTTGCACTGCACTGTAGTATATATAACTGAGAGGAAAAATTTAGTCTTTAGACAGTGGCTATTGCACCGCAAACCACTCAATTTTTCACTGCACTGTAATATATATAACTGAGAGAAAAAACTTATATTTTCTACACTCTGGCTAGTGTGCAGCACACGACACAATTTTGCACTGCACTGTAGTATATATGACTGAGAGGAAAAACATATTTTCTAGACTGACACTACTGTACAGCACGCTACAGAATTGTTCACTGCACTGTAGTGTATATATAAATGAGAGAAAAAAAAGTAGTCTTTAAATGGCGGCTATTGTACCGCAAACAACTCAATTTTTCACTGCACTTTAGTATATATAAATGAGAATAAAAAACTTATTCCCTAGACTGCACTACAGATCCCAGCAAGCCAATGTACAGCAGCAGCAAAAATGAGTACTTAGAGGACTTTGGGCAATTTCTTTGGGGTCTGTGTGGACCACGTGTTGTCCCTTCTGCCACCAGTCGCTGTGCACAGTGTGCAGCCAAGATGGCGGTAGCTGCATCACAAGTCCCAGCCAGCAGCCAGGAGGAGACCAAAAAAAATAGGTGCTTATAGCCCTTAGAAGGGCTGTTGGGTTCTTTGAGGATGATTCCTGCCTAACCAACATCTAAATTGAGGCCCTAGCACTCTCCCTGACAGACAGTAGCTCTATCCCTAATCTCATGCATGCGGCGTCTGACGCGAGCAGCGCAGCACCAGATTCTTATATTCCCAGGTCATCTGATCTGGCCAGCCAATCCCTGCTATCGACTTGTAGGGGTCCCACGTGATGCTAGGAGGTACCAAAGACTCTCCTGCATGTGGATTGGCTGAGAAAAGGAGGCTAACATGCAGGAAGAGGAAGATGCCATTTCCTCGAGGTTTGCAATTTGCCCGTCCGAGTATCGAGCATGTACGAATACCCTAATGCTCGAACGAGCACCAAGCTCGGAAGAGCATTTTCGCTCATCTCTAGGTGCAGACCATAGTGTGGCTCCCATAGGTCCTCCTGAAGTGTCCTTTTCATTTAATGAGTCCTCCTCGCTTGAGCTATTGCTGAAAGACATCAGAGGACGCGCCTGCCTCCTGTAGGCCAAGCTTGCTGCCGTGGTGGAACTCCACTGCCCTCCTCTTTCAGAAGTTGGACTTGACCAGGTCCGGGTGGTGGTCACGCTGGTGAGTGCTGCAGCCACTTGCGCCTTTACTTTTCCAGATTCTCCTGCCGGGACAGCAGTAGTAACCTTGCGGTTCAGGCAAGGTTCCACCCAGGGAAGAAACCCCAGCTCCCCTGGCTGCTGCTGCTTCCGCAAGGAAGCCACAGCCGAGGTCACTTACCCCGCTCCAGTGTAGGGTCTCCCGGCCTCAGATGGTCCAGTACTTGGATGACCCAGTCCTCCACCGTATTCTTGTAGTCCCATAGGGTCTGGGCGTGGGCTGTCACTGATGCAGGCACAATGGGATTCTGCCGCATGGAAGGTGTTGTTGTTCTCCTCCTGGGCGACAGACTGGACGCTCCAGCCGCCTCCGCCACACCAGCCGGCACGGCGAACATCGAGTCAGGAGCCGGTGGGATTCTCTTGGCCAATTGTGACATTGTGATCTCCTCTGAACTGGATGGTGGGTCGGGGTACTCGCTACCAAACACCATCTCTCCCCACTTTGGTCGCAGTTGTTTCGCCATGCTGTGGTATCTTGTTCACTGCTGGCTTGAACTGGAGAGGAGGGCGGAGTAATGAGGGAGGAGTCTTCACTCCCTATACGTGCAAATAAATACAGTGGGGAAAAAAGTATTTAGTCAGCCTCCAATTGTGCAAGTTCTCCCACTTAAAAAGATGAGAGAGGCCTGTAATTGACATTATAAGTAGACCTCAACTATGAGAGACAAAATGAGAAAACAAATCCAGAAAATCACATTGTCTGATTTTTAAAGAATTTATTTGCAAATTATGGTGGAAAATAAGTATTTGGTCAATAACAAAAGTTCATCTCAATACTTTGTTATACTGTATATCCTTTGTTTGCAATGACAGAGGTCAAACATTTTCTGTAAGTCTTTACAAGGTTGGCCCATTCCTCCATGCATATCTCCTCTAGAGCAGTGATGTTTTGGGGCTGTCGCTGGGCAACACGAACTTTAAACTCCCTCCAAAGGTTTTCTATGGGGTAGAGATCTGGAGACTGGCTAGGCCACTCCAGGACCTTGAAATTCTTCTTACAAAGCCATTCCTTCGTTCCCCTGGCGGTGTGCTTGGGATCATTGTCATTCTGAAAGACCCAGCCATGTTTCATCTTCAATGCCCTTGCTGATGGAAGGAGGTTTGCACTCAAAATCTCACAATACATGGCCCGATTCATTCTTTCATGTATACGGATCAGTCCTCCTGGTCCTTTTGCAGAGAAACAGCCCCAAAGCATGATATTGCCACCCCCATGCTTCAAAGTAGGTATGGTGTTCTTTGGATGCAACTCAGCATTCACTCTCCTCCAAACACGACGAGTTGTGTTTCTACCAAACAGTTCTACTTTAGTTTCATCTGACCATATGACATTCTCCCAATACTCTTCTGGAACATCCAAATGCTCTCTAGCAAACTTCAGACATGACATGCGAATATGTACTGGCTTACGCAGGGGGACACGTCTGGCACTGCAGCATCTGATTCCCTGGCGGCGTAGTGTGTTACTGACAGTAGCCTTTGTTACGTTGGTCCCAGCTTTCTGCAGGTCATTCACTAAGTCCCCCCATGTGGTTCTGGGACTTTTACTCACAGCTCTTGTGATCATTTTGACCCCACAGGGTGAGATCTTGCATGGAGCCCCTGATCGAGGGAGATTATCAGTGGTCTTGTATGTCATTCCTTTTCTAATTATTGCTCCCACAGTTGATTTCTTCACACCAAGCTGCTTGCCTATTGCAGATTCAGTCTTCCCAGCCTGATGCAGGTCTACAATTTTGTGTCTGGTGTTCTTCGACAGCTCTTTGGTCTCCACCATAGTGGAGTTTGGAGTGTGACTGTTTGAGGTTGTGGACAGGTGTGTTTTATACTGATAAGAAGTTGAAACAGGTGCCATTACTACAGGTAATAAGAGGAGGACAGAGGAACCTCTTAAAGAAGAAGTTACAGGTCTGTGAGAGCCAGAAATCTTGCTTGTTTGTAGGTGACCAAATACTTATTTTCCACCATAATTTGCAAATAAATTCTTTAAAAATCAGACAATGTGATTTTCTGGATTTGTTTTCTCATTTTGTCTCTCATAGTTGAGGTTTACCTATGATGTCAATTACAGGCTTCTCTCATCTTTTTAAATGGGAGAACTTGCACAATTGGTGGATGACTAAATACTTTTTTCCCCCACTGTAGTTCCCGGTGGGCCGGGCTGGTTTTTCCTGCTTCTGAGGGGGGCATATCTTCACTTTCCCGCTCTTGAGGGGGTGTATCGTCATTTTCCCGCTTCTGGGGGCCAATGGGGGGGGCAAGAAGAATGCGTATGTAGCGTACGTAGCTTTAGCATTCAAAATTTTAAGAGCATTTACGAAAAATACAAAGCGAATCTGAATAAATCCGAATTCGCTTCGGAGTAGGAAAAAAGGAGGATTCGTAACGAATCTACAAAGCGGCGAATAGATTCGCTCATCTCTATTCACTACTATGTCATCGGTAGTTTCATCACCCACCCACCAGACCCACCAACGAACGGAGGGGTAATGTACTGACAAACAAACAAATATATTACCTTCTATCTATCATGATAGAATAGGTCAGCATACATAGAGAGAACTGTTCTATATTAACTTTTGTGCCGGCTATACCCTGTGTTCATTCTGATCAGAAAACAACGTCACCACAATTTTTGCTATTATCTTTTTGGACTACATATTATACTTATGTTATTACTTGCAGTATATGCCATGACCTTTTTTTATGCATACCAGTAATCAATGAACAGGGTTTGTGGATTTTCAGCGCTGACTTTTTTATTCTATTGATTTTTATTTTTGTTTCTATTATTATATCTTTGGCTTTTATTCGAATTTCATGCTTATATATTCCTTTTCATCCAAAAAACAACCATTTTTTACCAAAGTTCTATAATAAATGTGCACTATTTGGAGAACACAAACAAAGTTTTGCATTTTTGTAACAGGTCATATATATTATATATTATACATTTATCTCTCTTAAAATAGTATACAATGTTTTACTGAAATACGAATATATATACATCTCCTTTTATATTGTGAATATATATACCTTTTTTTCCATATTGGGAACACAATAATACTATATAAAAACCAAATGTAGAGAAAGTGCTCATCACCAACCTACTTGTCCCATTTACTGCATTTTATTTAGGCTAAGTGTAAAGCCAGGTGATAAGAAGCACATCCAACTCATTATTAACAGAACTGGTGAGCCACTACCTATACTCTATTGGTAGATTCATGCCTAGAGAAGTCTGCAGTGGATCTTTCCTCCTAGTCTGGGATTGCCTGTAACTGCTGACTTGCTGACTGTCCTCATGAAGCTCATCCTCGCTGAAAAGTGGAGCAGATCCAGTGGCATACATTACTTGGCTAGAAAAAGGAGTAGGAAAGCAAGAGGCAGGTTCAGGGCAGGAAAGGGGACAGAGGCAGTTCCTGGCCCATGCCAACTAAATGTGGTGTCAGAGGACCCAGAGATTCCTGTATGTGGGTATCTGTTATCAGTTGAGATGATGTTGAAGAGCAAGTTAACCATTCCACTACAGCTAAATTGTTGGTCAAAAATGAGGGGATGCTGACATCTGATTGGCGAGGGGACAGAAGACATGACGACTATGTCTCACGGCAACTTGAGGATGATGAGGACGAGGAGGAGGACATAAACACACAGAAATTCTATACATAGGTGGTTTATCTGCCCAAGTGACAGGATAGGAGCAGGAGGGGCATGATTTGCACGAGGGCGCAGATGATTCTGCCAGACTGTAGCAGTATGCAATGAAGATGGAGGCAGAGAGGCCCTCCTAATCCATTGTGCAAATGGCCACTTGTTTTTTTGTATACTTACTGACAGCTGCATTGTCAGGATTCTGCAGACGGATGACTACTAGCTATTCACATTGTTAGACCCTTGCTACTGGTCAAAAATGGTGGCATTTTTTAGATGTTCTGAGAGGGATGCAAAAATAGCTCATAATCTTGGTGCCCTGTACAGTGATGTAGATGCCAATAAATTATAACTGCCTGTAATACTGATGGCAAAGTACCTACAGAACAGAGTAAGTATGAATGAGGGTGCACTAGAACGTAATGCACACAGTGATAGACTCATCCTGCACTGTCCCAGCAGTTTAATTTGCATGCCTTCAAACTGAGATTGGTCCACTAATTGGGATGAGTATGATTAGGCAGAGAGGCCTGGGTATACCTGATCTATTGTGAATCGTGACTAATGAATTCGTAACAAATCAAATTTTTCAAAACTTCACTCATCACTACTAGTTATATTAGAGTTCACTTCACCAAACTGATAAATAATGAGCCACTGTTAGGTCATGTTCACTCATTGTCAGTTCTATACCTAATTGCAGATAGAATCTGCTGGCATTTTGCTGGTAGTGCATTTAAATAGAGTATTTTATGCTGCTGATTAGCTTCATTGAAATACAATGAAGCTAATCTATGTGTTGAGCTGCATGCCAATATGTGACAGAAATACCAAATCTAGCTGCAGATTAATGCTTAGGATTTTCTTCAAAATCCATAACAAACTTGCCTAGTGAAGTGTTTGAACATGACCTTAGTGTTAACTCATATGTCTGTGAAGTGAAACTACGTACATAAAGAGGAAGGTACTCCAGTATCGGTCTACTATGAAGTCAGTATTGACAGTACTGACAACAATGTTGGATGATGTAAATGTACCAATAATTGCTTAATACTGCACATGTTTAACAGCTATACATTTGTGTGTCAAGATAATTATGAAAAATGCTGAAAAGAAATATAATATATACAGAAAGGGTGCCTGTAAAACTACAATACAGTGCCTTGCAAAAGTTTTTGGCCCCCTGAAACTTTTCAACCTTTTGCCGCATTTCAGGCTTCAAACAAAAAGATATAACATTTTAAATTTTTGGTGAAGAATCAACAACAAGTGGGTCACAATTGTGAAGTGGAACGAAATTTATTGGATCATTTAAACTTTTTTTGTAATAATAAAACTGAAAAGTTATGTGTGCAAAATTATTCGGCCCATTTACTTTCAGTTCAGAAAACTCACTCCAGAAGTTCATTGAGGATCTCTGAATGATCCAATGTTGTCCTAAATGACTGATGAAGATAAATAGAATCCACCTGTGTGTAATCAAGTCTCCGTATAAATGCACCTGCTCTGTGATAGTCTCAGGGTTCTGTTAAAGCATCATGAAGACCAAGGAACACACCAGGCAGGTCCGTGATACTGTTGTGGAGAAGTTTAAAGCCGGATTTGGATACCAAAAGATTTCCCAAGCTTTAAACATCCCAAGGAGCACTGTGCAAGCGATCATATTGAAATGGAAGGAGTATCAGACCACCGCAAATCTACCAAAACCCGGCCGTCCCTATAAACTTTCATCTCAAACAAGGAGAAGACTGATCAGAGATGCAACCAAGAGGCCCATGATCACTCTGGATGAACTGCAGAGATCTACAGCTGAGGTGGGAGAGTCTGTCCATAGTACAACAATCAGTCGAACACTTCACAAATCTGGCCTTTATGGAAGAATGGCAAGAAGAAAGCCATTTCTCAAAGATATCCATAAAAAGTCTCGTTTACAGTTTGCCACAAGCCACCTGGGAGACACACCAAACATGTGGAAGAAGGTGCTCTGGTCAGATGAAACCAAAATCGAACTTTTTGGAAACTATGCAAAACGATATGTTTGGCATAAAAGCAACACAGCTCATCACCCTGAACACACCATCCGCACTGTCAAACATGGTGGTGGCAGCATCATGGTTTGGGCCTGCTTTTCATCAGCAGGGACAGGGAAGATGGTTAAAATTGATGGGAATATGGATGGAATATGGATGGAGCCAAATATTCTGGATGAAAACCTGTTGGAGTCTGCAAAAGACCTGAGACTAGGATGGAGATTTATCTTCCAACAAGACAATGATCCCAAACATAAAGCAAAATATACAATGGAATGGTTCAAAAGTAAACATATGCAGGTCTTAGAATGGCCAAGTCAAAGTCCAGACCTGAATCCAATTGAGAATATGTGGAAAGAGCTGAAAACTGCTGTTCACAAGCGCTCTCCATCCAACCTCAAAGAGCTCAAGCTGTTTTACAAGGAAGAATGGGCAAAAATTTCAGTCTCTAGATGTGCAAAACTGATAGAGACATACCCCAAGCAGCTTGCAGCTGTAATCGCATCAAAAGGTGGCGCAACAAAGTATTAATGCAAGGGGGCCCAATAATTTTGCACGCTCCACTTTTCAGTTTTATTATTACAAAAAAAGTTTAAATGATCCAATAAATTTTGTTCCACTTCAGAATTGTGACCCACTTGTTTTTGATTCTTCACCAAAAATTTAAAATGTTATATCTTTTTGTTTGAAACCTGAAATGAGGCAAAAGGTTGAAAAGTTTCAGGGGGCCGAAAACTTTCGCAAGGCACTGTATTGTAGTTTTACAGGCACCCTTTGCATTGAAAATCTCCCTATTCTCTATGTATCTAGATTAACTGTAGCTGTTTTATTTGGCATTTATATTGACCACCTTTCAGACCTCTTGTTTAGACTGTTCAGTTTTAACACTGTTTTTGATTAACATTTTTTCAGTAGGAATTGGATTAAAATAAAGAACAGTTGTTACAGGAGTGGTGAATCAGTCTGCCCATATTCACTATTATTTGGGGAAATTCTCTTGATGGTGTGGTACCAATAAGTCTTGGACTACACTGGAATATCACAATTATATAACTCTTTTTACTCACATATCTGCTCATCTCGAGGACTCTCTTCCTCTTCTGTGGGGTGGCAGTCGTTTATAAACTACATGTATTTCCCAGAAAGCATTGCAATTAGCAATAGTTAATCCCTTCTTCCCCTGCATAGAAAATAGTCCTCTCATATAGTTTCAGACATACATATGGTATGTCATTTTCCCACTGTCTAGACAGAGGTAAAGCTGTATACTTTTATTAATTTAGAAGTAGGAATGAGTGAATGAAAGGTTTCTGGCCCACTTCACCTGCTTCACCAGCACTGAGAAGAGACACAGAGAGCAGGGATGACTCTGAATACAGGAGAAAGTGTATTGGAAGGATAAACAACAAGGGGTGCTGTCAGAGTGGAACATCTAATGTGCTTAACAAATTAACAATATTTTATTGCATGCATATTTCAATAATACTTTGAAGTGGCCTGTTTATTGTACTATAATCATTTGTGGGGTAGACTCTCTAGTAGCTCTAATCCAACATTTGGAAAAATGTCACGTTGATTTTAAAGACATTTACTGCAATGTTCTGTCCCAATGTAAACTCAGCTTCAAAATTGTAGCATAAAACTTGTAACACAAGTGTTAAATAGCTAAAGGGATGTTTCCCCTAGTTTGAATTAACCTATTTTGCATTGGATACCTGTTACAAAGTATTTTTTAAGTGCCCCCCCCCCCTGTAATTCACCGTTTAGCCTCTGTAAAAGGATCTGGCCACTACATCTGTTCAAATGACTGTGGAGCACCAATGGTTCAGGCAAAAAATGTAGTAAGGTTAAGGCTGAGGTCAGGGCAGTCAGAGTTTGTGGCGGGCAGCTCAGGGTCAAAACAGAGATCAGGCAGAGGTCAGGTAGTGAAGATTCAAATTCAAGAAATAGGCAAAAGTTGACATACAGGAAGAAGAAACTAGAAACAGCACACCTCTCCAGGATATTAGCAAGCTAGAACCTATTGTTCAGGCACTTTCCTGTAGGGGAATGTATGTTAATTACCCAAGTAGCCAGCAGAGGAAAAATGTGTCTGTATGCTGGTCCTTCAAGAGCCAGCATACATACAGAAGGAGGTTTAGCCAGCAAGAAGCTGGCTGCAGCCTGGGCGGAGAGACAGAGCTAGTTTGGTGGCCTGCTCAACCCAGATCAAGAAGAGAAAGGCCAGTAGGTCCAAGTCTTGATAACCAGAAGGTGCTGGAGCAGGTGAACAGTGCGGTATCTATAAGATCGCTCAGCAATGAAAAACACAACCAGAACATCTTCCATTTTCACCATACTCTAAATACTTTACTATATGATAATATAGCATGTGCCAAAAATCTATTTTGTGCCACTTTTGGTTCACTGTTGAAAAAGAATTGGAGAGATCAATTGGAGTCATCAAAAATTGGAGAGATATAACATGAAGCTAATGGGCCCCAAGGCAAACCTATAGAATGATAATGACCTTCAGTGTATCTTTATTAATATAGTTGTCTTCTTATGTGGCAGAAGAGCCTTTATGCCCCTTGAGGCATTAAGGCCCAGGAATAATTGTTTATTGTACACCCCTTATAGCTATATCCATATAAATTTTCCACAAAGTGTACTGGCTGTGAACTTTATTATAGTTTTATATCTGCAGTTGAGTACCACATGTATTTTATTTGTAGTTTTTTTTTCTTTTTTCTTTTTTTTGTTTTGTATGTAAAGTTGTGTGGCTAAGAACGGCATTGAAAAACTGGCACAAACAGATTTTTCTACATATGTTGTAATTGGCCCCATGACACACTATTGTTGACATGAACATGTATGGTGCATGTTGAATCTTTAAAGACGGTGCCACTTCCCAAAATGTCTTGGAGTGAAAAACAAAAATGCTAAAACTTAAAATTGCTGAATCAAGAAAGAATTAAAGATCACCTGTCACCAAAAAATGTAATAAAATCTGCAGGCAGCATGTTATAGGGCAGGTAAAGCTGAGCAAATTGATATATGTGTAATTAGTAATCTTTGGAAAAGATTCAGTAAAGCCAGTAATTTATACATTTATGTCTCTGCATTTCCTGAACTTACAGGAAATGTGTCACCAAAAATGTTATCTGCCAGTTAAAACCAGGTAGCGACACATATCATTTTTATAAAATCTGTTTTTATTTTCTGATTATATTTTATTTTATTTCCTGAACATGATTCTGGGGCTGCCATCTTGCTATTCTTAATAACATTTACTCATCATAAAAAAAATAAAATTCTAGGCATGCTCTGTGACTTGTACAGACATTGTACAAGGAAAGAATAGATACGCTTTGACAATCACCTATTGTGAATCGTGGATACTGTCTTAACTATAAATAAAGCTCATATCTCCTTATCATTACAGGCAGGTTTAGAATAATATATAACTGCAGTAAAATGATCTGTACAGAACAAGAGGTGGTGTCTATTATTAGGCTTAGTGGCCAGCATGAAAACTGCAGGATTGAATAGTTTTTATTTAAATATAGATGTTGACATGGAAAATTTAAAATATCATCCACAATTCTTTAAAAATATGTTTTACTGATTTGCTCAGCCTGCCTGCAAATTGTACTGCATTGTGTGGTGACCGATTTTCTTTAAAGATAACTTATTATCTGGTTAGAACAAATAGTTTAACCCAAAGATACCACAGCTCTGAAGTCTAACTTCCGTGTACGTGGGGAAAGCATTGTTTGATATACAGTACTATAGAACATATATGTGATAAGTGCTGCACTGTTTCTCTGTTTTCACATTATGTGTTTACTTATTTTAGATATAATGGAATTCCGGGAATTTCTTGATAACTAATTATGCAAATTTTTTACCCACTATGCCAATTCCTCAAGAAATAAAATCAATTATGTATTCCTACATGCATGATTTAAATCATATAATGTGTACATCCATTTAATTTATTATACATGATTATTAGAACTGTAATATTTGTAATAACATTTTTAATAACAGCATTTTTTTGTATTTATAAAAATAGGTCTGTTAAATATGGCAGTTGTTTTGAAGCAAGACAAATGTTGTTCTTAAAATGCTTCACTGTATCCATCACCATAACCATGGCTATGCAGTTTTAATGATCTGTTGGTATTGTAAAATGAGAACAATGACCTTTGTAGTAATTAGTTTGTGTGCTGAACTTACTGAAATGGAAAGTATAAAAATTAATGGTCTCTAAGATATATTTTAATCATAAAATGATGGCAATATCTAATTCTAATTGTTAGGGAAATGGGATCAAACTAATTGTATACCACATTATCATTTTTTCAGGGAATATTATATTTACATTTTTATATTCTGTGAGCTAATTATACCATTTGCAGAAATTACACACACACACACACACACACACAATATTAGTTTATTGACCAGATCTAAGTAGCTATATAGCAATTTTGATCAGCACAGTAAGGGCTGTTGCACACGAGCGAGTCCATTTCAGGAATCATGCTCCATTTGTGAGCGTGATCCTCCGTTCTAGACTTGCAGGAGCGCACAGCATTATCTTGATTTCTAATGCTATGTGCCTCTGCTTGACTTTACTGTACAGAATTATACTAACAGCTTTATGTCACTATGATCCTGTTGAAGTAAGGTCAAGCAGAGGCACATGGCATTATCAATCACGATAATGCCATGCACTCCTGCAAGTCCAGAACGGAGGAGTTAAAAAATCAAAGAGGGAGAATCAGAAATCAATCGATTTTGTATTCTATTACCAGTAGAGATGAGCGAATCATCCAAAATTTGCTTCGCCGAATATTCATCAAAGTTTTCACAAGATTTGAACAAATACGAATCTATTCAACGAAGCTGCGTACAAATTATACGTTATTATGTGGTGTTCTGCGAACATTTGCACACCAATAACGAACTTACACTTGTTAAAGGTACGCAACTTATGTGAACACGTACGCATGAGCGTACAAAAGTGTGTATGAATCCTTAGCGTACTATTGTTTTTTTCCAGTTCTGAAGGGGGCGTATCTTCACTTTCCCGCTCTTGTGGGGGCGGAACGTCATTTTCCCGCCGTATGCAGAATGCATAAATTTACTTACGTTTCATACGTATCTTATGTATAGTTAGCGGTCAAATTTTTGCATAAGTTTACGAATAATACGAAGCGAATCCGACAATATTTGGATTCGCTTTGGAGAAGAACATTTCCAAGATTCGATACGAATCTACGAAGCGGCGAATAGATTTTCTCATCTCTAATTACCAGGTAGAGTGAAGGGAAAGACTAACATTACGAAGAAGCAGGAGAATTATATGTGTAGAATAGGAACAAGCATTGAAGATGACAGCCATGAAGGAAGGAACGAGGAGCTGTGGCTGTTGTGACTCCTAGGAGAACTGTAGCTGATGCAACCCTCAAAATCAGCTACCTACAAGGTAGTTCAGTTCCATTTTTTGGGGGGGCGGGGTTTTGTAGTTATTGACATTAAGGGTCAGGCATCAATTGTCTGTTTCCATTTATTCAGTTTCATGGTTGAAATTATATATATATATATATATATATATAATATATATATATATATATATATTATTTATATATATTTTTATGATTTATTATTTATTTATTTTTTTTTTTAAAGGGACTTATTAAATGTATTTAACCACTTCCAGTCTGCCCATTGACTATAAACATCCTGGTAGTGGATCTCTATCTCTGAATGGACGTTTTAAAACGTCCTTGAGCTTTGCTCCCTGTGTGCAGCACCTGTACATAGAAGCTCCATCACTCAGCTGCCTCCTGATAGCCAAGAACATGGAGCTTTAACCTGAGACCTTTTTTCCTGGCCTCCAGGCTTTTGATCACTCTGACAAGCTGTCAAAGCCATCACAAATTCTTGTACTATCTCTCTCTCATTACTGCCGGTCACAAAGCAGTTTACAACCACATATGGGGTGTTTCTGCAAACTTCAGAATCAGGAAGATAAATATTCAGGTTTGATTTGTGGTTTACCCTTGCTATCTTATAGGAAAAATGAATTTAAAAATTGAAAATCTGCAAAAAATATATTATTTATTTTTAAATTTCACCTTCCTTCTGTTTTTATTCTTGTGGGAAAACTAAAGGGTTAACAAACTTTGTAAAAATCAGTTTGGATTACATTGGGGGCTGTAGTTTCTAAAATATGTTCATTTATGGGAGGTTTCTATTATTTAAGCCCCTCAAAGTCACTTTAGAACTGCAAAGGTCCTTTAAAATTAACTATTGGAAATTTTCATGAAAGTCTTAAAAATTACATCTAAAATTCGAAGCCCTCTAACGTCCTCAAAAAATAAAATTACATTTCCAAAATGATGCCAACATAAAGTGGACATATGGTGAATGTTCATTAATAGCAATTTCATTAGATATCCCTATGCAACTTAAAAGCAGAGAAATTAATATTTAAAAAATTGTGATTTTTTTCAAAATTTTCAGTAAATTTTGAATGTTTTATAAATAAAGGTAAAATATATTGACTCAAAGTACAATGTGTCACAAGAAAACAATCTCATAATCGCTTGGATAAGTAAAAGCGTTCCAAAGTTATTATCACATGAAGTGACACATGTCAGATTTGCAAAATTAGGCCTGGTCAGGAAGGGGGTAAATGGCCCAGATGGGAAGTGGTTAAACCAGCATATATACAGATGCGTCCACACTTAACTTATCTCCAAACTCAGAGTGGTGACAGTTTTGTCCTGAAAGCAAAACAACATGATATCGCGAGATTGTAACTAAACTCTAAAAAACTGCAATACACGTCACAACCACTGGGCGGTGAGTGCTCCACATTTAGCTGATTGCTCAGCTGCTTTTTCTTTTGTTTAGAGCTGCTGGCCTCAGATGTGAGATATTTATCGGCAGACCAAGCTAAATGTGGTGAGATCTATTGAGAATAATTAATGTGCTACAGTCAAACACATGAGAAAAAAGGAAAACTAGAGTATCCAAACATTGTGTGTTATCGTCAGCTGGACTGTGTATCTAATCCTATCTTAAGTAATACTGTCTACATAGTCGTGTATCTAAGCCTATCATGTGTGATACTGTCTGCGTAGCAGTGTATCTAATCCTGTCATGTGTGATACTGTCTACAGTGTCGTGCATCTAAGCCTATTGTGTGTGATACTGCGTAAAAGAGTTGTGTATCTCATCATATCATGTTTAATACTTTCTGAAGAGTTGTGTATCTAATCCTATCATGTGTGATACTGTCTTCTGGATCGTGTATCTAATCCTATCCTGTGTGATACTGTCTGCCGAGCTGTGTATCTAATCCTATCATATGTAATACTGTCTGCAGAGTTGTGTATCTAAGCCTATCATGTGTGATACTGTCTGCTTAGCTGCGTATCTAATCCTACCTTGTGTGACAATGTCTGCTGAGCTATGTATCTAATTCCTACTTTGTGTGATACTGTCTGCTTAGATGTGTATCTAATCCCACCTTGTTTGATACTGTCTGCTGAGCTGTGTATCTAATCCTATCATGTGTGATACAGTTTGCAGAGTTGTGTATCTAATCCTGTAATGTGTGATACTGTTTGCAGAGTTGTGTATCCAATCCTATCATGTCTGATGCTGTTTGCAGAGTTGTTTATCCAATCCTTTCATGTATGATACTAACTGCAGAGTCGCGTATCTAAGCCTATTGTCTGCTGAACTGTGTATCTAATCCTATTCTGGGTGACAGTGTCTGCTAAACTGTGTATCTAATACTATCATGTGTGATACTGTCTGCTAAAATGGGTATCTAATCCTATCTTGTGTGATACTGCCTGCATATCTATGTATCTAATCCTATCATGTGTGATACTGTCTGCTAAACTGCATATCTAATCCTATCATGTGTGATACTGTTTGCAGAGTTGTGTATCCAATCCTTTCATGTGTGATACTATCTGCAGAGTTGTGTATCTAAGCCTATTGTGTATGATACTGCCTGCTAAGTTGTGTATCTAATCCTATCATGTGTGATACTGTCTACTGAACTGTGTATCTAATCCTATTCTGGGTGACAGTGTCTGCTAAACTGTGTATCTAATCCTGTCACGTGTGATACTATTTGCAGAGTTGTGTATCTAATCCTATCATGTGTGATACTGTCTGCGTATCCATGTATCTAATCCTATCATGTGTGATACTGTCTGCTAAACTGCGTATCTAATCCTATCATGTGTGATACTGTTTGCTGAACTCTGTATCTAATCCTATTCTGGGCGACAGCGTCTGCTAAGCCGTGTATCTAATCCTATCATGTGTCATACAGTTTGCAAAGTGTGTATCATCCTGTGTGACTGTCTGCTGACTGCTGAACTGTGTATCTAATCCTATCCTGTGTGTTACTGTCTGCTAAACTGCGTATCGAATCCTATCAGGTGTGATACTGTCTGCTGAACTGTGTATCTAATCCTATCATGTGTGATACTGTCTGCTGAACTGTGTATCTAATCCTATCATGTGTGATACTGTCTGCTGAACTGTGTATCTATTCCTATTATGTGTGATACTGTCTATGAAACGATTAGATGTATGTGTATAGAGTGTGATACTGTCTGCTGAGCTGTGTATCTAATTCTATTTGGGGTGATACTCTCTGATGAACTGTGTATCTAATCCTACCTTGTGTGATAGTTTTCTGCTGACCTGTGTATCTAACTCTATTAGGTGTGATACTGTCTTGAAGCTATTGTTGTATCTTTATAGAGTGTGATACAGATAGAGATAAGGAGCTTTCCTTTGTGTAAATACTGTACACAGCCACTGCTCAGATAAGAGAGGTGGGGGAGGTGCTCATGTATTTCAGTCCCTGTATTTCCCTATCTTGTGGATGAGGCCTGATTACCAGTTAAGTAAGGCTACTTTCACATTAGCGGCAGCACGGGATCTGGCAGGTGAAGGGTGCCGCCGGATCCGTGCTGCCGCAGGGACATGTGTGGGGCCAGAACCGCGCTCCCTCTCCACACATGTCACACAGTACATATACACAGACACACAGACATATACACATACAAATACACATGCATACTTACATGCTCCCGGCAGGTCTCCACAGCGCAGAAGGAGCAGGACGGCGCACACATAGGACAATTCCCCACAACGCCCTCTGCTGGGCGCCGGGTAGAATCGTCCTATGTGTGCGCCGTCCTGCTCCTCCTGCGCTGTGGAGACCTGCCGGGAGCATGTAAGTGTGTATGTGTATATGTCTGTGTATGTATGTATGTGTATATGTCTGTGTATGTATGTCTGTATGTGTGTGTGTATGTCTGTATGTGTATTTGTATGTATGTCTGTATGTGTGTATGTATGTGTGCAGGTGACGGATCTGTTTACCATTGTGTCACACTGAACGGATCCGTCCCCATTGACTTTCATTGGGGGTCATGACGGATCCATCTTGGTGCGGATGCCTGGACCGGAGAGTAAACCGTTTTGCTCTCCGGTCTGAAGACGGAATGGAATGCTTTCAGGAGCATTCTGTTGTCTTCAGTTCAGTTTTGTCCCCATTGACAATGAATGCGGACAAAACTAAAGCGTTTTATTCCGGTATTGAGCCCTATGACGGAACTCAATACCGGAATTATAAAACGCTAGTGTGAAAGTAGCCTAAGTTATAGAAGCCCATTCATGTTGCTAATGTAAAATATAGCACAAAACATGTTTATTGTTTTCAGTCCCTGAGGCGGAGCTTATTTTTAGGAAAAAAAAACCTTTCCACAGAGCACTGGTGCCACTGGTTTTGTCCCCCTTACATTTTTTAAATTATTTAGGCAGACCCAGATCTGTGGACCTTTAGAAAAAATACTAGAGTACTCCTGATTCAGGGTTCAATTTTAACAAAGTTTAATTATGGGTTTAATCAGGGGCGTAGCTAACGGCTCATGGGCCCTGGTGCAAGAGTTCAGCTTGGGCCCCCCTTCCCTCAGTGCTTTGTGTGTCTTCTTATGTAGCACAAGGGTCTTTGGGCCCCCTCAGGCTCCTGGGCGCGGTAGCGACTGCTACCTCTGCACCCCCTATAGCTACGCCCCTGGGTTTAATGCAGAAAATAACAATTGCACCGTTTTTATTTACAACATCTCCCAATCCTAATGAATTACCATCGGGCAGCTGTAGTCCAGAACCACAGCATGGATCTAGGGCTGCCCTTTACTCTTCCATGAAAAGCTTTAGTGATACAGAATGTTACATGCCGGTGGCATTGCCTTTCTTTTCTATCACTAATAGAAGGACTTTATACAGACCAATGTAATTGTTGTACAGTTAGGACGTCATCCCAGAATTTAAGTATTCCATCATCAACTCCTGCTAGTCCTTGGCCTTATTT
>ONZH01028263.1:0-48548 GCA_900303285.1 Rhinella marina
GGGATCCGCAGCCCATCCACTGCGCTGACCTTGTTTGATCTCCTTGCAGTCCGAGAAAAGTTGTCTTAAAGGGTCACTACTCCTGCAGCCTGTCCATTAATGACATCTATTGTCAGAGTGACAGAAGAACCTCCCAGACCCCCATGATCACTTCTTCATGTCCCATATCACTTACTGTATATCCCTGTATGTGTGACTGACATAAGGTGATATCTCCTCACCTCCCAGCAGTCTGTAGTCTCCTCTCCTCACAGCTTCTCTATCATATATGTTATTAGAGGACGGTGACATCTCCTCACCTCCCAGTAGGGTTCCCGGCCCTTTAAGTGAATGACAATGCACCTTTCTCTGTCCTTTATAAGCATCCCTAAGATGATGATTTCTTGGACACACAGATGTCTGGAGGTTCAGAAGGAACAGAGACTCCCCCCTGGTTTATAGAGAGAACATGGAAGGAAGGAGACCACTTTATACATCATTGCCCCAATTATAGATTCCAGCTCATGGATGACCCCAGGCTTGTCTCAGATTTGGTCCTCCAGAGATCCGCTGACCCAGGAGGACTGATCCATAGCTATTGCTTAAGGACCACATTGTCAGGGTTCAAGGTGTAGCCCCCGAAATCAGTAGATGCCATTGATTCCTAGAGATGTAGATGTGGGGGGTGCACTCTGACCCTAAGGGCGTCCATAGGCTCTTCTGCCCCATGGACATACATAGTATTATATATATATCCTACAATGGGTCTCAGCAGCTTTAATTTGCCCCTCGGGGGACTTCTCTGGGACTTTTGATGTGGGCCATGGTTGTAGCTAATATGGAATAGGGGTCCAATAAGAGACCCCCCTCCAGCCCCCTTTATGTGTAAATCATAGACCGTTCCATTAGGAAGCGCGCCGACATCATTCTGTAACAATGTAACAGTTGCCAATGACTCTTGTCCTTTTCTTGCAGTGGCTGTGCCATCGACTGTGCCCTCACCTGCCCCTCCCCCTGTCCCCCCGTCTGATCCGAAGCCAAACGGGCATCACCCCACGCCTACGCCGACCCCTAGAATGTCTGTATGTTCCCGGACTACTATGGTGACCACGATGGACAACACCTCCAGCGGTCTGCACTCCGTCATGAAGTGGAAGACAGTCTTGGCGATCTTCGTGGTGGTGGTGGTGTATCTGGTTAGCGGCGGCCTCGTCTTCCGGGCTCTGGAGCAGCCTTTTGAAAGCAGCCAAAAAAGCACGATAGCCCAAGAGAAGCTGGATTTCCTGCAGATGCATACGTGCGTTTCTCAGCAGGAACTGGAGGCCCTCATTAAGGTAACAACACTAGGCCAATTATGTAAATGGTTGTAACACTTAATTGTTAAATGAACCGCAATACGGATATGCCGCCATACCTCTTCAGTGTGCTGTAGATGTGCAGATGTGTATGTAACCTACAGGCCATGCAGGGCACGTGCTTTCAGAGGGGGCATGCTCTTCTTGGTGTAATGGTTGCTCTTACTTTCCTGCTGCTCTGACATCACATATTGTTGTCAATATCTCTCTGGACCAATCAGATGTCTCCACTTCTCCTCCTCCTCCCCTCTCACAGCATGCAGCCTGACACATATAGAGAGAACAGCTGCACCTCCCTCCTATCCCCGTCTCCTCCCGTTTGTCCTTTATTTTATTACTGTAGACAAAACTTTTGGGGACAAATGAGGTCTGAGAACATTTCCAGTGACCCAAATGGAAGTCAGCACATTACGGGAAGGTGATGAGATGTCACTAGGTTGTAATAACATATATGATGGAGAAGCTGTGAGGAGAGGTGACTACAGACTGCTGGGAGGTGAGGAGATGTCACTGTCCTCTAATATATATTACATGGAGGCTGCAGGGAGAGGAGACTACAGACTGCTGGGAGGCGAGCAGATGTCACTGTCCTCTAATATATATTACATGGAGGCTGCAGGGAGAGGAGACTACAGACTGCTGGGAGGTGAGGAGATGTCACTGTCCTCTAATATATATTACATGGAGGCTGCAGGGAGAGGAGACTACAGACTGCTGGGAGGTGAGGAGATGTCACTGTCCTCTAATATAATTACATAGAGGCTGCAGGGAGAGGAGACTACAGACTGCTGGGAGGCGAGCAGATGTCACTGTCCTCTAATATAACATAGAAACTGCAGGGAGAGGAGACTACAGACTGCTGGGAGGTGAGGAGATGTCACTGTCCTCTAATATATATTACATGGATGCTGCAGGGAGAGGAGACTACAGACTGCTGGAGGTGAGGACATGTCACTGTCCTCTAATATATATTACATAGAGACTGCAGGGAGAGGAGACTACAGACTGCTGGAGGTGAGGAGATGTCACTGTCCTCTAATATATATTACATGGAGGCTGCAGGGAGAGGAGACTACAGACTGCTGGGAGGTGAGGACATGTCACTGTCCTCTAATATATATTACATGGAGACTGCAGGGAGAGGAGACTACAGACTGCTGGGAGGTGAGGACATGTCACTGTCCTCTAATATATATTACATGGATGCTGCAGGGAGAGGAGACTACAGACTGCTGGGAGGTGAGGACATGTCACTGTCCTCTAATATATATTACATGGAGGCTGCAGGGAGAGGAGACTACAGACTGCTGGGAGGTGAGGAGATGTCACTGTCCTCTAATATATATTACATAGAGGCTGCAGGGAGAGGAGACTACAGACTGCTGGGAGGTGAGGAGATGTCACTGTCCTCTAATATATATTACATAGAGACTGCAGGGAGAGGAGACTACAGACTGCCGGGAGGTGAGGAGATGTCACTGTCCTCTAATATATATTACATAGAGACTGCAGGGAGAGGAGACTACAGACTGCTGGGAGGTGAGGAGATGTCTCTGTCCTCTAATATATATTACATAGAGACTGCAGGGAGAGGAGACTACAGACTGCTGGGAGGTGAGGAGATGTATCTGTCCTCTAATATATATTACATGGAGGCTGCAGGGAGAGGAGACTACAGACTGCTGGGAGGTGAGGAGATGTCACTGTCCTCTAATATATATTACATAGAGGCTGCAGGGAGAGGAGACTACAGACTGCTGGAAGGTGAGGCGATTGTCCTGTGTCCTCTAATATATATTACATAGAGGCTGCAGGGAGAGGAGACTACAGACTGCTGGGAGGTGAGGAGATGTCACTGTCCTCTAATATATATTACATGGAGGCTGCAGGGAGAGGAGACTACAGACTGCTGGGAGGTGAGGAGATGTCACTGTCCTCTAATATATATTACATGGAGGCTGCAGGGAGAGGAGACTACAGACTGCTGGAAGGTGAGGAGATGTCTCTGTCCTCTAATATATATTACATGGAGGCTGCAGGGAGAGGAGACTACAGACTGCTGGGAGGTGAGGAGATGTCACTGTCCTCTAATATATATTACATGGAGGCTGCAGGGAGAGGAGACTACAGACTGCTGGGAGGTGCAGGAGATGTCACTGTCCTCTAATATATATTACATAGAGGCTGCAGGAGAGGAGACTACAGACTGCTGGGAGGTGAGGAGATGTCACTGTCCTCTAATATATATTACATGGAGGCTGCAGGGAGAGGAGACTACAGACTGCTGGGAGGTGAGGAGATGTCACTGTCCTCTAATATATATTACATAGAGGCTGCAGGGAGAGGAGACTACAGACTGCTGGGAGGTGAGGAGATTGTTCACTGTCCTCTATATATTATTAACATGAGGCCTGCAGGGAGAGGATGACTAAACAAGACTGCTGGGAGGTGAGGAGATGTCACTGTCCTCTCAATATATATTAACATGGAGGCTGCAGGGAGAGGAGCACTACAGACTGGCTGCGGAGGCTGAGGACCGATGTCACTGTCCATCTAATATATATTACATGGATGGCTGCAGGGGAGAGGAGACTACAGACTGCTGGGAGGTGAGGAGATGTCACTGTCCTCTAATATATATTAACATAGAGGGCTGCAGGGAGAGAAGACTACAGACCTGCTGGAAGGTAGAGGAGATGTCACTGTCCTCCTAATATATATTACATGGAGGCTGCAGGGAGAGGAGACTACAGACTGCTGGAAAGGTGAGGAGATGTCACTGTCCTCTAATATATATTACATGGAGGCTGCAGGGAGAGGAGACTACAGACTGCTGGGAGGTGAGGAGATGTCACTGTCCTCTAATATATATTACATAGAGGCTGCAGGGAGAGAGACTACAGACTGCTGGGAGGAGGTCAGAGGAGTGAGATGTCTCTGTCCTCTAATATATATTACATAGAGCTGCAGGGAGAGAAGACTACAGACTGCTGGAAGGTGAGGAGATGTCACTGTCCTCTAATATATATTACATGAGGCTGCAGGGAGAGGAGACTACAGACTGCTGGGAAGGTGAGGAGATGTCACTGTCCTCTAATATATATTACATGGAGGCTGCAGGAGAGAGGAGACTACAGACTGCTGGGAGGTGAGGAGATGTCTCTGTCCTCTAATATATATTACATGGAGGCTGCAGGGAGAGGAGACTACAGACTGCTGGGAGGTGAGGAGATGTCTCTGTCCTCTAATATATATTACATGGAGGCTGCAGGGAGAGGAGACTACAGACTGCTGGGAGGAGATGTCACTGTCACTGAGGCTGACATTCAGGTCACCACAGTGTGATTAAACGCATGGTAATGTACAGACATAAATCAGTGATGTCACAGCACAGAAATGCACGTTTCCATTGTCCATATCCTCAGAGTGGAGATGGGCCCCCTGAGTTATCGGGCCCCATAGCAGCTGTGGTGCTTTCCACCCTGGTAGTTACGCCCATGCATTATACACATCTATACATAGATCATTGACTATAATTAGCAGATGGAGAATATGGATGATTCCCAGGATGCCGCTTTGTTGTCCTTGTGACTCAGTAGCAGTTAATAACATGTTTTCATACAGTCGGATTTTACCCCCTCCGCTCGTGTGTTACCCGCGTTTGGAGGATTATTACACAGTTTATACTTATTGCTCGTCACAAGCTGAATCTGCTGGAAACGTTCCTGTCCGATTGTTTTGTTGATCAGCGCAGTGATTTAGTGGGGAGTGTGGTGATTAGCTCCCGCGCCCGGTTGTCAGCAGGTATCTGGATGTAATGTATACATGTATACCTGCACTTAATGTTGCGCTGATTAACTGGCGGCAGTCACTTATTTTTATAGCTGTGGATACATTTATAGTTACACAGTTAATATGCTGCTTATTGTCATTGAGGTTTGCAGGAAGGTGCATTTGTAGCCTCAGAGATCACCCCCTTACTGCTGCAGGTCTGGCCGCAAAATTAGCAGGGTAAACTAATGCTAAAAATACTTGTGTGCATTCAGTGCCTGCAAACCTACACATATCCAGTGCTGCTCCTAGCTGAGCAACGACTGCAGTGCATTGTCAACAGCCGGACTCCAGACTGATACATTGTAACGAGCTACTGCTAGGATTTGTGTAGCTCACAGACTATTGTATACACTGGACGTGCAGTACCCCAGAGCAGGGGTCACTTGCAAATTGTTTGCTGTTTAATGCTTTTCATGTTATTTAATGTTATTCTATGCTCTGTATACCCAGTAGGGTTATGTATGGAAGTGACAGAGTTAATCAATTCTGGCACTGAACCTACAGGAAGCTTGGGTGTGGATCCTGGATCTGCCCCTTGCTGAGTCTAGATAGTTCTATCCTGGAGTTAGCAAGGAGATGTGTTCCATTCCTTACAGGACTGGAGTAAAGCTGCAGAGACTGACTGATCTCTGCATGATCTGTAAAAAGGAGAAAGAGACAAGAAGGTTCAGAAATCTGCATGACTGAAGCTGGAGTCAGTAAGATATCCTGCTAACTAAGCTATTTAGACTTTACTGCAGTGAGGGGAATACTGTTAAAACTTCACACTCGGACATGACTTGGCCAATCATATCTCTAAGACCTGTATGACTCAGTTGCAAGTTACAGGCACAATTGCAAAAGTGAGATTACCAGGCATAGATTCTGCAGGAAGAGACTTGAGAAAGGAAAGAGTACGATAATTCCCATCCTTGCTCAGATCCATACAGAACCATCTGGGGAGGTGACCTGAGGACCGGTCATTAGTATTTGAATCTTGGAAAAGGCATTTATGATTCATTTACATAAAACAATAAAATCATTTTGATTCTGAAAATGGAAGGGGAAAAAGAAGTAGAAACTATGAAAAGGAAAGGATGATGAGTGAAGGAGGCAAACGGTGAGAGAAGCAGGAAGCAAGGAAATGGAGGAATGAGGGAAAGGGGAATGAAGAAAGGAGGAATGAGAAGGAATGAGGAAAGTAGGAAGTATGGCAGAAAGGAGGAATGGGGGAAGTAGGAAGTACAACAGGAAGATTGGAGGAACAATGGGAAGTAGGAAGTAGGATGGAATGAGGGAAGTAGGAAGTATAACAGAAAGAGTGGAGGAATGAGGGAAGTAGGAAGTATAGAAGGAAGAGTGGACGGAATGAGGAAAGTATGAAGTATGGGAGAAAGGAAGAATGGAGAAATGAGAAGGAACGAGGAAAGTAGGAAGTATGGCAGAAAGGAGGAATGGGGGAAGTAGGAAGTACAACAGGAAGATTGGAGGAACAATGGGAAGTAGGAAGTAGGATGGAATGAGGGAAGTAGTAAGTGCGATATCTTATCAGATATAAGGCATACTGATTGATCAAGCATATCTGCACTTAACAACACTGACCTATACAGAGCTAGTTTTACCTGTGTTCTAGGCGTGGATGTGGATATATGTGACTCCTGATTCCACTTCACGTGGGGACCCAGTGTTTTGACCCACTGGATCCGACTGATATCAACTACCAGCAGGTGGCTCATTTATGTGCTCCTGCCATCAGTCGTGATTCAGTTGTCGCTGTTTATCTGTGACATTACACAGTGTCTCCAGGCACTTGTTTCTCACCTTTACAGCGATTTTAGGGTTGCCTGCAGGATTTTGGGCCTTTGAGCCCCACCAAGTTTTAAACAGACAACTAATAAACTCTTTATTATTTTTGTATTTTAGTATCCATAGGCAGGCAGTGATTTTTTGTTAATTTTGTGGATACACATCCTTGACATTTTTGCCAGCAGTGATTTGCAAAGTAGGAAGTATAATAGAAAGAGTGGAGGAATGAGGGAAGTAGGAAGTATAGACGGAAGAGTGGACGGAATGAGGAAAGTAGGAAGTATGGGAGAAAGAAAGAATGGAGGAATGAAGGAAGTGGGAAGGACAACAGGAAGATTGGAGGAATGAGGGAAGTAGGAAGCATAAGAGAAAGAGTGGAGGAATGAGGGAAGTAGGAAGTACAGCAGGAAGAGTGAACGGAATGAGGAAAGTAGGAAGTACAACAGTAAGATTGGAGGAATGAAGGAAGTGGGAAGGACAGCAGGAAGATTGGAGGAATGAGGATGGAATGAGGGAAGTAGGAAGTATAAGAGAAAGAGTGGAGAAATGAGGGAAGTAGGAAGTACAGCAGGTAGACTGGAGGAATGAGGATGGAATGAGGGAAGTAGGAAATAAGTGAGTAAGAAAAGAGGGAAGACAGAATAAGCCAAGTAAACAGTAAATGAGGCAGAAATTTGAGAATAAGGCGGGGGATGAAAAAGGATTGAAAAAAGAGGCAGGAACAAGTTGAGGGAGTAATACAGAAGGAGAGAAGATGTTAAAGGGGTGGTCCGGGCTTTCTCGTAGTGATGACCAGTCCTCAGGATAGACCATCCCTATCTTATTGATGAGGGTCCGACACCCCCGCTCCCCACTAATCAGCTGTTTAGGTGCAGGGGAACTAACGGGCTCTGACAACCTTGTAGTGGAGGAAGCTCATTACTAGCGCTGCTCCCAGTGGGTTGTCGGAGCTGTGTAGTTCTGATGATGATTTCTGACGATGGAGCGACTCCTGAATAGCTGATCAAGTTCATCCCGTCAGTACTTTATATTCTTACTCTGCCATGTTTTTGCCGGATTACCGGATCTGGTAAAACCGATTCAGTTTGTCAGAGGAGATTTTGCATTATATTGCAGGGATCCGTGCTGAGCAGCTGCGGTCGGTGGTTCACCTCCTGCAGGGACCGTCAGTATAGAGTCTTATGGGTGCTGATGTCTGAGCGCCCCTGGCTTCAGGTCTATACTGCAATGCAGCAGCAGGATCCTGCCCGTAAAGGCAGGCGCTCAGGCGGAGAGACGGTGCAGGCTGGAAGTAAACAGCACCCGGCGGGGATTACACATCCTGATGCCGGGAACGTCTCTCATCCTGCAGGACTAGATCACAGCGCCATGTTGTGGCAGAACCCCGCCGCGGTATAAGGTGGGATTTCTCTGTAGCTTGCTTCCTGTGGATGCGGCACGTTGCTGAGATGAAGACCCTTCATGCACGGCTGCCCCTGACTGATCGAGGCGCCAGCCTGTAATAACCTCGCGGCTTATTGATTGCATCGGTGCAGGTGTTCAGTTCATGTTCTCCTGTCCGATCCACGACACAAGATTTATCCCCATGAAAAATGACGCCGTGAACGGCACAGAGGATTGAATGTTCTTATCTGACGAGGTTCTTATTGGCTGCAGGACTTTACGGGTCCGACACCCGCTATCCGCTATCCTGTGGATGGGGCATAACGTTTAATTACTGGAATACCCCTTTAAGTGAAAAGTTCTACAACGTTCTCATTTATTTCGTGTTTCGATTTCTTTATATTTTCTTTTCAAAATCTGTTTATTGTTTTCAAACTATAATAAACAAAGCAACAGAGGAAATAACTCCTGTGTCAGTGCATGAGGACATCACTGCAGAATAAAGGCTGAAAATGGTACAAATCAGTACATGAATTATTTTCCAGATCTTTCTTGCTGTCAGTGAATGAGAACACTCTAGTTTCCATTCACAGGCAGTACACAGCTAGTCCTGTTCTCAGCTGAGGTTTTGTTACATTTACATCCAATCCAGATAATGTTCTGTAATCTAAACACATCAACAGTGACATCAGAATCTTTCTACTATTTTGTTACAATGTATTAGTTTGAAGTTCACGCGTTTTAACTCACATTGTAGTCACTAAAACATCAGCCATCAATAAGATATCTCCAAATCTCTTCTACTCATCTTAGGCCTTGTTCACATGTCAGTTATTTGCTCAGTTATTTCCATCAGTTATTGGGAGCCAAAACAAGGTGCAGGTAACAAACACAGAAGAGGTGCAGATCTTTCTATTATACCTGATCCCTGTGGAGGCTTCACTACTGGTTTTGGCACCCAATAACTGATGGAAATAACTGATCAAATAACTGACGTGTGAACAAGGCCTTAAAGGGATGTTCTTATCCAATGTCGGCCTGAGTTCCGTGTGACCACCAGAGGAAATCATTCCCAAGACCCAACCCCCATATCATCGATAAAGTTTTATTGATTCAAAGCCTAAGACGTTGACCCTAGTATTACAGTAGTTATATTCCTGTAGATACAGTGGGGAAAAAAGTATATAGTCAGCCACCAATTGTACAAGTTCTCCCACTTATAAAGATGAGGTCGGCCTGTAATTGACATCATAGGTAGACCTCAACTATGAGAGACAACATGAGAAATCCAGGAAATCACATTGTCTGATTTTTAAAGAATTTATTTGTAAATTATGGTGGAAAATAAGTATTCGGTCACCTACAAACAAGAAGATTTCTGTCTCTCACAGACCTGTAACTTCTTCTGTAAGAGGCTCCTCTGTCCTCCACTCATCACCTGTAGTAATGGCCCCTGTTTGTTATCAGTATAAAAGACACCTGTCCACAACCTCAAACAGTCAGACTCCAAACTCCACTATGGTGAAGACCAAAGAGCTGTGGAAGGACACCAGAAACAAAGACCTGCACCAGTCTGGGAAGACTGAATCTGCAATAGGCAAGCAGCTTGGTGTGAAGAAATCACCTGTGGGTGTAATAATAGAAGATCACTGATAATCTCCCTCCATCAGGGGCTCCACGCAAGATCTCACCCCGTGGGGTCAAAATGATCACAAGAACCACACGGGGGGACCTAGTGAATGACCTGCAGAAAGCTGGGACCAACGTAACAAAGGCTCCCGTCAGTAACACACTACACCGCCAGGGACTCAGATCCTGCAGTGCCAGACGTGTCCCCCTGCTTAAGCCAGTACATATCCGAGCCTGTCTGAAGTTTGCTAGAGAGCATTTGGATGTTCCAGAAGAGTATTGGGAGAATGTCATATGGTCAGATGAAACCAAAGTAGAACTGTTTGGTAGAAACACAACTCGTCGTGTTTGGAGGAGAGTGAATGTGAGTTGCATCCAAAGAACACCAGACCTACTGTGAAGCATGGGGGGGGGGCAACATCATGCTTTGGGGCTGTTTATCTGCAAAGGGACCAGGACGACTGATCCGTGTACATGAAAGAATGAATGGGGCCATGTATCGTGAGATTCTGAGTGCAAACCTCCTTCCATCAGCAAGGGGATTGAAGATGAAACGTGGCTGGGTCTTTCAGCATGACAATGATCCCAAGCACACCGCCAGGCAACGAAGGAGTGGCTTCGTAAGAAGCATTTCAAGGTCTGGAGTGGCCTAGCCAGTCTCCAGATCTCAACCCCATAGAAAACCTTTGGAGGGAGTTGAAAGTCCGTGTTGCCGAGCGACAGCCCCAAAACATCAGTGCTCTAGAGGAGATCTGCATGGAGGAATGGGCCGACATACCACAACAGCGTGTGCCAACCTTGTGAGGACAGAAAACGTCTGACCTCTGTCATTGCCAACAAAGGAGATAGAACAAAGTATTGAGAGGAACCTTTCTTATTGACCAAATACTTATTTTCCACCATAATTTGCAAACAAATTCTTTATAAATCAGACAATGTGATTTTCTGGATTTCTCATTGTCTCTCATAGTTGAGGTCTACCTATGATGACATTACAGGCCGACCTCATCTTTATCAGTGGGAGAACGTGGACAATTGGTGGCTGACTAAATACTTTTTGTATATGTTAAACGGATGGGAAAGCCTTACTTCCACATCTTCGCATGTTCTGCAGTATAATTTGTTTTCTGTATTCTTGATGCGATGTTGCTCTTCATTCTCCGTTCTTTTACTGCATTTATCATTACTCTTCTCTTTTCTCTCCTCAGAAAGCCATTGATGCTGACAACGCCGGAGTCAATCCCATTGGGAACTACTCAAACAGCAGCAGCCACTGGGATCTGGGCAGCGCCTTCTTTTTTGCTGGGACAGTGATCACCACCATAGGTGAGTTATGTCGCCCCATTTTAAGATGTCGCCCACTGTTCTATTTTCTTTCCCATTTTCTAATCTGGCTCCCATTTTGATTTTGCTTTTCAAAATTCCACTTTTTATACCAATTTAGAGCCTTTCATAGTTTTTGGATTACTAATATCCAGATGCGTGTGCTGAATACATAGGTTTTATTAGCAGGAAGCATGAATATGTTATGAGATAATGAGCAGAGACTGAAGTAATATCCAGAGCCGTAAATGTATAAATGCCGAAATTAGCGACGTCCTCCCAGGATAGGAAAGTGGAGACATTTTTGGCCGCCTTCTTGTGGAGGCTTCTGGGCTGTGGGAGGAAACTGTAGCACTAGTAGAAGAACGCAGGGTCACATACAGTCTGCGTTATGTCTAATCTGCTCAGATATGAACCCCAAATTCTGCTGCTGCAGCACAAGACGTCTCAGTATTGTAAGGGGCGTCACCGGCTCACCCTGTACCTTTACCTCTGTTCTTTCTCCAGGTTATGGGAACATTGCACCCAGCACAGAAGGGGGGAAGATTTTCTGCATCCTGTATGCTATATTCGGAATACCTCTCTTTGGTTTCTTGTTGGCTGGTATTGGAGACCAACTGGGCACAATTTTTGGCAAAAGCATCGCAAGAGTGGAGAAAGTCTTTAGGGTAAGGATCAGTCTAGATTATTTTGGGGTGATGCCCCCCAATACCATATTCTGTTCTTCTGTGGAGGAATGATGGATTTGTAGAAAGGATTTTGCAGGTTTTCTACTGAGGCGCAGTTACTTTGTGTAACCTGTAGGTGGCGTTTGATTATTCAGAATCATTTCAAGTGCCCATACACATTTGATATATATGGGAGGGTGACCTGACCCTTTCCCAAACTGCAGATTCAGGGGAAGAAAGTTCGGCACGCTAGATTTTCTTTCTTTCTGTAGGGACAATTGATTGCCGAGCATGCAGGTTTAAGGGGGTTGCAAGGAATAGCTGTTGGAAAGAGGTTTGCAGAGAGCTACTGAATGTCTATGGGCACCTTAAAGGGGTTTTCAAGAATCTCTCAAAAATTGTTTTAAAAATAAAAAACTAAAAAAAAAAAAACAACCCCCCCTCCTGTCCAATCCCCACCATTGCAGTACTGCGCTCCGGTGCTCCCGGGTGCAGCGATGATATTACTCACTGCTCCGCCTGACCACTGCAGTCAATCATCAAGACCAGCGGGAGCACCGGAGAGGTAGAGGCGACGCCCCCTGTATCTATCTCACCACATACATTGGGACGCTCACATTTAATCTGCTACATTGATCCCACTAGTTGTAATGTTGTTACCTTTCCTCTCTGCATGGACAATGAACATGTGACTGTAAGCTCGGTGGCGTCGCTAAGCTGATTAATCAGAACCAGCCCCTCAGATTCAGCGGGGCCACTTCATTCCAGCAGAGGCTGTTACCCTAATGAGCAAAGATCTGTAAAATATGGTATTTATATTTCATGAACCGGACGGTGGATCTCTTAGAAGACGCAGCACAGGGACGAGGCTGTAAATTGAGATCGTGGTGTGCGGAGCCCGGACGTGGTGACCTTATAGAATGAAGCAGAACATAAAAGTGCCAATTATTCAGATAAAGTCCTCGTTAACGCCTTGTGATCCCCTGTGGGAGGTCAGTGACGTAAGGAATAAAGGCGACAGAGTCATATGAGGGTCTGGTGTACAAAACACATGGGTGATACGTACTTGTGGGAGAAGTGTGACATAATCACAGGTAGGAATGATGTCACTGTGGGTGTGGTCAAACCAGGAAAGATGGAGATGACCAGTTTGAGTTATAAGACTACTCATCTATGCCTGGATTAAAGGCTAAACCGCTGTACTGTGTAATTCAGGAAGTGATTTGCTTTATTTCATCTTGCACTGATCTTGTATAACATTATGTCCTATACTCCATTAACACAGCCAGAGCTGCATTCATAGTTCTGCTGGTCTCCTGACTGCTATGAGGTTGTAGGACCTCACATTTCCTTGCTGGTTCAGGGTCTGTAGGGAACATGCTGAAATGTGGTAGGTAGTGGTACAGAGCATGATCATGTGTGGTCCATTGTGGTAGAGGACATGCTCATCTGTAGTGGATAGTGGTGGAGAGCATGCTCATGGGTAGTGATAGAGAGCATGCTCCTATGCGGTAGATTATTGTATGGTAGATCACAGTAGAGAGCTTTCTTGTGTGTAGTGGATATTGGTAGAGAGCATGCTCTTTTTAGTGGATAGTGGTAGAGGGCATGCTCAGTTGTGACAGATGTTTGTGTGGTGGATAGCAGTAGAACATATACACTACAGCTGGATTTTTTGCTATTCACATGTCGTTGTCACAGCAAACGTGCAAGTCGTGCTGCAACCTCGTTCATTCCTATGGCTGCCTGGTCCTATCGCTGACTTGTCCTGTGGCTGCCTGGTCCTATCGCTGACTTGTCCACTTGTCTGTGGCTGCCTGGTCCTATCGCTGACTTGTCCTGTGGCTGCCTGGTCCTATCGCTGACTTGTCCTGTGGCTGCCTGGTCCTATCGCTGACTTGTCCTGTGGCTGCCTGGTCCACTGCCTGGTCCTATCGCTGACTTGTCCTGTGGCTGCCTGGTCCACTGCTGGTCCTATCGCTGACTTGTCCTGTGGCTGCCTGGTCCACTGCCTGGTCCTATCGCTGACTTGTCCTGTGGCTGCCTGGTCCACTGCCTGGTCCTATCGCTGACTTGTCCTGTGGCTGCCTGGTCCACTGCTTGGTCCTATGGTTGCCTTGACCACTGCCTGGTGCTATGGCTGCCTGGTCCACTGCGATACTTTGGCGCGCGACGTGTGTCGTTCTCGAAATCTTTGTGTATCAGTAACCTTAGAGTCACCGCTCCCCTCTCCTGTTAAGAGTATTTTCAGGAGGTTTTGCTGCTGGCTCATTGATTATCAAGCATCTAGAAGCAGGAATCCCGGCCGCTCACCATGGAAACAGTCAGAAGAGTCAGACGCTCCTAACATATCAGATCAGCAGGATTTTATACTCGTCGCCCCCGGGCCTTTGGAGCCGCTCAGTTACTTTAGGTTTCCCGCGAGGCTCCTCTGAGTCCCTTCCTGCTTCCAATTACTCCCTCATTTGCATACGGGGTCATTTACATGTTTCATGCAAATTGGAAAGAAAAAAGAAATAGATTTTTGCATAGAACAGAAGATGAAATTATGACTGCGCAAATTTTATACTGAAATCAGGAAAATACAGCAATTAGACAATATAGAAACATTTCCGCCCTTGTATTTGATATTGACTTGAATGAGATTTGTACTTTGGCTGCCGGATGGGAGTTGTTTACCCCTCTATTACTACTACTAATACTTCTGGTGTGATATGAGGACCGGTCACCTCTTCTGACATATCTGTTTTAGGAACTTCATTCCCCATGTAATAACAATTCTGGAACATCTCTTCTTATGACTCTAGGTTGTGTCATTACTCCATTATTCCTACTAGACGTTTATGAATAAATTGCCAGCAGTCTGCCATAAAGATCCAACTGGGTGTTACCAGTTGGGGGTGTTTCCCTGCACAGTTTGGTTTGCACACAACCCCAACCATTAACACCCAGTTGACAATTCATTTGTAAACTTCTGGAAGGAATAACAGAGGAATGGCACAACTTTGAGTAATAAGAAGAGATGCTCCAGAAGTTTTATTACATGGGGAATAAAAGTTGTACTAAAAAGACATGTCACGGGAGGGTCCTCTCTAAAATCTTCTTGTCACCCCCTGCTGCTTCAGTGTCTTATGTAGAGTGCTTTCTGGATTTTATGTTTCACCTTTCTCTGTAACAATGTACATGTGCTACGGTGCATAGAGTGCAGTGCATTGTGGGATCTCTTCTCTCTCTATCTGTAGTACATTGACACAATGTATCTAGTCGTGTAACCAGTGGCCCTTTGTTTCAGAAGAAGCAGGTGAGTCAGACCAAGATCCGGGTCATCTCCACCATCTTGTTCATCGTGGCCGGGTGTCTGGTGTTTGTCACGATCCCAGCTGTCATCTTCAAACAGATCGAAGGATGGTCAGAGCTGGAGTCAATTTATTTTGTGGTTGTTACACTGACGACTGTTGGCTTTGGGGACTACGTGGCAGGTGAGTGACTGAATGGACCTATCCATGTGTTTCTAAGTGTGATACTGTCTGCTGAGCTGTGTATCTAATCCTATCCTGTGTGATTCTATCTGCTGAGCTGTGTATCTAATCCTATCATGTGTGATACTGTCTGCTGAGCTGTGTATCTGATCCTATGTGATACTGTCTCCTGTGCTGTGTACCTAATTGCTGCATGATACTTTCTGCAGCGCTACTGTATCTAAACCTATTGAGTGATATTGTCTGTTGAGCTGTGTATCTAATCCTATCCTGTGTGATACTATTTGCTGAGCTGTGTATCTAATCCTATCATGTGTGATACTGTCTGCTGAGCTGTGTATCTAATCCTATCCTATGTGATACTGTCTCCTGTGCTGTGTACCTAATCCCTGCATGATACTTTCTGCAGCGTTACTGTATCTAAACCTATTGTGTGATATTGTCTGTTGAGCTGTGTATCTAATCCTTTCGTGTGCGATACTGTCTGCTGAGCTGTGTCTCAAATCCTGTCATGAGTGATACTGTCTGCTGTGCTGTGTATCTAATCCATGCGTGATACCTTCTTCAGAGCCACTGTATCTAAACCTATTGTGTGATATTGTCTGTTGAGCTGTGTATCTAATCCTTTCGTGTGCGATACTGTCTGCTGAGCTGTGTCTCAAATCCTGTCATGAGTGATACTGTCTGCTGTGCTGTGTATCTAATCCATGCGTGATACCTTCTTCAGAGCCACTGTATCTAAACCTATTGTGTGATATTGTCTGTTGAGCTGTGTATCTAATCCTTTCATGTGCGATACTGTCTGTTGAGCTGTGTATCTAATCCTTTCATGTGCGATACTGTCTGTTGAGCTGTGTATCTAATCCTTTCATGTGCGATACTGTCTGTTGAGCTGTGTATCTAATCCTTTCATGTGCGATACTGTCTGCGGAGCTGTGTATCTAATCCTATCATGTGTGATACAGTCTGCTGAGCTGTGTAAATAATCCTATCCTATGTGATACTGTCTGCTGTGCTGTGTACCTAATCCCTGCATGATACTTTCTGCAGCGCCACTGTATCTAAACCTATTGTGTGATATTGTATGTTGAGCTGTGTATCTAATCCTATCATGTGTGATACTGTCTCAAAGAACCACGCAGCACTACAACCCCTGTCATGCTCTGCTGAGCCCCTTCCCCTATATTCTGAACGATTCCCTACGGACTAGTATTATACTGTTAGGCACCTTGCAGATGGATCTCCTCTAAAGAGTTTCATTTTATATTCTGTGTCAGTAAATGCCCCTCCCCCGCTATGATCTCATCATTACATGAATTATCCATGAGACACAAGGCAGAGGCTGACACAGGGTTAATACTCGGGCGGCCACTGCAGGGGTCTGTATATCATTTGCTGTGGTGTTGGAGCTTGTAAGACCTGACGCGCCCCCACAGATGTAGGAATAATGTGGTGTGAACAGAGACTAAGATGCTGCTTTACCTTTACCTGAGCTCCTGACACCAGGCATCAGAGACATCTCATGACGGACCACAGAGAACATACCTTCCAGATATGGACACGTTAAATGTCATTTCCCAAAGTAAAAAATAAGAAAAATGTAAAACAAATATATATATATATTGCTGATAAATGTAGAGACGTGGCACTGTTACCATCAAAAGATAATTTACAGTATTGTTTTTATTATATATTCCACTGTTTATTTATTGTATGATAGTTTTGTTACATTGTATACATGACATCATCTTATGCTCCATATATGAGATCTCGTGTTGCATTGAATCTTGTCCTGTGTTGTATTGTCTTTTTATTTATTATATTATTTGATGTTACATTTTATTTGCTATCTTCTCGTTTACTTGTCTTATCATGTAGTGATACTGCTTTGTTTCACGTTATCATGTCACAGTTTGTCATCCTGCTTTGTTGCTCTTCATACAGTATCATGCTTTGTATCATTATGATGTGTCGTTTGTTTGGCGTCACATTATGTTTTAATATATGATTACATTTTGATGTTTATGGAATCAGAAGTCTGGAGAAGAGAATCAGCCGCCATCTTAGTCATTAGATGTTATCTCATCCAATTAAAACTGCTTTAAATTAATGATGTTCCTTCCAATTAGTGCGAGCAGCGAGCTCTTTGACTATGGGTCTGCGAGTGGCGGAGGCCGGGTACGGCTCTCTGAGGCATTGCGCTTACGCTGCGCAGAACAATCTATTACCGGAGACGTAGAAGCCTCTGCAGGGTTTTGGTGTTTGCTGAGCAGTTTCCGGATTGACTTCAGGGATGATAAATCTCAGACTTGGAGACGCTCGGTTCCGTCTGCTCCTCAGAGTAGTTGTTCTGCTGGTGGATGCAACAGTAACGTAGCTTGGAGGCTCATGTGTTCACTTGTGGCCGTCATCTGGGGCGTAACTTAAGGCTCCAGGGGCTCAATACAAAATCTGTGACAATCCCCCATCTACTGTATGCCTTTAATAATTACAGTATACAGGAGGTGACATCACCGCTCTGCAGATATCAGTTATATTATACAGGAGGTGACATCACCGCTCTGCAGATATCAGTTATATTATACAGGAGGTGACATCACCGCTCTCCAGATATCAGTTATATTATACAGGAGGTGACATCACCACTCTCCAGATATCAGATATATTATACAGGAGGTGACATCACCGCTCTCCAGATATCAGTTATATTATACAGGAGGTGACATCACCGCTCTCCAGATATCAGTTATATTATACAGGAGGTGACATCACCGCTCTCCAGATATCAGTTATATTATACAGGAGGTGACATCACCGCTCTCCAGATATCAGTTATATTATACAGGAGGTGACATCACCGCTCTCCAGATATCAGTTATATTATACAGGAGGTGACATCACCGTCCTCCAGATATCAGTTATATTATACAGGAGGTGACATCACCACTCTCCAGATATCAGTTATATTATACAGGAGGTGACATCACCGCTCTCCAGATATCAGTTATATTATACAGGAGGTGACATCACCGCTCTCCGGATATCAGTTATATTATACAGGAGGTGACATCACCGCTCTCCAGATATCAGTTATATTATACAGGAGGTGACATCACCGCTCTCCGGATATCAGTTATATTATACAGGAGGTGACATCACCGCTCTCCAGATATCAGTTATATTATACAGGAGGTGACATCACCGCTCTCCAGATATCAGTTATATTATACAGGAGGTGACATCACCGCTCTCCAGATATCAGTTATATTATACAGGAGGTGACATCACCGCTCTCCAGATATCAGTTATATATACAGGAGGTGACATCACCGCTCTCCAGATATCAGTTATATTATACAGGAGGTGACATCACCGCTCTCCAGATATCAGTTATATTATACAGGAGGTGACATCACCGCTCTCCAGATATCAGTTATATTATACAGGAGGTGACATCACCGCTCTCCAGATATCAGTTATTATTATACAGGAGGTGACATCACCGCTCTCCAGATATCAGTTATATTATACAGGAGGTGACATCACCGCTTCTCCAGATATCAGTTATATTATACAGGAGGTGACATCACCGCTCTCCAGATATCAGTTATATTATACAGGAGGTGACATCACCGCTCTCCAGATATCAGTTATATTATACAGGAGGTGACATCACCGCTCTCCAGATATCAGTTATATATACAGGAGGTGACATCACCGCTCTCCAGATATCAGTTATATATACAGGAGGTGACATCACCGCTCTCCAGATATCAGTTATATTATACAGGAGGTGACATCACCCTCTCCAGATATCAGTTATATTATACAGGAGGTGACATCACGCTTCTCAAGATATCAGTTATATTATACAGGAGGTGACATCACCGCTCTCCAGATATCAGTTATATTATACAGGAGGTGACATCACCGCTCTCACAGATATCAGTTATTATTATACAGGAGGTGACATCACCGCTCTCCAGATATCAGTTATATTATACAGGGAGGTGACATCACCGCTCTCCAGATTCAGTTAATTATACAGGAGTGACATCACCTCTCCAGATATCAGTTATATATACAGGAGGTGACATCACCGCTCTCCAGATATCAGTTATATTATACAGGAGGTGACATCACCGCTCTCCAGATATCAGTTATATTATACAGGAGGTGACATCACCGCTCTCCAGATATCAGTTATATTATACAGGAGGTGACATCACCGCTCTCCAGATATCAGTTATATTATACAGGAGGTGACATCACCGCTCTCCAGATATCAGTTATATTATACAGGAGGTGACATCACCACTCTCCAGATATCAGTTATATTATACAGGAGTGACATCACCACTCTCAGATATCAGTTATATTACAGGAGGTGACATCACCGCTCTCAGATATCAGTATATTATACAGGAGGTGACATCACCGCTCTCCAGATATCAGTTATATTATGCAGGAGGTGACATCACCACTCTCCAGATATCAGTTATATTATACAGGAGGTGACATCACCGCTCTCCAGATATCAGTTATATTATACAGGAGGTGACATCACGCTCTCCAGATATCAGTTATATTATACAGGAGGTGACATCACCGCTCTCCAGATATCAGTTATATTATACAGGAGGTGACATCACTGCTCTCCAGATATCAGTTATATTATACAGGAGGTGACATCACTGCTCTCCAGATATCAGTTATATTATACAGGAGGTGACATCACCGCTCTCCAGATATCAGTTATATTATACAGGAGGTGACATCACCGCTCTCCAGATATCAGTTATATTATACAGGAGGTGACATCACCACTCTCCAGATATCAGTTATATTATACAGGAGGTGACATCACCGCTCTCCACATATCAGTTATGATTATACATTGAAAGATATTATTATTATTATTATTATATTGCCTGCACATTATAATCTGTGACTTCTATTACAGGTGGGAACACACATATAATGTACCGGGAGTGGTACAAGCCACTGGTTTGGTTCTGGATCCTGGTTGGTCTCGCGTACTTCGCTGCCGTCCTCAGTATGATTGGTGACTGGCTTCGGGTGATATCAAAGAAAACTAAAGAAGAGGTAAAGTAGTCGCCGACTAATATCACTGATTCCTCGGTAACACTGTACAGACATAGCAGAGATTAGATACCACTATGATAGAGGTCGGGGCGTGACCCCCAAGCTGCAGGACCCCCCGGAAGCTGCTGTGGTTACATTGGTGTTAGGGACCATATACAGTCCTAAAGGTGCAGTAAAGTTACTGAGGAAATGTATAGAAGACGCAGCTGATGACCTTCAGCACCACGGACAGCGACGAGACGATCATAGGACAGACCTTTGTACTTTGGGACCCCTTGTCTCTATGACATGGGTTACGCTGAGGATGATGGGAGTCACTGTAGTTGAGAATATTGACAGACATATCAGGAGCCATCATGTGGGGGCCACAGAGCTCAGAAATTATTGCTGTGTGGAGAGTGTCCTATAAAGTGAGGACCATATCAGGACATGCAGCCCGAGGTCGACCACAGTTGTCTGTTCATGCTCTGGCTGACATTGTATAGAGAAGATGTAACTGCCCCATAACCACTGTCCACTGCTGCATCAAGTAAGGAGCAGACAGTCCGCAGCTGGTGAGGGCGAGGAGGGGTCGCACGGGAGTCCCAAATTCACTTTTGCATCAGGGTCCATGAGACTTTAGCTGCAGCCCCTGCAACCCTGATTCATAGTCTGTGTGAAAGGAAAGTTCAGGACGTAGGCTTATTCAGCAGCCTATTGACATTGAGGCATGATATCTAATGCAGATCCTGAGCATGACACAGGGATTCACAGAGCACCATAGAGCGGCACTTGTGTTGTCCCCAATGTCTTGGTTCATTATGACAAGTCACCGGTCCTCGTCTTTTTCTTTAGGTGGGAGAAATCAAGGCTCATGCTGCAGAGTGGAAAGCCAACGTGACCGCCGAATTCAGAGAGACGCGAAGGCGCCTGAGTGTAGAGATCCACGACAAGCTCCAGAGGGCAGCCACCATCAGGAGCATGGAGCGCAGGCGGCTGGGGCTCGACCAGAGGGCTCACTCTCTAGACATGCTGTCCCCAGAAAAGCGCTCAGTGTTCGCAGAGCTGGAGAACGGCCGCTTCAAGGCGTCGTCCCAAGAAAGCATCAACAACAGACCCAACAACCTAAGACTGAAGGGGCTGGAGCAGTTCAACACTTTACACGCCCAAGGCCTCTCCGAAGACAATATCATCAATAAGTTCGGATCCACCTCGTCCAAGTTGACCAAAAGGAAAAACAAGGACCTGAAGAAGAACCTTCCGGAGGATGTAGGGAAGATTTACGAGAACTTCCGAAAATACTCGGTGGATGAAGGGAAGAAGGAGGGCGACAAGGACGATAGGATGTCCACCTCCGACACGGCGACTCTCTCTGACTTCATCCAGCACTCCATCATTGAGAACGGCTCCGTCCCCTGCGAAACCAAAGATGAGGAACATGAGAACAAAGCATTACTTGAAGAAGGAAACTAACGGGGCAAACCTGAGGATCATTGCTCTGTCATGGCACAACCAAGCTGAGGGCTGCAATGTGGGACGGACCTTTGACTTTCTATCTCCACTCTGGAGCCCAAAGTTCGTTTGTATTTTGACTCAGCAGTAACCTTTGACCCCTTCTGTGTTGGAGGGGACAATGCCCTGTGTGTCGGCTGCCCCCTCCAGTACAGAAGGGGTTACACGATCGCCCTGGGGTGTAAACCAGAACTGACAGCAGCTGGTTACTTCAGAGGAGTTCTCGAGACATGTGCCTTATGCAGACTTTTCAATTACCTGGAGCTCCGTAATCTGCATTGGTGGAAACTTTTACTGTGCCATAACAGACTGCCAAAAAAAGCCCCCCTCCCCCCGACTACGACTACAAACGAGAAAGAATGCGGAAAACTGCAAATAAGATAACCATAGTCATTACAGGAGAGATCGAGGCGGCTGCTCGTTTCGTTATTCGGTTTGGAGGTCTTAGATAGCATTTTTCAAGCTGGCAAAATGATTAAGATGGCAACGCGTTTCACTCTGTTGTAGGGGGCCATTTCTAAGCCTACAAATTGAGAATACAAGAAAATATGGAGACGACAACGCGTTTCACTCTCCAAGTGCGGTAGGAGACCATGTCTAAGTCTAGAAATCAAGAACACAAGAAAATATGGAGACAACAACGCGTTTCGCTCTCCATAGGAGGCCATGTCTAAGTCTAGAAATCAAGAATACAAGAAAACATGGAGACGACAACGCGTTTTATTCTCCACATGTGGTAGGAGGCCATTTCTAAGCCTACAAATTGAGAGTACAAGAAAATATGGAGACGACAACGCGTTTCGCTCTCCAAATATGGTAGGAGGTCATGTCTAAGTCTAGAAATCAAGAATTGAAGAAAATATGGAGACGGCAGCGCGTTTCACTCTCCAAATGTGGTAGGAGACCATTTCTAAGCCTGCAAATCGGGTATACAAGGAAATATGGAGGCGGCAACGCATTTCAGCCTCCAGCTCGGGGCAGGGAGCATTTTCCAGTCCTGTGGGAGGCAGCAATGCGTTTCCCTTTCTAAATCGTACGTGGTAGGAAGCATTTCCTGAGCTTGCAGATAAACACATATATGCATTGTGTGGCACATGAATAGAATAAGGAATAATTCTCATCTTTCCAACCTGTCCATCGAGCCCGATCCCTTCCTGGCCAGTGATGACATCAGCACACCCCACAGAATAACCGCGCATCAGCTTTTTAACCGTAAACAAGCACTGTGGCAGCAACCATTACCAATGAAGACGCCAGAGACTGTGACAGCGCCCCAAGCTGTACCTGGGGGTACTGCGCGCCCCAAGAGAACAGAAAGATGTCATTTCTAGCGGCACGCCGCGAAGTGGACTGCGCACACGCTGTTTTTTTTTTTATTGCAATCACTTTATATTTGCTGAGGAAATCTCAGTTCTCAGCGCTGAATAACCAGGAGGTCGCGGAGCGTCTTGCATGTGGTTCACAGCCGCCCCGCGCCCTAAAACTGTAATAGTCCCAGGACCTAGAGATGGGGGCGTTACTGTGCAATTCTCAGGGCTCGTTCCCTTCTTTTAAGTGAAGGATTTCATGGGCAGTCTACTGAAGCACCCCACCACCACCATGAGACGCCCTCCATGTAGTCCGGCTGGCGAGGGACGAGAAGTGCTCACCGCTTTGTGCCATCTTATTTTGTAACTTTTTAAGAGTATTTTCAATACTTGGTTCCTTTTTTGCATCGCTGGATCGCTCGGTTCTTCGCTCAGTGTTCCTCTCCAGGTTTTCTATTGCACGTCCTGCAGGTTTGGAGGCGTCAGAGGGCGTTCTAGAACCAGACGCACAGGATAATAAATCATTAGGAGAAAGAAAAGTTTTTCATGGTTTCTGTCAAATATCACCGGGAGGGTAAAGCTGCTCATACACGGTGCCGGACTGTACCATCCTGCGGCAGGGGTGCAGCTCTACCCCATATCACCAGGGACTTCATTGTGAGAAAAGAATCCAGATGGAAGTGTCTTCTGCACATAATAATTCCTGCACCTTAGTGGGGCCCCAGCCTCTGGGCCCTGTAGTAGATGTATATTTGATAGTTGCAGATGACCCCTCACTTCTCCTGACATGTCTGTTTTAGTAACTACAATTCTGGGGCATTGTTTCAACCAACTCTGTGTGTTCTGCTATTCCTCTACTATTCCTTCTAGAGCTTTATTCCTAAATTGCCATCTGGGTGTTACCAGTTGGGGGTGGGGGTCCCTGCACCGTATTGCACTGCCAGCACGTATTGGATAGTGTCAGACTGTGCAGGGACACCCCTCAGTGATAACACTCAGTAGGCAATTCAATAATAAACTTATAGTAGGAATAACAGAGGGGCATCTCAGAATAGACTAACAAGAAAATGTGAGTCAGAATGGGCATTTCATGTGGAATACCAAGAGTTACTAAAAGAGACACGTCAGGAAAAGTGTCAGGAAAAGTGTCAGGAAAAGTGACGGCTTCTCTTTAAGCGCATCCCAAGTATCCAGCAGGTCATGCTGTGGGGGGGTTCACCACTACCCCTATAGCTGCACCACTACCCCTATAGCTCCTCCACTGAGCTGCACCACTACCCCTATAGCTGCACCACTACCCCTATAGCTCCTCCACTGAGCTGCACCACTACCCTATAGCTGCACCACTACCCCTATAGCTCCTCCACTGAGCTGCACCACTACCCCTATAGCTGCACCACTACCCCTATAGCTCCTCCACTGAGCTGCACCACTACACCTATAGCTGCACCACTGAGCTGCACCACAACCCTATAGCTGCACCACTGAGCTGCACCACTACCCCTATAGCTGCACCGCTGAGCTGCACCACTACCCCTATAGCTGCACCACTACCCCTTTAGCTGCACCACTACCCCTATAGCTGCACCACTGAGCTGCACCACTACCCCTATAGCTGCACCACTGAGCTGCACCACTACCCCTATAGCTGCACCACTACCCCTATAGCTGCACCACTGAGCTGCACCACTACCCCTATAGCTGCACCACTGAGCTGCACCACTACCCCTATAGCTGCACCACTGAGCTGCACCACTACCCTATAGCTCCTCCACTGAGCTGCACCACTACCCCTATAGCTGCACCACTACCCCCTATAGCTCCTCCACTGAGCTGCACCACTACACCTATAGCTGCACCACAACCCCTATAGCTGCACCACTGAGCTGCACCACTACCCCTATAGCTGCACCGCTGAGCTGCAGCCACTACCCCTATAGCTGCACCTGCACTACTCCCTATAGCTGCACCACTACCCTATAGCTGCACCACTGAGCTGCACCACTACCCCTATAGCTGCACCACTGACCACTGCTGCACCACTACCCCTATAGCTGCACTGCACCCCTATAGCTGCACCACTGACTGCACTACTACCCCTATAGCTGCACCACTGAGCTGCACCACTACCCCTATAGCTGCACCACTGAGCTGCACACTACCCCTATAGCTGTACTATAGCTGCACCGCTGAGCTGCACCACTACCCTATAGCTGCACCACTGAGCTGCACACTACCCTATAGCTGCACACTACCCTATAGCTGCACCACTGAGCTGCACCACTACCCCTATAGCTGCACCACTGAGCTGCACTACTACCCCTATAGCTGCACCACTGAGCTGCACCACTACCCCTATAGCTGCACCACTGAGCTGCACCACTACCCCTATAGCTGCACCACTGAGCTGCACCACTACCCCTATAGCTGCACCACTGAGCTGCACCACTACCCCTATAGCTGCACCACTGAGCTGCACCACTGTCCTGAAGATCAGAAGATTCAGGAGCACAGGATTTACTAGACCCTCACCCTGTATGATCACATTGTCCTCTGGTTACTTGATTGGTTTTAAGTATAAATGAGAAATATGAATTTTGATAAAATTCATTAGTGAAATTGTATTTACAGAAATGATGGGAAAGTAGTGATATTTTCCATCCTGTGCTGGGACTCGGTCATCATCCAGCATGGCTCCACAGCCCCACATCACTCGCAGTCAGACTGTTGTAGTTTCGTGAATAACGTTGGATGGCGCTGTAAATACGCAGTGGGGGGTTCATGACCTCTCCCTCCAAGCCTTACCATAAATCTTCTGGTACTGAATGGAAAGAAGAGCAATATTACCTGCTGCTCCGGGCGCAGGAGGGACATGACCCTGGAGGAGGATACATTGTGATGGAAAGAAAATAACAATGTAACACAATGTATCAGGATGATGGGACATCAGAGGGGTGCTCCTGAGTATATACGGGGTCTTCAGACATCACGTCCCTGATCTCCTCACAAAACAGGAGCAAATCTCTCCAGCCCTCGACCAATCCCCCAAATGGCATGAAAAGTGGAGCAAAAATGTAACATTTTAAAAATCTTCCTGTAGTCAGCACCACTGCTTGCTGTCAGTCCATGGTGACTCACTCACTGTCCATCAGCTGCTTCAGGACAGTACATCATTAGTGTATGGAGTCTTTGTGTGTAGACAACTGACAGCAAGCAGTGGTGCTGAAAGACAGTAATATTTTAGCTTTTTTTATGTTTTGGGGGATTTCTCTGACAATTTTTAAAATGGGAAAAGAAAGCTTGTCTTGTGCTCGCTGCTAGAATCCTGGGATTGGAGGCGCTGACGGCGGCGGCTCATTACGCAGCAGCGGGTGGTCCGCATCTACAAGACATATCAGGGGCTGATGAGGGGGTGTAAGGAATGTAACCAGGCTCTAAGTATAACAAACCCCCATGTATTGGGGCGGCAGCCTCCTGTGCTCCATGAAGTGAATGGAGCATGCTGGGAGTTGTAGTTCAACAACAGCTGTAGTACCGGAGGTTGCTGTTCCCTGTATTACACTGTGTGATAGCACCCACTCAGCCGCCCATGAACCCCCGCTCACTAAGGCTGGGGCTGCACCTGGAATTTTTCTAGCACCTTTGATTGTTTTTAACTATCGAGTGTCTGTGACGGTGCATGTGATTGCTGTGGACTGAAGCTGACGCTCAATAGTTAAAATCAATTACCAGTGCTACAACCAGTCCAGGTGTAGCCCCAGTAGTGAGAGGGTCAGGTGATCCCCTTGAGGAACCTCCTGTTTGGCCTATGGTTCCCTGAAGTGGATAGTAAGAGAGTTTTGTTTTTTTACAATGGAACCAAAAATATGAAGCAGAAAATTAAGGTAAATGTATGGATTATAGTCATCTGTTCCAGATCTGCTCATGTCTTAGGCTCAGTGATAGGAAGAAGGATGGAAGCAGCAGCTGATGCTGCACATTAGTAGAAGTGAATGAGCCCCTCCGTCAGCTGCTGCTCTCATCCCCCCTCCTGTCATCTGCACCCAACAATCGCTATGGGTGTGAGTGGGGGAGGGGGGCTGTGTTTGGACATTACTGATCCGGAGACTCTCAGTAAAACGTATGATCTCATTCCCCAGCCTGAGTCAGCGGCCGATCGGTCCATTATCCCCCATTAGTGATGGACACAGATCTCAGCTCTTACATTAAGGTTTCTGACTTCATGAAGTGAATTCCTTTCTTAAGTTCATTTTCCTGCTGCACTTTTAGAGGTGAAGCCACGAGATAAAATGGGATAAAGAGAGTCCCCTGGTAACAGACCTGCAGGTCCCCCCGTCGGAGGTCCTGAACGTGCTCAGGAGGTCTTGTTTAGATATGGGATCACAATGTAGGAGAACACAGAGTACAGTGACCAAGGCAGGAGCAGACTGAAGAGCTTACAATCTACAACTTGTCCTTTAGATCCCTCCTCCAGACAAGCCTTCCCCTATCCAAATGTCTACCACCCAACATCCATCGCCCTTACAAAGCTTCCACTCAGTCACGCTTCCATTCATGTCTTCTTACATTCCACATCGCATTAAGATCCATCTGTCCGGCCAAAATGTCCATCTATCCAAGCATCCGACAAGACATGTTACAGACCGTCCAGCACGTCTATCTATCCAAGCATGCCCCGAATCATCTAACATCCAACCATCTATCTATCCAAGCATCCACCAAGCCATGCTACCATCCATGTATACAAGAATCCACCAAGCCATCCAACCATCCATCCATGTATACAAGCATCCACCAAACCATGCCAACATCCAACCATCCAACAAGCTATGGTACCATCCATATATACAAGCATTCACCAATCCATGTTGACATGCAACCATCCATATATCCAAGCATCCACTAGGCCCTGCAACCATCCATCCAAGTATCCATCAAGCTATGCTACCATCCCACCATCCATTTATACAAGCATCCACCATCTGTATATCCAGGTAGTCAGTCCAACATCCAGCCATCCATATAGCCAAGCATCCACCAAGCCATGCCACCACCCAACTATCCATATGTCCAAGCATCCACCATCCGTATATCCAGGTAGTCATGCTGCCTTCCAACCAATAAATCTATCCATCTATCCCTAACCAGACATCCATATATTTTACATATCCAAGCTCACAACCAACTGGTCATTAATCCAGTTAACACATCCAAGCTCCAACCACCCAGCGATGCTTCCATCCACTCTTCCATCCACCAGACGTCTCCATCCACTCTTCCATCCACCAGACGTCTCCATCCACTCTTCCATCCACCAGACGTCTCCATCCACTCTTCCATCCACCAGACGTCTCCATCCACTCTTCCATCCACCAGACGTCTCCATCCACTCTTCCAGCCAACCAGAGGTCTCCATCCACTCTTCCATCCTCCAGACGTCTCCATCCACTCTCCATCTCCATCCACCAGACGTCTCCATCCACTCTTCCATCCACCAGACGTCTCCATCCACTCTTCCAGACGTCTCCATCCACTCTTCCATACACCAGACGCTTCCATTCATATAATTAGATCCAATGTGTAACAATACCAGAAAATGATCAGAGTGGACATGGAGCGAGGACTCCCATGGTTCCTCTCTGGTTTCCTTGTCCCAGTTGAACATTTCTGAAGATGCTGATCTCAGATGATGATATTGGTCTCTATGGGTTGCCAGGGTCTCTACACCTGTAGATGACTTGATGGACATTTCATTGTTTCTAAGTTGTACATGGAATGATTTGAGCCAGAAAGGGACTAACCTGCCCCAGTCCCAGTGGTCCCTTAGCTGGATGGATTCTTGAGGTGGCTTCACACACAGCATTATTGAATAGAATTCCACTGCAGTCCTTAAGGCAGCCACAAGAAGTATCAACCCTTCCATGATACGTCCTGTTCCCTTAGAATCCACTTCTGAACCTGCAGGTTTCTCCAACAAACGCTCTGTTTGAATCCAGCCTCGTGGTGACGCTTCTTCTCATATTGATTTTGTAGGACGGAAAAACTTGGAACTTTACTATGCAAAGCTTGTGCTTGTGTGTCATGTGTCTTCATGTGTAGATAGCAGCGATGGTTGTCCTGCCGACCATCTGTCCTCACCTGACGTCTCTGGAGCCCCGCGGACAGTCCGGATCCTCATCTTTTATGTTGCAGTCTTACTTTTTAAAAATACTTTTTTTCCAGTCAGCAGCGAATGTCATTCCTTGCTCTAGGAACACCAAATCCAGCTGAATTTTTATGCATTTCACAAGAGACCATAAAGTGACTTTGTGTCGTCCGGTCCGGTTTGACCCCTTCAGAGGCCGTTGCAGAAGACCAGGTGGGGGAGGCCTCTGCTGGACCTTTGACTTGGTGACTTGTCTGTTGATATGTTCTCACTTCATCTGTAAAACAGGACGCATTGTACGGTGAAGAACGAGGATGCGGAAGGTTCGTCGTGTTGCACTAATTTGCGCTGTCTGCAGCTCTAAGTGGGTGCTCCGCCTGTGGGGTGCCGTCGTGAATGGTGTATCTGGTGATGAATGATCGACAACAATACAGTACAATGTAACCAAAACCAAACCTCCGTCTGTGTCTTCCATCTGCTCCTCACAGTCCACGGGCCGAAGGGTCACGTACAGGCAGAGATGGGGTGGAGGGCAGTGTATAGGGAGGAGAAGAGAGGGAACAGAGCGCTCAGGCAACTGCTCCACATCCACGTGGTCTCACTGTGATAACCCCCCTATGTCTCTTGTATCATGATAATCCTTAATCTATAGGAGCATGAAGGCCGGAGCTACCGGAATAACCAAAGATGGTGACACATGAGCAGCCCAGAGCTGCATTCTGTATTATCATGGGTCACTAGGTGATGGGAAATCCCAATAATGTCAACCACCCACCTCGCCTACATACACATCTATAAGAGACTACTGTAAGGATGTACACAGTGACTGCACCAGCAGGATAGTGCGTGCAGCTCTGGAGTATAATACAGGATGTAACTCAGGATCAGTACAGGATAAGTAATGTATGTACACAGTGACTGCACCAGCAGGATAGTGAGTGCAGCTCTGGAGTATAATACAGGATGTAACTCAGGATCAGTACAGGATAAGTAATGTATGTACACAGTGACTGCACCAGCAGAATAGTGAGTACAGCTCTGGAGTATAATACAGGATGTAACTCAGGATCAGTACAGGATAAGTAATGTATGTACACAGTGACTGCACCAGCAGGATAGTGAGTGCAGCTCTGGAGTATAATACAGGATGTAACTCAGGATCAGTACAGGATAAGTAATGTATGTACACAGTGACTGCACCAGCAGGATAGTGCGTGCAGCTCTGGAGTATAATACAGGATGTAACTCAGGATCAGTACAGGATAAGTAATGTATGTACAAGTGACTGCACCAGCAGAATAGTGAGTGCAGCTCTGGAGTATAATACAGGATGTAACTCAGGATCAGTACAGGATAAGTAATGTATGTACACAGTGACTGCACCAGCAGAATAGTGAGTGCAGCTCTGGAGTATAATACAGGATGTAACTCAGGATCAGTACAGGATAAGTAATGTATGTACACAGTGACTGCACCAGCAGAATAGTGAGTGCAGCTCTGGAGTATAATACAGGATGTAACTCATGATCAGTACAGGATAAGTAATGTATGTACACAGTGACTGCACCAGCAGAATAGTGAGTGCAGCTCTGGAGTATAATACAGGATGTAACTCAGGATCAGTACAGGATAAGTAATGTATGTACACAGTGACTGCACCAGCAGAATAGTGAGTGCAGCTCTGGAGTATAATACAGGATGTAACTCAGGATCAGTACAGGATAAGTAATGTATGTACACAGTGACTGCACCAGCAGAATAGTGAGGCAGCTCTGGAGTATAATACAGGATGTAACTCAGGATCAGTACAGGATAAGTAATGTATGTACACAGTGACTGCACCAGCAGAATAGTGAGTGCAGCTCTGGAGTATAATACAGGATGTAACTCAGGATCAGTACAGGATAAGTAATGTATGTACACAGTGACTGCACCAGCAGAATAGTGAGTGCAGCTCTGGAGTATAATACAGGATGTAACTCAGGATCAGTACAGGATAAGTAATGTATGTACACAGTGACTGCACCAGCAAAATAGTGAGTGCAGCTCTGGAGTATAATACAGGATATAACTCAGGATCAGTACAGGATAAGTAATGTATGTACACAGTGACTACACCAGCAGAATAGTGAGTGCAGCTCTGGAGTATAATACAGGATGTAACTCAGGGTCAGTACAGGATAAGTAATGTATGTACACAGTGACTGCACCAGCAGAATAGTGAGTGCAGCTCTGGAGTATAATACAGGATATAACTCAGGATCAGTACAGGATAAGTAATGTATGTACACAGTGACTGCACCAGCAGAATAGTGAGTGCAGCTCTGGAGTATAATACAGGATGTAACTCAGGATCAGTACAGGTTAAATATAGGTAAGTAATGTATATACACTGTGAGTTCACTGTTTAGGTAGATGTATATGTTATATTAGGATGTTGATCAGAGGTGGACATACACAATGGGGGTTATTCATGACAGACCAGCAATTTACGCCTGTCTTTGATATTCCCTGCGCAACCAGAGAAAGCGCTTTATTTATGAGGAGGAGTCGGCTTCTGGTCATCTCTTCGCCTAGGTTTGAAATCTTCTCCATTCCCTCGGTAGAGTAGATCTCAATCTTATAAATTTAGGTGCACAAGCATTTTAAAAGCTGAAAAATGGGGCGATGTGACTTTTTTACACCCAGAGGTCATAATAAATGACCCCCCAATAAGTTGTCGTCAGTTTACTAATGTTCATGGCTGTTGGCATGTGTGGGGTTAATTCCTTCCTGATGCTGTGAGATGTGGAGTGAAGCTGTGACTACGAGGTGACACCTTGTTACACACAGCTGTGAAAAGCTCAGCACTCAACCTTCAGGTCTGCAGGACAATGATGAGAGTCCTGGTAGAATGATGGTTGTGTAGTCACCCTGTGTACCTGCTATGAGGCCAGGAGCCCCCGGTCTGTACTCTGACATCATGGGGGCTACAACTGTCTCCTCTGAACTTCACACATCAGCACAAGCTGATACAATGTAACGGCTCATGCACACAGTTGTGTTCTGTTTTTTTGCGGCCCATAGGTAGAACAATTCATTTCAATGGGCTGTAGAAAAACGGAAATAACTTTGTGTGCATTCTGTATCCGTCTGTCCGCAAGTCCGTTCTGTAAAAAAAAACAAAACTATTTCCTATTTGTCCAAGATGGACGTCACAGGAATGTCATCCATTTTTTTTGCTGATCCGTGTTTTGCGGACTTCAAAACTGCTCATGTGCATGAGCCCCAACAAACGAGCAGAGGAATAAAACAGAGATTCAGAGATTTACAAAATATGGGACAAGTCCTTAAAAAAAGATCTTCTCAGTGGTGATCGTAACAGAGGGCAGGACCCTGACAACCTCTCAGACCGGTACATGAATAGGGAATGGTTGTCAGTGTTACTAAATGGTACATTACAATCTGAGAGTAAATCATGGATACACCGGAGCCCATCCCCCGACTTGTGTTTATATGGGGGGAGCTCGTCTTGCTGAGGATGGATCCCTGGTTTCCGATCATGAGACATGTTGGCGGCGTCTCCGAGGCTTCATCCACCAGAAAGACAGAATTCAGAACAGATGGTGATGAAAGGAGGAAAGCGGCTCCTCTGACAACCTTCATCAGAAATTTCTGCAGCTACAAAGACAAACTCATGACGGAAAATCAGGCTGCAACCAAACGATCCCTTTAGTGAAGACATTTGTTCTGTGAGATTCAGATAAGAAGAGTTATCAGATCTGGGAGAAGCCTTTCTCCTGGGCTCACTCATATAGCCATGAATAGAATGCCACAGCAGTGAAGACAGACACTGACACAGACAGAGCAGTAGGAAAACGAGGGAGCGGGGAAGTAACTGCAGGATAATAGAGGCTTATGGGTCTGTAGGAAGGTGGGTTAGACATGGCTGGAGCTTCTGGTCCTAGTTACACCATAGAGGCAGGCTATGTGGCCCTCAGAGACCAGGGGCCCATCCAGGGTAGCAGGAACCAGGGCGGATCTCCCCTGTGCAGAGGAACTGCAGGGAAGGGGTCATAAACACCTGGCACCATAAGGGCACCTTCACACGTGGCAGATTTTGTGGCAGAAAATTCTGCGACGGAAAATCACTTCCATTCATTTGAAGCAAGCGCGTGGATTTCTGCAACCCCCATTAATGTGAATGGAGCTGATTCTCAGTTGATCCTAACCAGGGATCATTTGATTATTGCCATTAGGCTCCCTCTCTTCTGTGGACCCCACTACAGCTGCTGACTGCCCCCACAGGTGGAGCAGATTGTAGTGAAGTGTATTCTCATTTAATTTCACACAATGATTGATAAATCTGAGGCTGCTCCGACGGGAAGTGCGAGGATCATTTCCCTCTCAGGCTGAGTCAGTAATTCAGGGAAGAGAAATCAATTACAATAATTTAGCATTTAAGAGGTTGAAGGGTCTCGGGGGGGAACACGTCAGTCTGCGGCTGAGGAGGAAGCTGCGGCCCGGCAGCCACAGGACAGCGGAGCAAGGTCACCCCTGGTGGAAGGGATCAGACAAGATTAATGGGCACCAACCTCAGGCTGCAGAATTGAAAGGACACTCATTGGTAGCTGTGCAGTCCAAGGGACCCTCTGCTGGAACAGTCCCTGGGCTTTCTGGGACCCTCTCTTGGTATGGTCCATCACCTGTTAGGGAAGCTCTCCTGGTATGGTCCATGAGTTTTCTGGGACCCTCTCTTGGTAAGGTCCATCAGCTGTCAGGGAACCTTTCTTGGTATGGTCCATCTGTCTGGGACGCCATCCTGGTACTTTTCATGAGCTGTCTAGGACCCTTTCCTGGTATGGTCTATGAGCTGTCTGGGACCTTCTTTTGGTATGGTCCATTAGCTGTCTGAGAACCAGGGTCAGACTGGCCCTGGACCATACAGGGAAATTTCCTGGTTGGCCCATGTCCAGGGGGCTACCCAAGTCCTCCTCATGGCCACCAGCCTGGTACATAAAGATATGATGCTCTCAGCATTATTATAGTCGGAGGCATCAGGCACCTATTCCTCTGGCCAGAAGCTGCAGGTTCCTCCTGAATTCAACTATTTGCCGTCCTCAGGACAATGATACGGTTTCATACTGTGGCGCAGGTGGAATCATTTTGCGCTGTGGTTCTGCTGGGGCGGTATTTTGTGTTGCAATATGGTATTTCTGGCCCCATTTACTTGTGTAGCACAGCCTTCTGTGAATTTTGACCCACCTACAACATGGGGCCACCATTAGGTTTTCTTCCAGGGCCACTTTATATTCCCAGTCGGCTCCTGCTTGGAATCGTTCTTGGTATGGTCCATTAGACGTGTGGGACATTCTTCTGAGTAGAGGTTTCCACTTAGATCTCCAACGTCATCTACAAACATAAAGTCTTCTTTGTCTTCTACATTATAGATGAAGCTGAATCCTCGTCCACTCCAGAACCCACGGGAGTCCTCATCAATAGCTCCTAAGTTAGGATAAGATAAAGCTCTGGTGAAGTAGTAGTCCCCAAAGGTAAGGATTGCTTTAAAGGACAGTAAATAGACACGTCAGGGAATAGATACATGTCAGTGATTAGATACATGTCAGAAAATAGATACATGTCAGTGATTGGATACATGTCAGTAAATGGATACATGTTAGTAAATAGATTCATGTTAGTAAATAGATTCATGTTAGTAAATAGATACATGTTAGTGATTGGATACATGTCAGTAAATAGATACATGTTAGCAATTAGATACCTGTCAGTAAATAGATACATGTCAGTGATTAGATACATGTTAGTGATTGGATACATGTTATTAAATAGACACATGTAAACGATTAGATACATGTCAGCAATTAGATACATGTCAGTGATTAGATACATGTTAGTAAATAGATACATGTTAATTGATAGATACATGTTAGTAAAAAGATTCATGTAAGTGAATAGATAGATGTTAGTAAATAGATACCGCTTAGTGATTGGATACATGTCAGTAAATAGATACATGTCAGTGATTAGATACATGTTGGTGATTGGATACATGTTATTAAATAGACACATGTAAACGATTAGATACATGTCAGCAATTAGATACATGTTAGTGATTAGATACATGTTAGTAAATAGATACATGTTAATTATTAGATACATGTTGGTGAACAGATATACAGTATGTTAATAGATACGTTAGTGAACACATACATGTTAGTAAAAAGATACATGTTAGTAAATAGATTCATGTAAGTGAATAGATAGATGTTAGTAAATAGATAGATGTTAGTAAATAGATACATGTTAGTAAATACTGTAGATACATGTTAGTGACCGGCAGAGACACAACACTCACATTTTCAGAGATAGATACAAGTGATATCAGAGCCGCATTGTGGCTGAATCCCAAACCCAATGATGTGTCCATCCTGGGTAAAGGTAAATGCACCTGGAGTTATAGAGGAGCGGGGAGGGAAGAAATCCCCCTTTAAAACAGCAGGAAATACATCTTGTGATTTATCATTTCAGGCCGGAAGCTTCTAATATGAATCCATCACCTGCAGGATGTCTCATCATTTTTAAGAACTCTGTTTGCTGTCAGTGGCGAGAACATTTGCTGCATTACTGTAATGTGTTTTGGTTGCATTAACACGAAAAACCTGTCAAAGTAATGGTGGTGACTTCTGTACATTGTAACATGCCTGTAGCCTGGGGCACACAGGAGACCGGGCGCCACACCAGGGACTCCTCTCCCCATATGGTACCAGATAAAATGCCAGCCATAGCAGATGGTATTTTTCAAAGCTGCCCCTATGGTACATTAGCCTTCATCTGTGTGCACAAGACTTAGTAATGATGGATTTTCACCCTTTGTTGTAAATGTTCCCATTCACTAGAAAAGCAAGCAGAGATTTGAAAAATGTTCAAATGAAATTGAAAGACAAAGTTTATTAGAACATTATTCAATGAAATGTCAGCTCAATATTCAGCAGAAGATGAGGCACAAAGTCTAACTGTATCCTACCCGCAGTAAGAGACAAACTACAGTCTACTGTATATGACTCACTGACTGCAGCTCCATCTACTGGTCAGTGGGAGAACTGCATCATCTGAACAAGTGTGTTAGTAAATAGATACATGTAAGTAAATACATACATGTAAGTAAATAGATAAATGTTAGTAAATAGATACATGTAAGTAAATAGATAAATGTTACTAAATAGATACATGTAAGTAAATAGATACATGTAAGTAAATAGATACATGTAAGTAAATAGATACATGTTAGTAAATAGATACATGTTAGTAAATAGATACATGTAAGTAAATAGATACATGTTAGTAAATAGATACATGTAAGTAAATAGATACATGTAAGTAAATAGATAAATGTTACTAAATAGATACATGTAAGTAAATAGATACATGTTAGTAAATAGATACATGTTAGTAAATAGATACATGTAAGTAAATAGATACATGTTGGTAAATAGATACATGTAAGTAAATAGATACATGTAAGTAAATAGATACATGTTAGTAAATAGATACATGTAAGTAAATAGATACATGTAAGTAAATAGATAAATGTTACTAAATAGATACATGTAAGTAAATAGATACATGTAAGTAAATAGATACATGTAAGTAAATAGATAAATGTTACTAAATAGATACATGTAAGTAAATAGATACATGTTAGTAAATAGATACATGTAAGTAAATAGATACATGTTAGTAAATAGATACATGTTAAGTAAAATAGATACATGTAAGTAAATAGATAAATGTTACTAATAGATACATGTAAGTAAATAGATACATGTAAGTAAATAGATACATGTTAGTAAATAGATACATGTAAGTAAATAGATACATGTTAGTAAATAGATACATGTAAGTAAATAGATACATGTTAGTAAATAGATACATGTAAGTAAATAGATACATGTTAGTAAATAGATACATGTTAGTAAATAGATACATGTAAGTAAATAGATACATGTTAGTAAATAGATACATGTAAGTAAATAGATACATGTAAAATAATGTTAAAATAGATACATGTAAGTAAATAGATACATGTAAGTAAATAGATACATGTTAGTAAATAGATACATGTAAGTAAATAGATACATGTAAGTAAATAGATACATGTTAGTAAATAGATACATGTAAGTAAATAGATACATGTAAGTAAATAGATAAATGTTACTAAATAGATACATGTAAGTAAATAGATACATGTAAGTAAATAGATACATGTAAGTAAATAGATACATGTAAGTAAATAGATACATGTAAGTAAATAGATGTCTCTTTATTCTGTATTTTTCCTTGGTTTCCAGGTCTCTGCGCTGCCCCCACCCCATGCATTATAACGGACAGAGTCTCGGATAATATATTATAAATGCAGAAGATGTTCGGTGTTTTGTAACCGACATGGGTAACATTTTATAATCTCCATTTATTTCACAAGTGCTGAATTTGCTGTCTCACAGCAGCGTGCTCGTCACATTGTCCTCTGTGACCTTGCACCTTGATGCTGCGAAGTCGTTAGAGAGCGTTATCTGCTGTCACCATCAGCACTAGACCTTTATTAATCTGCCGCCGGCGCCCTGTGCCAGGCAGTCCTGGTGGGCGCAATTCTCCCGAATAATAATACGCCATTTACAAGATCACTTCTGACAGAAGGAAAGAAACACTCAGCGTCTGAAAGACACAAACATTCAGTGACACAATGTAACGAGATCAGCAGCGAGACAAGGAGCGGCCGCACATCTGGAGGGAGTCAGAAAATAGCGAAAAATCGCAAACCCATCATAAGCGGAGACGTCCTGTTATATTACGAAGGGCGCTCCTGCCCTGTGGCCCCCGGGCTCCTGGGAGCGGAGGCTTGTATTAGGACTTGGCGCTTGCTTTGACTCCTCATCTCCATCTCACAGCAGGAAAGTAACATAGGAAAGTATTGATCCAAGTAATGGACGGAGGAAGCGACAAAGAATCTCCACCATTTCTGTGATGAACTCAACATCTCTAATTACTAACTCAATTCCCAGCACCAGAGTCCTGGAATATGGGGGGGGGGAGAGGTGAGGGATATAACGCTCCAGTACTGATATAACCTCCAGACATTACATCATATGTGACTGATATCAGCCGCTCCTCTTATAACGCTCCAGTGCTGATATAACCTCCAGACATTACATCATATGTGACTGATATCAGCTGCTCCTCTTATAACGCTCCAGTACTGATATAACCTCCAGAGACATTACATCATATGTGACTGATATCAGCCGCTCCTCTTATAACGCTCCAGTACCGATATAACCTCCAGAGACATTACATCATATGTGACTGATATCAGCCGCTCCTCTTATAACGCTCCAGTACCGATATAACCTCCAGAGACATTACATCATATGTGACTGATATCAGCCGCTCCTCTTATAACGCTCCAGTACTGATATAACCTCAAGAGACCTTACATCTTATGTGACTGATATCAGCCGCTCCTCTTATAACGCTCCAGTACTGATATAACCTCCAGAGACATTACATCATATGTGACTGATATCAGCCGCTCCTCTTATAACGCTCCAGTACTGATATAACCTCCAGAGACATTACATCATATGTGACTGATATCAGCCGCTCCTCTTATAACACTCCAGTACTGATATAACCTCCAGACATTACATCATATGTGACTGATATCAGCCGCTCCTCTTATAACGCTCCAGTACTGATATAACCTCCAGAGACATTACATCATATGTGACTAATATCAGCCGCTCCTCTTATAACGCTCCAGCACTGATATAACCTCCAGAAACATTACATTATATGTGACTGATATCAGCCGCTCCTCTTATAACGCTCCAGTACTGATATAACCTCCAGACATTACATCATCTTTGACTGATATCAGCCGCTCCTCTTATAACGCTCCAGTACTGATATAACCTCCAGAGACATTACATCATATGTGACTGATATCAGCCGCTCCTCTTATAACGCTCCAGTACTGATATAACCTCCAGAGATATTACATCATATGTGACTGATATCAGCCGCTCCTCTTATAACGCTTCAGTACTGATATAACCCCCAGAGACATTACATCATATGTGACTGATATCAGCCGCTCCTCTTATAACGCTCCAGTACTGATATAACCTCCAGAGATATTACATCATATGTGACTGATATCAGCTCCTCCTCTTATAACGCTCCAGTACTGATATAACCTCCAGAGACATTACATCATATGTGACTGATATCAGCTGCTCCTCTTATAACGCTCCAGTACTGATATAACCTCCAGACATTACATCATATGTGACTGATATCAGCCGCTCCTCTTATAACGCTCCAGCACTGATATAACCTCCAGAGACATTACATCATATGTGACTGACATCAGCCGCTCCTCTTATAACGCTCCAGCACTGATATAACCTCCAGAGACATTACATCATATGTGACTGATATCAGCCGCTCCTCTTATAATGCTCCAGTACTGATATAACCTCCAGAGACATTACATCATATGTGACTGATATCAGCCGCTCCTCTTATAACGCTCCAGTACTGATATAACCTCCAGAGACATTACATCTAGAGATGAGCGAGTAGTGTTCGATCGAGCCGATATTCGATCGAATACTACGATATTCGGCATACTCGATTTCAATCGAGTATAACGGCGATGGCGCACTTAGAATTCGTTTCCCCTCCCACCTTCCCTGGCGCTCTTTTTCCACCAATCAACATGCAGGGGGGGTATGACAGGCACGCTGAGCACGCTGGCAGCGCGAAAACAGCGTCTACATGGATTGGCTGGAAAAACCATGTGACCTCGAATATTAAAAACTCAGCTCTTCCTGCTCGTACGCATATGCTGCGTGAACTTAGTCAGGGACAGAGGCTGGAGAAGGGACAGATAGGTTTTAGCTGTTGGACAGGCAGGAGCGTGATTAAAAGCCCTTATCAGGGCTACTACAGTGGACTTCAGTGATAGCTTTACTACAATATAGACTTTACAGAGAACGGCTGCTGTATTCAGGGATAGCTGCTGGAGTAGGGACAGAGAGAGGCATTAGTGGTGTATTAGGTGCTCTGCTACATACCAAACTATATTTGGCACTACTGTTTCAGCGTTCTTTTAGGCTGAACAACCCTGTTATATAACTAGTGTGTATATGCACCATCTGATCTGGCAGTATAACGGCTGTGAATTTTATTTTATTTTTTTAAATACAGTTTATTTGGCTCTAGTGTTTCTGGGTTCTGTGTGCCTGCAATACCCTTTTTGTATACCAGGGTGTAAATACCACCGTCTGTTCAGTTAGTACACGGCTGTGTACCTTGAAATATAAAATATATAGGCCTTTTCATTGGCAACTGTACTGTGCGTTCTCTTGCAAAATAATTTTCACATACCTGGTGTTAATACACACCGTCTGAACAGTTAGTACACGGCTGTGTACCTTGAAATATAAAATATATAGGCCTTTTCATTGGCAACTGTACTGTGCGTTCTCTTGCAAAATAATTTCACATATACCTGGTGTTAATACACACCGTCTGAACAGTTAGTACACGGCTGTGTACCTTGAAATATAAAATATATAGGCCTTTTCATTGGCAACTGTACTGTGCGTTCTCTTGCAAAATAATTTTACATACCTGGTGTTAATACACACCGTCTGAACAGTTAGTACACGGCTGTGTACCTTGAAATATAAAATATATAGGCCTTTTCATTGGCAACTGTACTGTGCGTTCTCTTGCAAAAATAATTTCACATACCTGGTGTTAATACACACCGTCTGAACAGTTAGTACACGGCTGTGTACCTTGAAATATAAAATATATAGGCCTTTTCATTGGCAACTGTACTGTGCGTTCTCTTGCAAAATAATTTTACATACCTGGTGTTAATACACACCGTCTGAACAGTTAGTACACGGCTGTGTACCTTGAAATATAAAATATATAGGCCTTTTCATTGGCAACTGTACTGTGCGTTCTCTTGCAAAATAATTTTACATACCTGGTGTTAATACACACCGTCTGAACAGTTAGTACACGGCTGTGTACCTTGAAATATAAAATATATAGGCCTTTTCATTGGCAACTGTACTGTGCGTTCTCTTGCAAAATAATTTTACATACCTGGTGTTAATACACACCGTCTGAACAGTTAGTACACGGCTGTGTACCTTGAAATATAAAATATATAGGCCTTTTCATTGGCAACTGTACTGTGCGTTCTCTTGCAAAATAATTTTACATACCTGGTGTTAATACACACCGTCTGAACAGTTAGTACACGGCTGTGTACCTTGAAATATAAAATATATAGGCCTTTTCATTGGCAACTGTACTGTGCGTTCTCTTGCAAAATAATTTTACATACCTGGTGTTAATACACACCGTCTGAACAGTTAGTACACGGCTGTGTACCTTGAAATATAAAATATATAGGCCTTTTCATTGGCAACTGTACTGTGCGTTCTCTTGCAAAATAATTTTACATACCTGGTGTTAATACACACCGTCTGAACAGTTAGTACACGGCTGTGTACCTTGAAATATAAAATATATAGGCCTTTTCATTGGCAACTGTACTGTGCGTTCTCTTGCAAAATAATTTTACATACCTGGTGTTAATACACACCGTCTGAACAGTTAGTACACGGCTGTGTACCTTGAAATATAAAATATATAGGCCTTTTGTACTGTGCGTTCTCTTGCAAATAATTTACATACCTGGTTGTCTAACAACCTTGAAAATAAAATATTAGGCCTTTTCATTGGCAACTGTACTGTGCGTTCTCTTGCAAATAATTTCACATACCTGGTGTTAATACACACCGTCTGAACAGTTAGTACACGGCTGTGTACCTTGAAATATAAAATATATAGGCCTTTTCATTGGCAACTGTACTGTGCGTTCTCTTGCAAAATAATTTCACATACCTGGTGTTAATACACACCGTCTGAACAGTTAGTACACGGCTGTGTACCTTGAAATATAAAATATATAGGCCTTTTCATTGGCAACTGTACTGTGCGTTCTCTTGCAAAATAATTTCACATACCTGGTGTTAATACACACCGTCTGAACAGTTAGTACACGGCTGTGTACTTTGAAATATAAAATATATAGGCCTTTTCATTGGCAACTGTACTGTGCGTTCTCTTGCAAAATAATTTCACATACCTGGTGTTAATACACACCGTCTGAACAGTTAGTACACGGCTGTGTACCTTGAAATATAAAATATATAGGCCTTTTCATTGGCAACTGTACTGTGCGTTCTCTTGCAAATTAATTCACATACCTGGTGTAAATACCACCGTCTGATCAGTTAGTACACGGCTGTGTACCTTGAAATATAAAATATATAGGCCTTTTCATTGGCAACTGTACTGTGCGTTCTCTTGCAAAATATTTCACATACCTGTAAATACCCACCGTCTGTTCTTACACGCTGTGTACTTTGAATATACAATACAGGCATTTAATAGGCCACTGTACTGCTTTAGCTCACATTTTACTTGTTAACTACACGGCTTGTACTCAATCTGGCATTTAATAACTTGCGTAAAATATTCACACCTGGTGTTAATACACACCGTCTGAACAGTTAGTACACGGCTGTGTACCTTGAAATATAAAATATATAGGCCTTTTCATTGGCAACTGTACTGTGCGTTCTCTTGCAAAATTAATTTTCACATACCTGGTGTTAATACACACCGTCTGAACAGTTAGTACACGGCTGTGTACCTTGAAATATAAAATATATAGGCCTTTTCATTGGCAACTGTACTGTGCGTTCTCTTGCTAAATAATTTCACATACCTGGTGTTAATACACACCGTCTGAACAGTTAGTACACGGCTGTGTACTTTGAAATATAAAATATATAGGCCTTTTCATTGGCAACTGTACTGTGCGTTCTCTTGCAAAATAATTTCACATACCTGGTGTTAATACACACCGTCTGAACAGTTAGTACACGGCTGTGTACTTTGAAATATAAAATATATAGGCCTTTTCATTGGCAACTGTACTGTGCGTTCTCTTGCAAAATAATTTCACATACCTGGTGTTAATACACCGTCTGAACAGTTAGTACACGGCTGTGTACCTTGAAATATAAAATATATAGGCCTTTTCATTGGCAACTGTACTGTGCGTTCTCTTGCAAAATAATTTTACATACCTGGTGTTAATACACACCGTCTGAACAGTTAGTACACGGCTGTGTACCTTGAAATATAAAATATAGGCCTTTTCATTGGCCAACTGTACTGTGCGTTCTCTTGCAAAATTAATTTCACATACCTGGTGTTAATACACACCGTCTGAACAGTTTACTACACGGCTGTGTACCTTGAAATATAAAATATATAGGCCTTTTCATTGGCAACTGTACTGTGCGTTCTCTTGTTAAAATTAATTTCACATACCTGGTGTAAATACACACCGTCTGTCAGTTAGTACACGGCTGTGTACCTTGAAATATAAAATATATAGGCCTTTTCATTGGCAACTGTACTGTGCGTTCTCTTGCAAAATAATTTCACATACCTGGTGTTAATACACACCGTCTGAACAGTTAGTACACGGCTGTGTACCTTGAAATATAAAATATATAGGCCTTTTCATTGGCAACTGTACTGTGCGTTCTCTTGCAAAATAATTTCACATACCTGGTGTTAATACACACCGTCTGAACAGTTAGTACACGGCTGTGTACCTTGAAATATAAAATATATAGGCCTTTTCATTGGCAACTGTACTGTGCGTTCTCTTGCAAAATAATTTTCATACATACCTGGTGTTAATACACACCGTCTGAACAGTTAGTACACGGCTGTGTACCTTGAAATATAAAATATATAGGCCTTTTCATTGGCAACTGTACTGTGCGTTCTCTTGCAAATAATTTCACATACCTGGTGTTAATACACACCGTCTGAACAGTTAGTACACGGCTGTGTACCTTGAAATATAAAATATATAGGCCTTTTCATTGGCAACTGTACTGTGCGTTCTCTTGCAAAATAATTTCATACATATTGGTGTAAAAATACACACCGTCTGTTAGTACACGGCTGTGTACCTTGAAATATAAAATATATAGGCCTTTTCATTGGCAACTGTACTGTGCGTTCTCTTGCAAAATAATTTCACATACCTGGTGTTAATACACACCGTCTGAACAGTTAGTACACGGCTGTGTACCTTGAAATATAAAATATATAGGCCTTTTCATTGGCAACTGTACTGTGCGTTCTCTTGCTAAATATTTCACATACCTAATATATACCCAAATATTGTAACAAAAAAAAAAAAAAAAAATGCGGAGGGGGGCTAGCGGAATAGGACGTGGACGTGGACGAGGACGGCGGGCGCGGAAATGCTGTTGGGGGCCTTGTTGAAGCCAGTGGGGATACAATGCGTGCTGGTGAGGATCAGCCAGGATCCCGCTCATCCAGAATCCCTGCCTTTATGGGACAGTTAAGCAGGGGGCGGGTTACACCGCTGTTGAGGCCTGAGCAGGTTGAACAGGTGGTGCAATGGATAGCCGATAGCGCTTCCACACAGTTGTCCACCAGCCAGTCATCCACACAGTCTCACTCTGACCCTCCTTCCTCCCACACCTGGCCAACAGAGTCATCCCACCTTGACCCCTCCCAGGAGCTCTTTTTCGGGTCCTTTTTCAGATGTGCCGGAAGAATCCCAGGAGCTAGCAGAGGAATTTGTTTGTAGTGATGCCCAAACACTGGAGTTTTCGCCATCTCCTGCTGATGTGGACCCTGAGCCAGCATCTGTTATCATGAGCGATGATGATGATGAGACGCAGTTGCCATCAAGGGAGGCTGTTGGAATGTCCAGTGGGCAGGAGGAGGAGCAGAGTGAGGAAGAGGAGGTGGTGGATGACGAAATGACCGACCCCACTTGGCCAGGGGTGATGTCCAGCGAGGAAAGCAGTGGAGAGGTGGTGGTCTGCGCAGCACCGAAAAAGGCAGCAAGAGGCAGAGGGATGTCCACAGGGCAGAGGATGTCCAGCAGGGCAGAGGGATGTCCACAGGCAGAGGGATGTCCACAGGCAGAGGGATGTCCACAGGCAGAGGGACAGCAGACAGTCAGAAGAGAGTGAGGCCACAGCCAGCAGGGCCGAAGCTGTTCCCGCAGCGGGCCAGTCGCGCGAAGCTCCCCCATCGAGGCCTCGTACTTCTGTGGTGTGGAGATATTTTAATGTTTGTGCGGATGACAAACTGAGCGCGGTTTGCACACTCTGCCACTCAAAACTGAGTAGGGGCTCTGAGAAGAGCAATCTGACCACCTCAGGCATGCGGCGTCACTTGGAATCAAGCACTGGGCTGAGTGGGAGAGAGCAAACGCAATACAACCTGCGCCCGGTCTTGCTGCCACTGCCTCTTCCCCTTTGTTGTGTGCTGCCACTGCGGTCCAGACCTCCAGCCAGGACACCTCCACATCTGCCTCTGCCTCGGCTACTTTGGGGCCTTCTCCTTCAGCCTCCCCTTCCCCGCCTCTTCGCCTGCACCTTCACACTCCTCGTCCCAACAACTGTCCATCTCGCAGGCGTTCGACCGCAGGCGGAAGTACGCCTCGAGTCACCCCCAAGCCCAAGCCTTAAACTGCCACATCTCCAAACTGCTGGCCCTGGAGATGTTGCCGTTTAGGCTTGTGGAGACGCAGGCCTTCCGCGACCTGATGGCGGCTGCCGCACCTCGCTATTCCGTCCCTAGCCGCCACTACTTTTCCCGGAGTGCCGTCCCCGCCCTGCACCAGCACGTGTCGCGTAACATCAGGCGGGCCCTGAGGTACGCAGTCAGCGCAAAGGTCCACTTGACCACCGACTCGTGGACAAGCGCTTGCGGCCAGGGACGATACATCTCTTTGACGGCACACTGGGTGAATGTAGTGGAAGCGGGGACGGGGGTCGCAAACAGAGACGGCCTACCTACCACCCCGCCCAAGATTGCCAGCATGGGTTCTGATAAACCCCCCTCCTCCTCCTCCTCCTCCTCCTCCTGCCTTAACATCGCCCTCAGCGCTAGCTGGAAGCGTTGCAGCACTGGCGCGGGGAGACGTCAGCAGGCGGTGCTTAAGCTCATCAGCTTGGGCGACAGGAAGCACAGCGCCCCAGAGGTGAGGGACGCCATATTGCAGCAGACGGAGATGTGGCTGTCGCCGCTGCAGCTAGGACCAGGCATGGTCGTGTGCGATAACGGCCGTAACCTGGTGGCGGCTCTGGAGCTTGCCGAACTCAATCACGTACCATGCCTGGCCCACGTTTTTAATCTGGTAGTCCAAAAATTTCTAAAGACTTACCCCAACCTGGCAGAGCTACTGGTGAAAGTGCGGCGCTTGTGCGCTCACTTTCGGAAGTCAACTGTAGCTGCTGCTAGCTTAAAAAAACTCAGCAACGCCTCCATTTGCCTGAACATCGGCTGTTGTGCGACCTGCCGACTCGCTGGAATCCACCTATTCCATGTTGGCCAGGGTGTGTGAGCACAGAGAGCATTGATGGAGTACCAGATTATGAATCCACGCGTGCCTCCAACTCAGCTCCCTCAGTTTGCCAACCACGAGTGGCCATGGATGGCAGACATATGCGATGTACTGCGTATCTTTGAGGAGTCCACCAAGAAGGTCAGCAGCGAGGACGCTATAGTGAGCGTAACCATCCCGCTCCTATGCGTCCTTAAAGAATCGCTCATCGCAATAAGGGAGAACGCATTGCACGCAGAGGAGACGGGGGTAGGAGGAGACGCAACGGAGCTACACAGTCAGACCACACTTTTGTCTGCTTCACGGTGGCAGTTGCAGGAGGAGGAGGATGAGGAGGAGGACGACGTGGAGGTGGCTGTGGAAGAGGAGGAGGATGCTGGCGGCGAGGGTAGCAGTCAGGCTGTGTGCGTCCCATTGGTTCAGCGCGGATGGGGCGGAGAGGAGGCGAAGAGGAAGAGGAGGAAATGGCAAGTGATCCTTCTGGTGGGGGCAGTGACGTCATGCCTATTCAGAGTCTGGCACACATGGCTGACTTCATGCTGGGCTGCTTTTCCCGGGACACACGTGTTGTCCGGATAGTGGAGAACAAACTGTACTGGGTCTTCGCAATCCTGGACCCCCGGTATAAAGATAACGTCTCCTCTTTTATTCCGGTAGAGGAGAGGACGAATCGATTGCTGGAATACCAGAGGGAACTCGTGCAGAACATGATGGAGATTTTCCCACCCCACCATCCGCTGGCGGCAGGAGGAGAGGGTCTCCCAGAGTCCCACAACATCATCAGGCCCACAGCCACCAGGGGAACACTCTCCAAGGTGTGGGACACGTTCATGGCACCCCCTCGTGCAACTTCCATCACTGCGGGGCCCGCTATCAGCAGGAAGGGACAAGTATCGGCGGATGTTGCGGGAGTACCTGGCAGACCGTAACCCTGTCCTCCCCGATCCCTCGGCTCCTACACTTACTGGGTCTCCAAGTTGGACACGTGGCTGGGAACTGTCCCTGTACGCCTTGGAGGTGCTTGCCTGCCCTGCCGCCAGCGTGCTATCAGAAAGGGTGTCAGCGCAGCCGGGGCATTATAACCGATAAGCGCAGCCGCCTGTCAACCGACAGTGCGACAGGCTGACGCTAATCAAAATGAACAGCAAGTGGATGACCCGACTTTGCTTCTCCAACCGTGGAAAGCAGCCAAAAGTGAAGTGCCATCGTAGAAGCCATTTCCTCCCACCTCCTCCTCCTCCTCTTAACCGCCGTAGAATTGCTCCGTAAATAAAAAAAATTTATCTTTTGGCCTCACATAATTTTGGACCTTGGGCCTCCACAAAATTTTTAAGAGTCTCACCTCTTGGGCCTCCACATAATTTTACACAGGTCTTCACCTCTTGGGCCTCCACAAATTTTTAAGAGGTCTCACCTCTTGGCCTCCACAAATTTTAAGAGGTCTCACCTCTTGGGCCTCCACTAATTTTAAGAGGTCTCACCTCTTGGGCCTCCACAT